>VXAD01004188.1:364910-383005 GCA_013399195.1 Dicrurus megarhynchus | reverse complement strand
GCAGGGGGCGGTGCGGCCCCGCCGCGGCCAATCAGAGCCACGCCCGGCGCGGCGGGGGGCGGGACTACGCCGCCGCTCGAGGGCGCCGGGCGGGCGCAGCCGGCCGCTAGGGGGCGGTGGGGAGCAGCAGTGAGGGCAGGCCCGCGGGTCCGAAGGGCGCAGGGATCCCGCAGCGGTCCTGTGGATATGCGCCTCGTGGACACGCCGTGGACTCTGTGCGGACACATCTTTGCTTTCCACCGGCACTGCTGGGTCCCGTTCTGTGCTCCACAGCACGAGAGAGACAAGGAGCTACGGGAGAGGGTCGGCGGAGGCCACAAAGATGAGCTGGGGTCAGGAGCATCTCTCTCAAGAGGGGAGACTGCAGGAGCTGGGCCTGTTCAGTCTGGAGAAGACTGAGAGAAGATCTCATCAATGCATACAAGTATCTCAAAGGCAAGTGCGAAGAGGATGGTGCCAGACTCTTTGCAGTAGTGCCCAGTGATAGTATGAGGAGTACGGCCATAAACTAAAACACAACAAATTCCAACTCAGCCTGAGGAATAACTTTACACTGAGGGTTCCAGAGCACTGGAACAGGCTGCCCAGGGAGGTCTCCCTCTCTGGAGACATTCAAAACCCACCTGGATGCATTCCTGTGTAAGCTGCTGGAGATGACCCTGCTTTGGCAGGGGGGTTCGACTGGACGGTCTCCAGAGGTCCCTTCCCGCCCTAACCATTTTATGGTTCTGTGATTCTGTACATATATGCTTCATGAACTAAAAAAATTGGGTTAGAAGTCCAGATTTTGCAGCTCAGGGGATGTGGACAACGTTGCTGTTTGGTGCAAAACTTGCTTTTCTTGATTGAGATTTCACATGGCTTGCTACATGCTCAGGATGTGGCATTTACTTCATTCCTGTGATAATAGAAAGGGAAAAAAAATCCTAAAAGAGCTGCACCTGAGCAAGGGAATGTAAATTCTGTCACAAAGAAGGATGTTACCTGCAAGCCTCAGAAAGGAGCCACATGCAGAAACAAACTCAGAGAAGGCCCATAAGCATTAATGGGCAGTAATTTGGACATCAATTTGAAATGCAATCTAGTAGCTTCCTCATGCCAAAAAAAAAGGGGAAAAAAAAAAAAAGAGAGGGAAAACAGTTCTATTTGCAATTTTATGTACAAAAGCAGCGTATCAGAGACTGGTTGGCCCTTTGTCCCTTTGTACCTGGTGCTGGCAAGATGGTGCATAGGCTGCTGATTGTTTGTCTGCCAGACTCAGAAGAAGAAAGATCATGTGAAACTGATGGGAATTTAGAGTAAAGCCATTAAAATTTTTTAAGGAAGTGGTGGTATTAATTTATGGAGAGGGATTAAAAAATGTAACTGCGTGAAAAAGCTAAATTAAAAGTAAGTGGGGGAAAGAAGAAAATAACTTTTTCAAGAAATGTGAGTGCAATGGAGGATTTATTTGAAGAGATTTACCAGGTGTAGTCAACAGCAATTGGAAGCAAAATGAACAGATGAAAAGGCATACTTAGCATCAAAAATAATATCCTGGTAGGGAGGCTCTGTCAAGCCAGAAAAATAATTTGAAAGTTGTTGGAGCTAATTGTTAGTCATGGTGGGCTGTGCAAATCATAGCCTGTATAAATAAGGTACTCTAGGGAACAGTTCTGTGCTGGAGGGAACACAGAGATGATAACCTGGCTGACCTTCCCCTTTCAGTTGCTGGAGCTTTCAGGGCAGGCAGTAAGCAGTGCAGTCAGCACTGATGGGCTTGCAAACTGCAGGGCAGTGGGCACACTAATGCTTCTGTGGGTGTCAAACACAGCTTGTCCCCACTCCCTCCCAGCTCTGAATTAGGCCAAGGTCCTGGGACAGGGTCTGGGGGAGGAATATTGGTCAAGTAGGCCAGAGGAGAATAGGAATGGCTTCTGCAGGGATGTAATGCCTGGACCATGGCAGAATATAAACCCTTGCATGCAACCACAGGGCACACTGATGGGAAGTTTAGACGCTGCCTGTCAGACCACTGGACTTCTTTATATAAGAATATCTTAGTCCTGTGGCAAATAATAAGTCTGCCTTGATATTTCCAAAATCTACCTTGGAGTAACTAGGTGTCACCATCTGTGAATCAAGCAGAGAAATTAATTATTAAAGAAAACTTTACGGGAGTTATGCTTCTCTAAGTGCCCCTCTGCCATCTTTCTTTTATATCTCATTATACGTACATCTTCAAGAATTAATTAAACATATTTCTATTTTAAGAAGGCCATTCTGATGACATGAGTGGACTTAAGGAGGTCTAACAATGTGGCTGCCTCCTGACTGCTGTTCTGTGAGTTTCACACTTTCATACTGCCTCGTGGAGGGAGCGCTTGCTTGGCAGTACTTGGCTCTGGGGGCACTGAGAGCCAGCATGGTATGGCCCCAGCCTGCACTTCCCTACTGCAGTTATTTTCTGGCTCCCAGAATGAACCTAAGCCCTACTTCCCAGAGGTAAAAAGCAAATATTTTGACCCAGTGTACCAGAAGCACCATGAAAAGTAAGAGATACCAATCCATTCTTTAAGGTTTCAACTTCAGTCATTCATAGCTAGTCAATCTGTCATGGGCACGCAGTGCCAGCGACAATTTCGTTTGTCTTACCTCCCCCTCTCTTTGGCCACATGCCAGATGTAGGAAAAATGGCCCCGTGCCCATGGGGAAGAGGGGTGTTGATGGCATGCTGGGATCTTTGGTGGTGCCACAAACACAACGCATCCATTGAAAAGAACAAGTCAGTCTTGATGCTTGTTCAGTTTTGCAGTTTCCCTCCTCAAGACCCTCTGGTTTTGAAAGCTGTGAGTGGAGAATGGTGTTAAGTGAAATAATAGTCTTGCGATTACTTAGTTCTCACCTCAAGGTATTCTTGTCCTCACAGCTGTTCATAGCAGACAGCAGAAGGGATGTGTCACATACACAAGGGACTAACGTGCTACCCACCTTGCAGACACCTCTGGTTTGGTGCGGAGCAGTTGTGCCCTCAGTGTCTGGGTCACAGCTCTGTAGCACTGTGTCTCATAAACACATTCACAGTGCATTCACATCCCTCATTCCAGATTGAAGAATAGATATTCATTTTGTGTACAAATGGTAATACCATAAGGAAAAAGTCACAGGTTCCATGACAATTCTTGACAGTGCTTGATCTGAACCAGCTGGAGGGTTTTAAAGATTGCCATTGATAATATTTTGGAAGTCAGATTCTGATTTCAGCAAGAGATGTGGTTGTAAAGTGCTGTATTTAGTTTCAACCCTTCACCTCCTTATCCCTATGACCCAAGGGGCAGAGATTTCTTCATCCTCAAGTCAGACCATGCTCAGCAATACGGCAAAGAGAAATCTAATCCACACCTCATTTGTTAGCTTTGGCACTAGAAGCCATATATATGCATTAATACAGTGATTTCCTCAAATTCTTTATCCTGCTTTTGTTCATACAATGGTGGGTATCCCCACCATGACTATACTTCTGTCAGGTCCCAAGCTAACTCAGAAAAAACCTCTGTTACATTTTGCAAGATGGACAGGCACTCCAGCTGCTCTGTGTTATGTCTGCAGCCTGTGTTTTCCCTAAACTGGCACCTAGTTGCCTACACAGACCTGGCTGAGAGTCAGGTCAGGAAGGCAATATAGGATATTAGATCAAGAATGCTTCCAAAAAGGGGAGTTGGAGCAAATGGCAAGCTGAGCAGAGAGAGGTGTAAAGCATTTGTGCAACTGCCTGTATGTGAGCTAAGGCCAAATAATTCAGTAAACTGAAACACCTGTCAGCTGCTGCCAAACTTACCTCGGTAAAGCCCCTTTCAGGCTGCCAGTGCTTGCCCACACCTCTGGTACCCCCTGTTGTGTCACAGATGCCACCACTGATGCTACATGCAATCACTGAAACTTGCCATTAACCATGAATATTTATGTATTTTCAT
The DNA here is from genome assembly GCA_013399195.1 of Dicrurus megarhynchus. Lineage (NCBI taxonomy): Eukaryota > Metazoa > Chordata > Aves > Passeriformes > Dicruridae > Dicrurus > Dicrurus megarhynchus. Next base: position 379,052 of record VXAD01004188.1, on the reverse strand, counting down.
ATAAAGCAGAAGAGCTTTGTGAGGGCAGAGACACCCATGCTGGAAATGTCTGTTGCCAGGGGCTGAGACACAGCGGGGAGACCCCTGCGTTGGCTGGCCAGGGATGCAAACCACACCCCTGGGCTGGGGCCAGGATGGAGGCTGAAGGAACCTGCTCACCTTGCCTGAGCCTGAGCAATGTCTGTGTGCGCTGCATCACAAAATATTCCTCTCTCCCTCAAGACAGTAAGCACCACGTGCCTTAGACACACCCTCAGGTAGGGGAGATTGTATGCATGAGGTAGTTGCATGTATAGGTTTAGTCTCCTAAAATGTGTTTGCTCACAGTAGGTGACATTGATGATCTAAATGTTCAGCTTCTGGTCTAAAAACCCAGCCCTTCAAATGGAAGTGCACTCTGGACAAGCCAGATGATAAAGTTTCTTCCTTTAACTGGAAACTCTTCTTTCTATCATCCTGTCAATAAAATTCTGGGAGCTGAATCATTAGTTGTTATGTAAGCAGATAGACTTGTGCAGATTGGTGTTAAAATTCTGAGAAATTGTGAGATGGCTGGAGATGTGAGTCGGCAGGATCTGAAAAGTTTTGGCATGTTTGCTGAACCCCTGCAAGCTGTGAGCTTTCCTTGTCCCTGGGCATTTAACTTACAGCTGACAGCAGAAACTGTCTGCAGTCTGCCTGTGGACACAGACTGAGACAGGGAAGTCTGGTCTCGTGAGGTGCCTCATTTCTTATGAGGAAATAAGGATCTCTGCCTATTCATCTTGGAGTGTAAGGATGACATTTTGTTTCCAGGAGAGTCAGGGTTTTGTCCCAGCTATCCATAACAGTATTTGGCTCACTAATTTTTTTCTGTACTGTGAAAACCGGGAAATAAGAAGATAATGATCTAAGGTTTTTTACAATATGTAAAAAGTTTTACAAATAATACTAATTTTATAAGCTATTAATTTTTACATTTGTATAGCTGTATGCCTGTATGTATATATTTTCATTTAATAGAAATAGTTTATAAATTAACTTCCCTCAAATACACACAGTAGTTTAGTAATGGAAATATGCTATAGGACATCGGTGCTATTCCACATGATGCAAGAATTTCTAACAGACATAAATAAGGCAATTTTACAACTATCCTCATAAAAGGAATTCAGAGGTTTTATATATTCTAGTTAACCTACGGCTTTCTACATTATTTTGGTATTTGATGTGCAAGCTGCAAAATCTCCTTTCCTCTCTCCATTGCCCTGGTATTATTTCAAGAGGTTGAAAGTACATTGACAGAGATTGCAATTTTCAGAAATTCATATATTTATATTTTTAAAATCAGTGTCAGTGGTGCACCTAGCTTTTAAGGCAGTATTTGCCAAGCTTGTGAAAGCTGAATTTCTCTCCCAGAAGACAAAATTTTCTCCCTCTCCTGACAGTCCGTAGCATGCATTATAAAAGACCCACAGGTCTGAATTCATATATCCAAAGACATTCCTGCTAGCCAGTGCATGACCACACATTGCCTCTTCAGTATGGCATTCTGGTAGAAACTGCCCTAGGCTCCGTAGCAGATCTTGATCAGTAAGGCTTGTAAATTTACAGGGCAGGATTTAAATGTAACAAAATCAACTACCAGAGTAAAATTCACTACCAAAGTAACATCTGCAAAATACGAGATAGTCTCAGATTCACCAGAACAGGGGTTTAAAGTTGACAGTTGTCTAAGATACAGTTTAAAAAAGAAAAAAAAAGCAAGCATAAAAAAATATCTTAGGCTTACAGATAAGCTGGCTTAGCTCATGGTACTTTAAGTGTGCCATTATTAGGTAAAGTCAGGCATGTTCATTTTACTAGTCATGCTGGGATTGAACAGTGTTCTGCCATGGTGTGGTCTTCTACCAGAGACATTTGAGAATGCACTGTGATTTTGTTTACAATTGATTGGTTTCACTAATATTTAAGCTCTATTAAACTGCATATTGTGCCCTTCTCACATCAGAAGCCTCTGGTGTCCCTCAGGCTGTACTCATTCTGGTATATTATAGATGTGAAACTTTCAGAACAGACTGCTCACAGTCTCCTTGCTACCCTTTTTTGGCACTACACAAATTATTCCCCTGTTATTTTCCTTTCTTAGCTCCTGGGCCAAGGAAAAGACGGGCCCAACAGTGTTGATAAACAGAATTTTAGCTATTGAATTCACAAGATTTCCATAGTGGGTGGAATAAAAAAATACTTTACATCCTCTGCTTTCCAAGTATAGAACAGACATTTCACCTACAATGAAACCTACTAGGCTAGTCATGATACTTGGGAATATGCATAGTTAACTCCCAGGCATTTTAACAGACCCCTCTGCTAATTCACTGCAGAGAAAAACTACAGAGCTGATCAGCCAGCAAATGCTCTGGGTTAATGGCATGTTCTAAAGGCTTCAGGGAGTTCAAAATAGTTGGGAGCAAACATCCATGTGGTAAAGCTACTTTTCCTCAAATAGATGTCAGTAGAAAGGGGTGCCCAGGGGTAATTGGATGAATACTCCATTTACCGTAAGCCCCAGCCAGCACAATTGGGGAGAGCAAACAAAACCGAGTACGAGTGCTAGGCAACGGTCTGGATTGCGGCATGCCATGCGCTGCAGTTCTCATGGAAGCTGCTGAGTGGCTGGGAGCACACGGGTAGTATTTCAGTCCTTGGCTTCAGATGCAAGTGCCGTAAGCATCCCTACATTTTAGTCATCTGCAGCTGTAACTGTCACTGGAAATCTGCAGAGGTATTGAGCTGTTCAGACTAGCCATGACCTTTTACACTGCCGTATATATCCTGAAACCATTCTGTCTGTCAGAAAGAATCCCAGTTCCCAGTGGTTTCTGGCCACGTGGGTGTGTGTGTGAGTATGCATGCACACTGTCACATGCTTGCATGCTTTGGAAAGTTCTGCTCTTATTTTCTGCCTTCTAACCATTTCCGTAAGCAGCTGGTCAGAGTCAAGTGTGTGGCCTTTTAGTGAAGAGTTCTCTGGAGGTACCTTCCTACTAAATCATGACTAGGGCCTCTTTTGTTAGTCTATCTCTGATTGCTGCCTCTAGCTTGACCCTGAAGAAAGACAGGGCATGGACTAACAGGAAAACTATTTCCAAACCTGGCGTAAGTCTATGTTAGGAGGCAGAGGGTCAGTGGTTTTTTTAAATGACATAAGGCTCAGCTACTGAGTTTCTCAGTTCCTTGTGCAGAGGTGTCTGCCTGTCTGGTGATTTTCTGATAAGAAAGACTGGTCTTATTTCAGTAGTAGTTCTTCTCTTTGTGGAGCTGCTGTTGATCACAGCCATCCCCTTGGCATTGTCCCACATCCTCATATCCAGACAACCAGCCTGCTTGAGGAAAGTCCACAAGCTCTTAGCACTTGCCTTTGAACAATGGGTTTCACATTTCTGCATTAGTCTACAACTGACACTCATGTAACTAATTCCTTCCTTATCTAGGCTGCCTGTTCCACTGCTGCACGTGTAAGCATCTGCTCCATTTTCTTCTGCAAGCTGAATTACTTATACACATTTTACTGAGGCTTCTTGCAAGGATGCCTCAGAAGATTCAGTCGGAGCAGAGTGAAGATGCTTGCTTGGCTTTTAATGCTAACTGCGCTGAGCTTATTAAAGCTGTTCTTCACAGATTGCCTTAGTTTATTTAAAAATTATAAATCTCTGGGATATATGCCACTAGTACCTTGGGTACCCAGGTACTGTCCTTGGTACTCTGGGTACCCCTGAACTCTGGCTATCAGCCAGGGAGTGCAGGCAGACCATCCCCAGCAGTGAAATCTGAGGAGAAGCTGCCTTATCTCAGCTTTGGGTTTTGCTTTTTTTCCTCCCATTTAGTGGTTACACCAAATGAGATTGATGGTTTTCTGAGATGGAGGAGCTGCTGCTTTTACTTCGCCCTTTCTCTAAGGGATAAATACAGTGTGGGACGAGGTGGCAGCCGCAAGACTTCACACTTTCCACAGGTCAAGTTGATTGTAAAATGAATGCCAGAAATTTTGCAATAGGATTGTTCTTTTAAGAGAGAAAAAAAATCCCAGAAAATGGCTTATTCCAGCTAATATGTCTCAGCACTTTTTCAGAAATCTTTATAGGCCTTCAGGCAGAACAAAGAAAAAATTAAAACCACAAATATTCAGCTGCAGAGAAAGTCAAATAAACCATTAGGCATATGAAATGTGTTAGCTCTGTTTTCCATTGTACAATGCCTACAAGACTTTGTAAATACAATACGCGTAGCCTTCTGTGACATAAGGATCATTGTCTTCATTTAAAAGCTGAACATAGCAAAGCATGGGGACATCTCTGAACACGTAACCTGCTTTGGGGAGAGGGGGCTGAGACTGATGCCAGAGAGCATTTTTCCAGTGTGTTGCCTTGCTGTCCAGGCCCTTGGCCTCACCACAACTTTTTCTCATCTGTTTGGGCACTTCAGATTTCCAACCATTAATAAAGCACCTGCTTCAAACACTGCTGTTGAACCAGGTGACCACCATGTCTTGTCTGTGCCACCCAGGCCAGTATCCTTTCACTCAAGTCCACATGATGCTCAGCACCCCCAAGGTCTCTCCCCATCTCTTACCCTTTGTTCACTCCTGCCAGGATAAAATATACAAAGGGGACAGGTGTTATCAAGCTAACATTTGGAACCTCTAGGGAGAGGAGACAATGCAGAGGCTGAGGGTTGCAGAGTGCTCTGAGATGCAGAAGAGAGTCTCCCTTGCAAATGCAATAGTCATGGCAACGGTTTTCTTCAGATTTTCCTGCAGAGCAGTAATTCAGCTTTAGACGTAATTCCATATATTTGGTTTGTAGTCAAAACTCTGAAACTCTTTTTCTTTTACCATTCCAAACGCAGGGGAGGGTTGCTCATCTTGCTTTTCCAGCACTAGCATCAATGACTGTGTGAGCAAGATCAGGTCACAACTGGATTAAATTCTCATTTCTTAGACTTTTCTCATGGAAGGATACAAATTTCCACCCTTTGCCAGAGTATCCCTGCATACCCTTTTGAGTGCTGCATTTTGCTGCAGTGCTCAGGAAACTCCGCACGTAGCATGAAGGCAGCTGCCTGGGAGAGGTACAGCAGAGCTGCAGTCAGCAGTGAGTGCAGCCTCAGACAAGTAACAGGAGCTTCATTTGCCTGGAGTTGCAGCAGTAGCCAGCCAGCAGGTCAGCACAGTAAGCATGGCAGAAGGATGGGCAATGGTCAGTAGTGACAAGGAACACATCTGTGCGTTGAAATGAGACAGTAATTTTTATTTGCAGGCACCTAGTGTTCAAGACAGCTGTCTGTCGTTCTTGAAGGCATTATGCAGCAATATGAGCAGACAGTAACACTTGTGGGACCACTTCTTTTCTGAACTAGCTATTGAAAGAGGATAATATTAAAGTGTAAATGACCTGAGGACTTTAACTGCCAAACATTGGCTGAGACCTACACAGTAGGATACTACCTGCAAGTATGGGCTTCTCACCAGCAAAGCAACTGGTACTTTCTGAGATCACAGGGAATGATTTTATAGAGGTGGAACAAATAACTAGCAACAACAATGGAACAGCTCAGGAGCTCAAGAACAGGAGTCTCTGGGTTGCAGAGGTTTGGTTCAAGCCTGTTTTTCCTTTTGTAAACATTCATCTGCATAAGATTTCAGGAGAGGCTGCATCTACCCCTGTTTCTCTTAGACACCTTCCCATTTTCTTTTCCTTCTTTTTTCTTCACATAGTCCTCCTGTTGGTGTAATTTATAGGCTGTATGCTATAGACATGTTGTCTTACATTTACCATTTTAAATATCACAGGAAAAAGTACATTTACACTGTGGGGAAAAATAAAAAAGGTTATAAATACTGTAGACAGCACTTCAATGAATCAGCAGTGGCAGAGGAACGCCAAAAGCCTCCCACAGCTGAAGCTCTCCACCCTTGTTAACAGTGCTTGTGGCTCTCCTCAAGGAGTTGGGGTGGCTCCGGCCACCCCACTGTGGCAAAGGGAGCAGAGAGGAACAGAGGGGAGCCGAGGCCCAGCCCCACCCTGCTTATGGTGACCCTGCACTGCTGCAGGCAGCTGTCTGTTGTTGATAGGTACCACTCATAGCACTGGGTGTGATTAATTGAGAAATCCTCCTACTCTGCTCAGGTCTTTCTGCCATCTCAGGCACCAAGACTGGCTGCACTGAGAGCACTTTGCAAGGGCTATGGATACCCAGCAGCCCCTTGACTCCACAAATTTGCTTTCCTGCACCACAAGGACACAGCCTGCACGTGGCTGAAGCACACGGTGTGTCCATAAATGATTCCTGGCCTAGATTTTTGAGCTAGAGATTCACAGCTGGTATTCTCCTAATTTGCAGCAAAAGGAACAGTCAGAGCACAAAACAATGTATCGAAAACCACACCACATGCAAGCACTGTCGCATCTAGCACACCAGCTACCTCCTACAAGCATGGTGCTGAACAACGTGAGCAACATCACAGATGCTGATCCAGACACTAAAGCCCCTTTTACTGCCTTTTCTCTTCAGCAAGGAGCTAATTGTTGCGCAGAGCTAACTGTCATTAAATTTGGAACAGCCAGTTTTTGGTATTCAAAAAATAATAAATCATCATGTTTAGTTTAATTTCTACCAGAAAAAGCAAAGGTTTCCAGTGCTATTTTAGTAATTACATTCCACATCACTAATACGAAACTATAGTGATACCTAATGCAAGCTGGCTTACTGACTCACTGCTAGCAGTGCTATCAAGTACAGGAGGAGAAAGAACACTGAAGAACTGTCTTAAATCTGTTCAAATATGCTTGAGAACTAGAATACATGAAATGCAAAAAAAAAAAAGTATTTCATACTGATGCCATTTCTGTTGTTCTCCTTTTCCAGCCTCTGATCAAAATACTTGCCTTGCAGACAAACAGAGTCTCTCTCACTATTCTCTACAACATAATTGTCAATATTTTCCTGTAAAGAATATGCCAGACAAAGTTTAGTCAGAATGATCCCGGAAAATGTTTGTTGATATAACAAAACACATGAGAAAATATTTTCTTTATAGATAAAACCTTCAAATGTCACAAAACCAAAATATCCTTGAAAGGCCTATTTCCCAAAGCAGTGGTCTATTTCATAGAATGCCTTTCATAAAGCATTGATTTAATTTTGATGACAAGAGTTCCTCTTTTATTAATACTTTTCAGTGTCAGCTACAAGATGTGAAAAGCTGTACATTGTTAATGGAAAACAATACAGAGCTCACAAGGCAAAGCCAATCATAGCTAAGGTTTCAATTTGTCAGCATCTTGTGCCTCTAAGTAGACACAGTGACAGGCATGCCTTCGTATATGGCATGCATTCAGCAGTACTTAATTAACATGCCTTGACAGAGAACTTTACCATTAGTTTTGTCAAGTAAAGGGTTTCCCTTCCTTCATAAAGGAATAGCAAGGAATATAATTTCTGCTTTATTCTAAACGTGGCCTACTTTAACAGTTTTCCACCATGAAAAGTGCTAGAGTTTGTGTTTCATCCTTTCCTCCCTCTGTATCTCTCACTGTTGCCTGTATGTAGAGTCATGGAAAATTTTCTCCCCTTGTTTTGCAAGGTCAGGGCTATCTTACAGTGCATTAACAGCCTGCAAAACAAAAATTTTCTGGCTAAGCAGGTTGCTTAATGGCCTCAGTAGAGTTGTAATTTATACAGTTAAAAGTATGGACAAGGGAGGTGAAGGACTGAATCAGGTAACAGGATTAATTCAGAAAATTTTGTTGATAGGATAATAGTGGATCCTGTGCCATTCCCAGTATTACTTAAATTTTCCAAGACAGGTTCACTACAAGGTGTCACTGCAAAGATTATTCCAGATTTAGCACTAAATTTATTCTGAAGCAGGTTCTGAATGTTGATGGCTCCATCTGCATAGCTATCAGCATGCAGAAATCACAAACGTAGAGCAAACAGCCGTAGTCTCACTACTGCTGCAAACTTCTGAAATGCTGCTTATAGGCTCTGTAATTTCAGCAGAGAAGTCCCATAGTTTGTTAATTGGCTTGGGATCTCTCAAACCTGTAGTCAAGTCATTAGCCTTCTGCTGCTCTCTCCTGAGAGTGGTTTATCTGGAGTTACTACTGCCCATTACAAAAAGAACACACACATAATCCCAGTCTGCTCTGCACTGGGGCAGCCTCACCTTCCATATTGTGTGCAGTTTTGGTCACTGCAATATAAGACATTGAGCTGTCAGAGAGTGTCCAAAGGAGGGCACCAGGATGGTGAAGGGCCTTGAGGGGAAGCCGTGTGAGGAGTGGCTGAGGGCACTTGGTCTGTTCAGCCTGGAGGAGAGGAGACTGAGGGGAGACCTCACTGCAGTTACAGCTTCCTTGTGAGGGGAAGAGGAGGGGCAGGCACTGATCTCTCTTCTGTGGTGACAGTGACAGGATGTGAGGGAATGGCCTGAAGTTGTGTCAGAGGAGGTTTAGGTTGGATATTAGAAAAAGGTTCTTCACGCAGAGGTTGGTTGGGCACTGGAACAGGCTCTGCAGGGAAGTGGTCACAGCACCAGCCTGATGGAGCTCAAGAGGCATTGGACAACACTCTCAGGCACATGGTGTAATTCTTGGGGATGGTGCTGTGCAGGGACAGGAGTTGGATTTGATGATCCTTGTGGGTCCCTTCCAACTCAGCTTATTCTGTGATTCTGTGTTTAAAATGTTTTCATGGTGACTAATGTCTGCTTTTTCCATTCATAAGGGGAAAAAATTAAAAAAGGAAAAAAAAAAATAAACTAAGAAGAAAAAAAAAAAGATAAAGAAAAACCCAGAAGTACTACTGGGACAATGTGGAAACAAGAATTCTTTGCTTTTCTTTAAACAACAAACTTGTTTGACTGGATGAAGCTATTACTTGTGCCAATGAAAGAAGGCAAAAATGCTGAAAGAAAAACTGATATTTATATTTGCCAGATTGTTTCACTGGTGACCTGAATGCTGAGCACTCTCCGGCCTGCAATAGGGACAAGCACTTACCATGAAGACCCATCAGCCACCACCAGTAGGAAAGTCCATCCAGAGGAGTAGAGCTCTTCTTGTAGTTCCTATGATGAAAAGGGAAGTATTGTGCTGAAGATGTTGGCATAGAGATGTCAGGGTGTAAGATCATCCATCCCCTGTGTGATCTGTGTTCTCACTCAGGTGAGATCAGTGATGGTCAGACAGAGGGTCAGTTCAGCTGCTGGCAACACTGTGAAGCCAATGCTCAGCTCAGAGTGGGTTGATACAAGGCACACCACCTGCAGAAACCAAGTGGTCAGCCTTTCGCTATCTCTTTCCCGTTTATTTCTTTAATCACTGCTTGCACAGCTCAAGCTGAACTTACGGGAGTCTCCTCCCTTTCTGCGAAGACGTTGCAGGAGCTGGAGTTTTTAATTCTGCTGTGGCTGCTCGCAGACCTGAGCAAACCCCACAGGGGAGAGTGGAGCAGAAGGGGTCCTGCCACTTTCAGCAGCTGCCAAACCAATTTAGCTGTAGCATGAAAGTACAGCCAAGGCTCACACCCTCCAGGGAATTCATACAACTGAACTGGCCTTTGAATTAATCTGGACTCCAGTGCTCTTGCACAGGTTACAGAGGACAAGTGAGGCAGATCCAGGTCTTGTATGTATGAGTGGTGGTACCTACAAAGAGAAGAGTGTTTGCCTGCCATAACCCCACCACTCCCATTCCCTGTCCTTCCCCTCCTCTCTTTTAATCTCTTTCCCCTTAAAATGTAGGTTGGTGCACAGTATCCTGGATGAGGAGAAATCGGTAGGGCCACTGGTGGGATCATTGTTTTTCCCCTTCACCAGCCAGAGAACTTGTTTACAGGAGGCCTTCTGTGTCTGGAACTGTCTGAATACCTTCCCCATGGGCTTGATGCTCTCAACCCCTCCTGCTCTGAGAAGCCTCTGCCAAGGTCTTCCACAACTAGGTCTTGATCTGACCCAAGGCTTTTCTTTTTTTGTACACAAGGTTAAGCTGGCATTAATGTGTTCAAATCTAAGTATAGAACAGGTGGCAGGATTCATCCACTGCTTTGTGTTTTCCCACAATTCTAGCCTTGTGCTAGAACAGTGTGCTCCAGTCCTTAAATATTAGTTTCATTTTATCAGTAGAGCTTCAGGTGTTTTCCAGTTAATGGGTAAAGAATCAGCATCCATGTTTGACCTTAGAAGAGCAAAACCTCAGAGAGCAACAGCAGCTTGTCCTTGCATTGACACAAAGCCCACACAGCTCAATTTTACATGTCAGGCCATTACATTTTTCTCATTATGTGAAAATCTGCTGTTAATGTTGTGTTTTAATGTAATCTCAAAAACATGGACGGTAGAACTAACTGCCTCCAGAGGCAGGGGTCAAAACACTGCAGGTCCTTTTGGGGTAAAAATAATTAACTGTATTGAAACCAACCAGGTTACTTTGTTTTTTTCTAAACCAGGTTCCGCCCAGATCAATTTAATAAATATTGTAATAAGCATGTCTTTAAGGCTATGTGGTGATCGGCTTGGGTAGCAGTACATATGAAGGAGTTGGCTCTGGATATTAAAAGACTGATGGATTTGAAAGGAAGTGCTGCCCATTGGAGATCAGAGCCTGTGTTATGTGTAATGAACCCGGCAATAGGAAGCTGACAGCACAAACAATGAATATGTATTACACATGGAAACAAAGATATAGTGTAGCTGTACACTTTGTTACATACATTTAGTACTCTGCAAAACCATGAAAAGGTAGGTGTGGGATTTGTGTCTTATACACAGCATCCCCAGAGCAGTGTGTGCTCTTTGTCCAGCCATGCTCCCCATGGCACAGGATTTATATTCAAATGTTTCACAGAAGTTTGGGCTTATTTCTTTTACTTGAAAGAAAACAGAAAGAAAAGAGTGCAATTCAGAAGTTTGCTTTTGCAGTAAGAACAAACTAACAGCAGGTTAAGTGCAGTGGGCAGTAAGTATAGTGAGGCACAGATCTCCTGTCCTAATGATTCCTTAAATGATATTCCCATGTGACCTAATATAGGGCCAGGCGTGCAGTTTCTGTGCTTGTTTGCTGCCCTCTCTTGGCAGCATAACCAGCCACCGGGAGAGAAAATTGAAGCTTCTGTCGAGAAGAGCAAAGTATCAAAGCAAACTCATTCTGAGAAGTGAAAGAAAGAGTCTCGTACCAAAGAAAAATAAAACTTTTGCATCTTTTTACACACTGGAAAAATAATTAATTACATCTAAGGAGTCAGATTTCCTCTCTTCTCTCAGGTTCATTGACTCAGTGTGGAGGAGGAGAACTCATTTGGGTGGTGAGCCTATTACAGAGAAACATCATCCTTTCCTATACATTATTGTGAGCACCTACCAGCTATCTTGCCCTTCTTCCTCCATGAAAGCAAGTTGCTAAAGAAGAGTGATTTTGCCTTTTCAGTCTCTATCACAATATTTGAACAGTCTTCCAAGGCGTCAATTGCCTTCTATAAAGATTTCCATCTCCAGTACAGATATACTTATCTTTAGTTATCAGTGTCAGAAAGGCTAAAAGAAACTGGATCCTGTGAATAGTAGTAATCCTTTATAGCAAATATGAAATCTGCTTTTCATGACAAGTCTTCTTCCAACTATAGTTTCAAGAAGAGGAATCCATGTCATTCAGGATCCTCTTTGCAGATAAAGAAATGCAAGCCACATAACAGTTTATTATCAACTCTCTGTATGCTCACATATCTTGCTATGACCCGATGTGTTCACAGACCATGCACACAGGTCATTCATACTCTAGGAGGCTGTAAACAGGCACTTTCTTGACTACCCAGTCAGGAATACTTTTCTACGTGCAAATCTTCCACATCTGTCATGTTCAGTATCTCACCTATGCATAAGAAAACACATATGACCTATTCAGATAATGAAGGTTCTCCCATGGAGGAAATATGCCTCATATTCTTGCTGGATAGTAGCAGTTTCAACCTTGAGAACATCCTTCTCCCAACAATAGCATGTTGACACAAATCCTTGACCAAGGAGCACAAACAGTATCCTCCAGTTAGCTGCCTTCCTCCAGGTCATCGTTCCTTGAGCATCCGGAGAGACCACCATTTGTAACAACACTGCAAGCCAAAGAGGCTTGCCAACAGATCCTGTTGGTTTGATTCCCCAGGAAAAGAATATGTATCATATTTTACACTGAACATTTCTGAAAAATGAAGAAGATGGAGAATTAATGGTACATAACTTTTAAGGTGTCTCAGAAGGATATTTGTAAATTCCCATTATGAAAGCCATCCTGTAGTCTCATAGTATGAGAAATATATCCATAGAATATTTCAAAGCTGCGTTTAAGATAAAAAGAAGAATAAAACCCAAGGAAATTTCTGATTTTCTATATTTGAAGGATGTTTTTCTTCTTTTTTCAGCTTGTAATTGGGATAGTATTGCTCAGAAAGCCAGAACTGACTCTTCCCCCAACACATAATCAAGATCCATCTTGACTTAATCCTTTACAGTGTGCTCAAGGATGGGCCTGCTTGAGCAGGGAGGTTGGACCAGGTAAGCCACTGTGGTCTCTTCCAACCTGACCCATTCTGTGATTCTGTGAGATACACAGGAGGGTGTAGCCCTGCCTCCCCTTGCATCAGCTGCACATGCGTGGCCCCTAGCCTCAATTCCCTCTGGTTTACTTAGGCATGTGTTTGCATGTTAATTTGCTGTTGGCTTTCACTCACTAGAGCTTTCATGATTTGGGACTCATATCCCATGTCCACGTTTTTGTGGACAGGTTGAGAGCATGGACACTTGAGCATGAGCCAGGAGGAAGCTCATGTACAGCCAGTGCCTGCAGAAGAGGGAAGAGCAAACTGGCCAGTTCTTCATGAGGACTTCAGGGGCCAGACCTCTGCAGAATCGTTGATTGTGTCCCAGTGGTGGGACCACAGTGCAAAGAACTCTTTACCTCCAGTCACTCCTCGGTGTATGTGGTCTCACAAGTAGGCATCAGTGCTAAAAGAAAATCTTTGGTTTATTGCAGCCTTTTACTAGGCACACAAGTAGACCTTGAGGGGGGAGCCAGCCCAAAAGGTCAGCAAAAGGGAGGCTGGGGCTTTTGAAGGCTGCTGGCAGTACAGACTTGGATCTGTGATATCATCCTGCCAATGTCACCTGAGAGGTATTCCATACAAACCAACTGAATCTGTGCTAGAGCTGGCGAGTGTATGCTCGCCAATGCTCCTCACAAGTGACCTGGGCCATCAAAAGCAGGCTACAAAGCTCCTACACATGAGGATTTTCTCTTCTGAATTGAAAAGAAGCAAGTCTGGAAGCTAAAGAGATCTTTCTGGGAGTTGTTTCTCCACAGAGCTGGGAAAGAAAGAAGCCCTAGGGTTCCTCTCCCATAATCCACACAAACAAGCTCCACCTCATCCCAAGGAAAAAATTCCTTGACCTGGGGAAGAGCCCTCCCCTCTGGAAGCTTGTATCTACTTCCCCTGAGCCATCCTGTCCTTTGAAATTCCTCACTACAAAGAGTTTTTGTCCAATGTCAGCTTTCTGTGGAGAGAGCACAGAGGATCTTTGCTCTTGTACCCTGCTGAGCAGCAACCACAGCACTGGCACTGCCCAAGCTGTTGGCAGTGGGACCTGCAGTCCCTAGTGGGGAACCACCCAGTACCCCTCCCTGGCTCTCTCTGGCACCAGATGTGACATCACTCCTCCCTGCTGCTCCATGGCACAAACACGTATTACACAGCAGGGGGACACCAGGGCCATTGCCAGTGAGACCTTGTACCTGATGTCCCCTCTCTGAGAGGGACACCCCACCACAGCAAATCTCAGATCCCTGTGGAGATGTGAGTGCTGAGTCCTGCCCCATCCCTCTCCATGGCAGTGCCAGCAGCAGCACCATGGAGTGCCTTGCAGAGGAGCACCTGCGTACATGCTGGGAGCAGGAGGCTGTGAACTGGGAAGGAGGCCCTCTCAGGCTTGGCAGTGACAACACCTCTGAGGAAGGAAGGCAGCAGAAGACCCAGGCCTTTCAATTTGGGGTTTAGGGGGTCTTCCCTTCCCTTCCCTTCCCTTCCCTTCCCTTCCCTTCCCTTCCCTTCCCAAAA
>VXAD01004188.1:273543-357046 GCA_013399195.1 Dicrurus megarhynchus | reverse complement strand
TCGGGGGTCGCGCCCCCTTCGCCGGGCGAAGGGGCCCCGCCGCTCACCGCTGCCGTCTGCTCTAGGTGGTGACCACGTACTGCCCCGCCAACAACGAGCCCATCGCCAGCGTCAGGCAGGTGAGCGCGGCCGGGCGCAGCGGCGGGGACGGCGCGGGAGGAGCTCTGTGACGGGAGCCAGGCGTCCTGGGGCGTTGGTTTGGGTGCTGCGCCTGCCCGCGACCGGGCTGGCGAAGGGCACGGAACTCCTGAAACCACGTCAGGGGTCCGGGGGATGTGGAGTCCAGGGCGGCCGCTGGGGCTCGTCGCAGCCAGGGCCTGCTGCTGGCAATATGCCTGCGGCTTTCCTGGGAAGAAAAACAGGCTGTTTGCCTTCATTTACTTTTTTTTCTTCTTGTCTCTCCAGCCCTCCGCCTCGCATTTTTGCAAGCATTGTTGGGAAGAGCAAGGGCCCCTCCCTTCCCTTTTCGTGTGTTCCTAGGGGAGTTGCAATAGGGGCAGATTGTGGCTATTCAGTAGGGCTGAGTGGCCCGGGGGGAAGTAGGAAGGAGAGCAACGTGGCATTCGAGTAGTAAATTTGTGAAAGTTTTTAGTGTAATAATAGCACTATTGTATTAACCTACTCCTTTTGTGTACTAGGACTCGACTAGCCCTTGATGCCCAGTGAGGCTGATGGAGTAGGACGTATATATATGTGTGTGTGTGTATGTATATATACAAACATATATAAAACCGTTATTTTTTAATGGAGCTTCCTCTAACATCTGAATGAAAATTTCTGCTCGTGTTTCTTTTTTTTTAATTTAGGCAGCACATGTTCTTTTCATTGACAGTGACTTCAAACAATCTGTCATTGGGACCAAATTGTGTCAGGATACAAACATCCTGTAAAAGTGGTATCCTGTAGTGCAAGTACTCTCTATAAAAATGTCTTGAGTTGGATGCAGCTTTTTTGTGGCATTTCTGTTGGGGTTTTGATTTTCCTAACTTTGACGTGCTTCTTCATGTAGGGTAATTTGGAGGATTATGAAGAAACAGTTAAGAAGGCTAAAGAGGCATGGAAGGTCTGGGCTGATGTAAGTTAATGGAGACTTCTCTTTTATTACAGATCTCTGACAGACAGGCCATTAAATTGCCCCCACTGGGGGAGGTGTAAAAATGCATTCATACTGTGTGTGGTGCACTAAAGCAAATATCTGCAGTGGAGACCTCAAGAAACAAACCCAGACAGTTTGTGTGTGATACCATTGGGGTACAAAGATGAGGACATTGACTTGCGGGATATGTTTGTTTTGAAAACCCTGGCAGAGTTACCAAGGCTTGTGCCTGTGAGCTATTGCCAGCAGGTCTGGTGAAGTTCAGAAACCTTGTAGCAAGTAACCTATCCCTGTGCATGTTTCGCTTCCTGTCACCGCCTGCTTTCTTCTGGGAGAACTCTGTGGAGTATTTGGATGTGTAACTTGCATTGATCATCTTGTTCTCATGGCATGAGGAAGACTGCTAGTTATAAACGTGAGGGTTTTTGTTCACCCACTGTCTTGGTATGTCACAGGACAACTGTGTTGTTCAAAAGCGTTAGTGTTATGTTGTGTATAATAGCTAAGCTATTTTTCCTTAGCAGGCTGTAGTTCCTGGTGCAGCTGTACCAGCTGTGTCCAGCCAGTACCCATTCTGTTTATGGCTGTGCCAGGCTTGGTTCTTAAAGCTATCTGGTGTTTCTTTGGTAGAACCTGAAACCTGGATTTTGAAAGGATTTTTGAAAACATTCTGTGTTTTAGCCATCAAAGTAGTTTGCCTTGTCTGAAGACAGCAAAGTTTAGGACAGACACAACAGCTTCCTCAGCTTCCTCAGGATATGTTAGTACATGTTCTTTTGTTACAGTTTGTGAGTATGATGTTGGTGACTGGTAACATGTTTGGTAATAATCTGAAAGCAATCCAATAGATAAAGAATCAACACACCAAGTGTTTCTTGAAGACTTTTTCTCAAAGCTGTTTGTTAATAATTTGTGAATTTTGTTGTTCATAATGAGCTTACTTGAAAGCTATTGCCTGTAAAGAGGTATGCTTGCATGGTTTATGTATTTCTCCTCAGTCTTGTTTTTGCAGAGAACTGCTGTTCTAATCCTGTAAATCCTGTTGCATATGGTTTGCAAATTGATCCTGGCTATTGATTAGTATTCACCATACCGATACCGCATTAAAAAAATCTATTAAGAGTTGGTATATGAGCTTAATATTTTCATGATTGAGGTTTCTGTGTGTCTTAATTTCTTTTAACAAACTAAATATCATACTGAAAGGAAGTTTGAAAATATGGCGTTAAGTACAGTTCAAGGCTCAGAAACCAGTAAGTGCACTTCTATGAAAAATGCTTGTTTCTTGAGGTGCAGCTGGTTTTTTGGTGGCATTGCGGGTGATGTAGATGAACAGAAGTAACAGAATTAACAATCTGAATGCTTCTGGCAATATTCAGTGGAACTGAAGCTTTGAACAGACAAAATGTGTGCAGTATTATCAGTCTCTGCGAGGCAGAAAACAGTTTCTTGTAAAGCAGTGCACATGATAAAAATGAACAAGTAACAGTGTTACTTTCCTTTATCTTGGGAAGATAAAGGAAAAATCACAGCAGTCAGTGATTGCTTAGTACAAGGGCAGAAAACTAGCAGGATATATACAGCCAAAGTTACAGATGTTCAATCTCACACAGATTCTTCTGTTTTGTTTTGACTAGATCCCTGCACCTAAACGTGGAGAAATAGTGCGACAGATTGGTGATGCCCTGAGACAAAAAATCAAAGTTCTAGGAAGCTTGGTAAGGTATTTTCATAAGTAGCTGAAATTTTTTGGCTGGGAGGGAGTGGGGAATGAGGGTAAGTGGTGTGTCAAAACTGGTTTTTTTTCAATAATACTAACAGTTTTCTCTGCAATACTAACCTTAGTAATTGTTAAGTAATTGCTGTTAGTTCTGTTAGCTTGCCTAATTAAGTTTTAATTTTGAAAAGAAGGAAAATTTTTAAAAAAGTATTTTGGCATGGAAACAGCTTGAAGTTGTGTGAGGAGAGAGTTTGGTTAGTTATTAAGAAAAGGTTCTTCACCCAGAGGGTGGTTGGGCACTGAACAGGCTCCCTAGAGAAGTGGTCACAGCAGCAGCCTGATAGAGTTCAAGAGGTGTTTGGGCAATGCTCTCAGGCACGTGGTGTGTGACTCCTGGGGATGGTGCTGGGCCAGGAGTTGGACTTGATGATCCCTGTGGGTTCCTTCCAGCTCAGGATATTCTGTGATTCTATGAAATGACAATGTATAATAGGAAAAGAAAAGTTAATTTATGATGGACCTGTCTGGGAGGAGTGGTGCAACTGTTGCCCTGCTATTTTTTCTCTCTTGCCTGTCAGATAGGGTATTTTCTAATACTAAAGTATCCTGAAAAAGACCTTCCTTTAATCCAGAGCTTTTAACCTTGAGCTCTTTCTGGTGATCTGCAGGATTTTGCCAAGTGACATGTGGAAATATGAGGCTTCAGAAGTTGAGATGGTCTTAATGAGATGATCTTGCAGTGCTGTGCAGGACATAAAGGCTGAAGGACCGCTCCTTTAAAACTCTAGCTAGTTGCTAGGGAAGAAAAGGAGACAAGTGGGGAACTTCCACTTTCTTTTTACAGGGCTTGCCTGTCTGTGCTGCTGTTCAGAAACAGCTGTCAGTGAATAACTCCATGTGTAGTCAAGCCCATATTGTTAACCTTCAGAACTTTGTTCTGCTGTTTCCCTTGATGTTGTCTCCTCAGCACAGTTTTTGTGGTGGAATTAGAGCGCTAACGTACTCCTGTATTCAAAAACAGTATAGTTTCCCTGGTGAGTGTGGACAAACAGAAGTTTCTTCTATATTCCCTGACCAAAACTTAAGGCTTTTTGCCACATTTTCTTAGTTTTCCCGAATAGTATGTCTGTTCAGCTCTGCTAGGATTGAGGATGAACTTCAGGGTGAAAGAACTGCAGTAGGTATTTAGGTTTTAGGACTTTGCCAGGCTTTAGGATACGTAAAAAGGAACTGTGTAGAAACTCATCTTTCTCATACGCTGTAGGAAATTTCCAGCCTCGCCTTGCCATGCCCTGGTGAAGTATCCAGGTATTTCTACTGCACTTACAGACCCACTGCTGTGTTTCTTAGTAAATATGTCTGATGCCCCTCTGTTTTTGGTCACAGATAGGGGCTGTTCCTTCTGTCTTGAGATGACCACAGGCATCATAGAAATACAGTTAGTCATCTTTATGTTAACCTTCATATGGAGAGAAGAATCCCATGGAAGTCCTTTGAACCTGATTCCTCATTTAACAGCCTTTTTAAAGTACAATCATCAGTGTAAAGTGGTAGGTGATGTCTGCATGAAGGTCACACGTAGCTATCAGAGCATGACTACAAAATTGAGTGGAGATAAGTAGGTGATTTCTCAATTCCTAAATTTTCAAATTTTCACACTTTTGGATGAAGATATCTTCAAATACCAGCTTATTCTCACTGATATATTTCAACTGAGTAAATCTAACATATTTTTAAGAGAAGGATGTAGTTTATGATTGACTTCAGAAAAAAAAATTGATCCTAAACATCCCAGATTACTAAAATAC
Organism: Dicrurus megarhynchus; assembly: GCA_013399195.1. Classification (NCBI taxonomy): domain Eukaryota; kingdom Metazoa; phylum Chordata; class Aves; order Passeriformes; family Dicruridae; genus Dicrurus; species Dicrurus megarhynchus. The sequence continues at coordinate 352,422 of VXAD01004188.1, read as the reverse complement.
TAAACATGTATACACATTTTCAGCAGTATCTGCAAATGAAATCTCTCAAATTCACTTTGGGATGTTGTAAAATGAGTAGTTTGCTTATGAAAAATGTAAGTGGCCCTTTTCTTTTGCTGGAGCTGAGTAATCCCTCTTTCCCAACTTGTTCCTTGCCTGGCCCACAATGTAGGCAAGCCTGCTGAAGTAAATCCAAGGTTTTGTTGATCTAAACATATGATCCTCATTAGTGTTGGACACTCCTTCCAGCAGGTTTTTTTTTTTTTTTCCTCTATTCATTTATTTCCTTTTCTAATTTCTTCCTGTTGTATTGGGATGTGACCCTTGTCCAGTTGTCTATTGTGTTGTTTCTTTAAGTTGTGAATAACTGGGAAGAGGTGAATCTCTTCTAATGGAAAAATGTGTGGTAAAATCTTACTTGGTGAGTAGATACACCTGACATTAGTGGGAGACAAAATATATTTGGGATCCAATGGACTTTTGTAAAAAAATTTGTCATAATATGAATTTTTCAGGTCTCTTTGGAAATGGGAAAGATTTTTGTCGAGGGTGTTGGGGAAGTGCAGGAGTATGTTGATGTCTGTGACTATGCTGTTGGTTTGTCCCGAATGATTGGTGGACCTATTTTGCCTTCAGAAAGTAAGTATGTGTGTTATTTTTTTGCTTTTGTTTGTGCTTTTTTTGTTTGTTTTGTTTTGTTGGGTTTTTTTCTTAAAGAAATGAAGATACGGAGGTGTAACTTAAATATATGGTCTTGTAGTGCAGCAAGGTCTCTGTTCTGTGTGTCATTTAGGGAGATTTAGGAATAGATGTGGTGGGCAGTAGTGCCAGCTAATGAAGTACTGAATGAAGTGACAGATAAGTAGGTCAGTCCATCCATTTTCTCTGTTCTTTGAAGCATTAGGTTGTCTTTGATTTCTTTATTGTTGAAAGGTGGTAGAGGAAAGTATGTGAAGGCTTTGGAAGTGTACTTAGAAAGGAGACACCTCTTTGTCAGTTATTGATTAGCACACAATCATCATTATGTTAACTGAATAGCTAAAATAATAAAACTTTATGTTGTGAGGTCACGAGCTTTTTGCACAATCTAGCTAACCTTGATCCGGGTAAGCTGCAGAGCACAAATAATACAGCTCTTCATAAGCTAATGCTGTGGTGGACTGAAGAGTGATGCTAGGTTTCTTGCTTACATGTTTTCCCTTTATAAAAAAGCCTCAAATATGAAATGGCTGAAAACTGCATTCTCCTGTGGCTCTGCTTTCAGGACCTGGCCATGCCCTTATAGAGCAGTGGAATCCTGTTGGGTTAGTAGGAGTCATCACGGCCTTCAACTTCCCCGTGGCAGTTTATGGGTGGAACAGTGCAATTGCAATGATCTGTGGAAACGCTTGCCTCTGGTAAGATCTGGCTCTCCAGCCTGCTAACAGTATTTTTAAACTAGAGAGCTATTAACTCAGGCATGAAATCGCTGTTGAGTATCAGGTGTTTCTGGATATTTGATTCTGTCTAATGTGGGCTTAAATTCTCTTTATTTTTAGGTCTATTTGTAGTCAGAGCTTTTTTTTTATTTTGTGGTAATTTCTTCTGTGAGGTACTAAGGTACAGATGCATCCAGGACTTAGCCAAATGGCTTGTGAATAAAGAATCCAGGTTGAGAGCTTGCAGAAGTGGTAGTTAATATATTCAGAGTTGTTACAGCTAAGATTAAAAATCTTAATAAGTAGCTTTACTTTCTCTCCCATCTTCTGCTTTGCTTTCATCTACCTGCTTCACTTTGTTGTCTGGCCTAGCCCTTGTCCACATGGATTTCAGTAGAAGTTCTGAATGCTCAGCTGCAGAAGGAAATGCTTGAGTTCCTGTCTTAATTTGTACCTGAAAACCAGCCTAACCAAAGTGTGCTGTAGATCAGAGACCATAAAAATTACTTATTTGAATTATTCTTAATGAATTGAAAAGAATAAGAAGATAATGTAATTCCTTTTTTTTTTAATTTTCTTTTTAGGAAGGGTGCTCCTACAACATCCCTTGTTAGTGTTGCTGTTACAAAGTGAGTTCTGGTTTCCTTGATCTTCATCTCAATAAAAAGGAGAACTCCTCCAAAGAATAAATTTCACAGTGATACTTACTTTAGGTTTATTGTTACTTTATATTAGCATTAACCATTGTTAACATTAGCATGTTACCAATATCATTTATTTTTAAATACTAAATAAAAGTAGGCTCCTTAAAATAGGTAATTACTAAGTCTTGTGATATAATATTAACTCCTGAGAACAATTAAACCAAACCACTACTACCCCAAAACCTCCAGACAGTTCTAATGGTTCATTCCATATTTGCACCTGGCAGAAATCTCTAAGATTTTTACATCTTTGATTCCAGGATAATTGCCAAAGTCTTGGAGGATAACAAGTTGCCTGGAGCAATCTGCTCTCTGGTTTGTGGTGGAGCAGACATTGGGTAGGTAACATTTCTTGTGTTTTGTGAACCTTTGTAGAAGGTGAGGAATATTCTCTGAGGTACTTCTCGTAAGGTTATTCTAGTGTCTAGGAGTTCCCAGTACATTCACATGTTGCCATGATTTTTATCAGCTGGTCAAACTCTGGGCCTGCGCTAAATATAATACGTATGTCTACTTGCTGTTGTGAGATCGGCAGCTAACAAAGAACTTATCAGATATTTGATGAAGAGACATGACTAAGTTAATATTCTGCTTCTGCATAGGCGTACACCCAAAGAATACAGCTAATATTAAAGTCCCCCTACCATGTTCTTGAGAGTTTTGAATGTATAGCACATTAGCCTTTTAGATTGGTTGTGGAGGAGAATAATTCCCCTTTTCTGTGCTCATGCAGGACTCTGCACTTGCTCATAGATGTATGCCTGTGCTTGGAAGCTGTACGTACAATCCACATCACTTAGTTTGATTTTTACAATGTGGAAATTCCCAGTACAAACGTATATTCAAATACATCTTTTGAGCATTTTAAGAGAAGGCAAAACATGTGGCAAGCATTAAAAAAAGTAATAGATTTGCATATTTTCTTATGGATCATAACAATTGGAGCTAATCTCACAATATACTTTAGACTGAGTCTCAGTATTACTGCAGAAATAACAGAAATTACTACAGAATGCTTTTTTGGCCTGAAAAGGTGGAGGGAAACAGCCTTGTTCCTCTTTTCTGGCCAAGAAGCAGCTTTCCTGCCATTAGCTCGGTCACCTGGTGTTTCAAAGAAGTGGCTCTGGCTTTAAAGATCTCCCTGGTTGAAGCTTATGTATGTGGAAGGTGCAAGCTGCTTTTCTGTCTGCATGTCTTTTGTTGAACACGGTGCTTTGTGTCCCGTTGTGCAGGACAGCAATGGCGAGAGATGAGAGGATGGACCTCTTGTCCTTCACTGGCAGCACAAAAGTGGGCAAGCAAGTAGCGCTTATGGTTCAGGAGAGATTTGGTGAGTGTGTGGGTTCTTCTCTATTTTTTTCCATGTTAGGTGAAGGCAGCAGTGCCCCGTAAGATTTTAGAATAACAGTTTGTTTCAGCTGTGCTACCTCTTTTTTGTTTTGGATAAATTGGAGTTTGAAACTGCTCAGAGATACAGATGGCTTTTTTCAGTTACTTCTATTACAACTCAGATTTTTTTTCCAGGTTATCCACAAATCCATAGTCCTACAGTTAATTTGGGGAGAGGTGTGGTGGTGTTTATTAGGGTTTAATTGTATGGACATTGTCAGGGTGAACAACCAGGGTTTATGATCTTTTTGCAGTGTGAATAGAATACATGAATACATTCCCCCTCACGTTTTACTCCTGATAAATATAGTAGAAAAGGGATGATTTTTGAGGTGCTGGTTTTTTTGCATATATTTAAAAGTGTATAGGCAAGAATCTCAGCTGCTGGATGCTAACTTCTTAGTTTTAAAAAGAGCCCCTTGCGAGTGTGTTTTTTTCATTTTATGCATTTGAAGTTCATACAAGTGTGAAAAAGCCCGCCGGAAACCAGAACAGATAGCAAATATTCACCCAGATGTAGGTTGGGATTCTTTCCCTCAGATTGTAGATAAGCGGTTGCCAGGAAAATAAATAAGCTTACTTAAATTTTGTGTGCTTTTTGATCTTCGTAGGACCTTATTCTTTACCTGTGTCGCACTTTTATGCTGTAACTTTTTCCTGTTTTCCTCTTTTCTTTCCAATGCTATTTTTTGCCTTTCATTTTAAACTTCTTTGGGCTGTGCAGGTATCGTCACAACATGTGATAGATGTAGTATTTGGTGTAATTTTCTGCTTTGGTAAGAGTTGACTGTGATCTCTAAAATTTTTTGTTTATCCAGAAAACTATATTTAATGAAGCTTGCTCTAGCTAAAGGTGACCTTACTGACTGAGGTGCAGTGAATACATGTGCACATGGCATAACTTATTTTGTGTTTTTCATTAGGTCGAAGCCTGCTGGAACTGGGAGGAAACAATGCCATTATTGGTAATATGCACTGTAGAAATTTAGTCCCATAGATGATATTTGGAAGTTAGTATGCAAATATTTATAGCTAATTGTCCCTTTCTTCTGGTTTTTTTTGTTTGTTTGTTTTTCCCCGCCACACTGGACTTATAGAAGTACATGTAGTACATATGGAATGATAGAATGTTGCAGGCTTTTCTGTCTTAAGTATTGTGGAGGGCGTAGTGTTTTAAAATAAAATGTGAGCGTCCAAGGTTTTTTAAGTAATCAGTGTTGAAGAGGAGAACAGAATGAGAGAAGCAGAAAGCTTCAATAATGGGTTGTGGACAATGCTAAATTAAATTTGATTTTAGGATAGTTCTAGTTGTAGAATCATTAAGTTTGGAAAAGACCTCTAAGATTGACTGCAAGTCTTAACCCAGCACCAGCATATTTACCACTAAACCATGTCCCCAAGTACCACATCCACATACCTTCTGAATACTTCCATGGATGGTGACTCCACCATTTCCCTGGGTAGCTTGTTCCAATGCCTGACTGCACTTTTATATTTAATCTCATCAACACTACACTTTTACGGTTTTAGAGTATCAGTAGATATATATAAAGTGTAAGATACTTATGGTACTTGAAAGAAAAGCATGCAGGTATTTATTTCAGTAGCACATTTTCCAGGTTTAAGTTCTTTAGGGTATGATCCATTTCCTAGATAAACAACATAAATACTATAAAGCTAAGCAACATGGTGGAAAGAATATATAATTTCGATAAATGTGTAAATTGCTGTCCTCGTGCTGTTGCTTTTTGTTTCACCTTTCTCATATTCTGGACAAATGTACTTATTTATGTATATTTCATCTACTCTGTTGAAAATCACATTAGAACAGGTCCTTCTTTTTCCCTCTGCTGCTTTGTAGCCAGTAGCATAAACATGTTTTATGCTTTGAAAATAGGTTTTTTTTAAAATCAAAGTCCTGCTTTTTCTGGAATTGACTTTGAATGATTGCATAATCGTTGTTTGGTTGGACTTTGTCCCAAACTTAATAATAGTTTTGGATGCTTAAAGAGACTTTTGTGGGACTGGTTAAGCTGAGTGGTATTTTGGGGGTCCTTTGAGCTTTATAAAACATCGCAATGTCTTCTAGCCAGATGAATTTGTTCAGCTCATCGTACATTTTATATTACTGTACACCTGTGTGTTTCAGCTATGTTTTTTGGAAGGCCACCTGGATATACTTTACAATTGCTACTTTATGCTGATAAACTTCTCAGTGAGAGACGGACAAGGTGGAGGAATGGCAAGAAATTGTTTGTAGTTTCTTGAATTAAAAGGAAGCTGAAATTATTTGCAAACTTTATTGCAAAAGGCTCTCTTCAGTAGTTCAAACCTACATTTATGTCCAATTTCATGTATGTAATTCCAGCTGCAGAGAAATAATAGGAGTTTTATGGTGTTTCTTTGTATCTTACCGTATTGTGGTAGTGCAACTTTTCCTAATGCTTCTTGACCAGCCTGTCGGTTTCTAGTATTGTTTAGCATCTTAAGTCTTGTGAACGGCCTGTTTACTTCAGTAATGTAATCGTGTTTTAATTTTTTAAAGTGTTCGAAGATGCAGATCTGAACCTAGTCATCCCATCTGCTCTATTTGCTGCTGTGGGAACAGCAGGTCAGAGGTGCACAACTGCTAGAAGGCTGGTGAGTAAATAAATGGGTATTGTCTGGTTTGGGTAGCTCTGAATTTTAACTCAATTCCAAATTGGCTCAGAAAATGCCTACCAATTCCTAATATTGTGAAGAGCAACAAATAATATTTGAAAACACATTTTTATTTTGTGAAAAATAAATATGGTGGGAAACTAAGAACATAGTTTCATTCCAGTGTAATTCTAGCTCTAAACAGTTTTTTTGTATGTATTTCTAAATGTGCTAAAAGCCAGGAAAATAGTACTTGGCAAACTTCTGTATTTCTCTCTATTTTCATTGCCAGAGCTTTGCTTGTTACTGCTACAAATTTTGATGCAGTGTTTATATTTCAGCAAAGCAAGGGGGTGTGTGTTGCCTACTTTGTTATTAATTCTTAACCAATCATTTTCAACAAGTTTAACAGTGCTAGAGTGTCAGCCAGTGTCTGTATAGTCTTTTCAGGGTTGGGTTGATTGGGTGAATATTAGCCAAAATGGATGTGGGTTAATTGATTTGGGTCTGTTGGGAGGGCAGTGATTCCTCAAGCTGTAGCAATAAAATTTCTTGAATGTTAGTTCTAGAACTCTAAACTGAAATGTTTACAGAACACAGTGATAACACTTATCTGAGATGGGTAAAATTAAAGCAGATTTTTGTTTCTTGGCTTGTTTTAAATCTTCATGGTGAAGATTTTACATTTTCATTTTTTGGTGTTAGTGCTGTTTGGAGGCCTTGGCCTCTGTCTCTTTTAAACTTTGGGATTTGCTGAATATGAACAACACTGTTTCCATTCTTCATTCAGCCCCCTTCAAAGTACAGTAGTACTTCAGGAATAGTTACATGGGCTGCGCTGTCTTACAACTTTCTTACTACATTTTAGTTTCTCCATGAAAGCATCCATGATGAGGTGGTGGCAAAGCTTGCCAAGGCCTATGCCCAGGTCCGCATCGGTGATCCATGGGATTGTAAGTAGCTATTTCCAACTCATGGGTTTAGGAAACAATTTGCTGTTGGTTTCTTTCTGTTTAAATTCTGACGGGATTCTACATCCAAACTGTCTAATTTTAGCACTGTACCGGGGGTGGAAATAGCTGTTTTTATTTAGAATACAAACTCTGAAAGGAAGATGAAGAATCTGGCTAATACTGCTCACCCTGGACAGATTAAACAGTTAGTCCCAAAATGTTGTGATACGAATATTTGCAAACATATACAGTTTTGCTGAAAGTATGCTTCTGAATCTTTTATTTTTAGCTGACACTCTGTATGGGCCTCTTCATACTAAAGAAGCAGTGAAAATGTTCCTTGATGCAGTAGAACAAGCAAAACAACAGGGTGGCTCTGTGGTCTGTGGTGGAAAGGTGACTTACCTTTTATTTTCCCTGCTACATTTTGTGCTCTAGGAAAAAAAAAATACAGTAACTTGATGGCTAAGGCCAAGCTTGTACCTCAGTTTGTCCTGTCAGCCCCTACAGGATGTTAGTTTAGTCAGACTAAGACAGTTTGAATTGGAATCCTGTCTTCAGGGTAAAGGCAGTTCTACTTGGAAGCTACTTTCTCCTCCAAGAAATGGTTAAGAGCTTTTGGCTCTTTCTTATACCACTCCCCAGTTGCAAGTGATAGTGAAAATAAAAACAGCGATGTAAATGGTGAATAGCAGACATGTAGCAAAGGAAAATTGCAGTTCTGTCCCTCACAATATCAAACTTGAGGAAATACTGGAGATTCAAGACAACCACTTGTATATCTTCATCACACAGGATGTTTCATTCTCATTGACTTACCATTCTGGGATTTCTTGTCTTTCATTGGCAACTTCTGTATACCTTTAAAATTCTAAGTAGCTTACAGGTAGGATAAAGGAAGTTTCATTTGCTAGACTTTACGATTTGATTACATCCTTGGTAGATGTAAGTTATGCTTCTATATTTTAAATACTTAAATAAATAAAATTTAAGTTACTGAGACTACCTGGCCTTCTGTTACTGATTGCTCAACTGTAGTAGTCAGACCATGATGGATTCCTTTCCTACACTAGTACCAAGCTGGATGCTGACTGGAACTTACTCAGTTATTTTTATGTATTCTGAAGGTTATAAATCGCCCTGGAAACTATGTTGAACCAACCATTGTGACTGGCCTTCCTCACAACGCCCCCATTGTCCACACTGAGACGTTTGCTCCCATATTGTATGTGCTGAAATTTAAGGTAAAGTAACAGCAGGGAAACAGGTGTCAAGGATGATAACAGTAGAGTCACGAGAGAGCTCTCAGACGTGTGTCATATCCATGCAATAGTCCCAGCACTTCAAGAAGTGGTAGCTCTTGTTCTGCACTGTGAGATACCCACTGTTCACCTCGCTGCATTTATGTGAAGAGCACTGGAGTTAAGATGAGAATCTACAGGAATAGATTTCTATTGTTAGTGTTCATTGCTGATACTCTTTGTACCTGTTCAAAAGCAGACTGTGTTTTGTGCAGCAGTGGAGGTAGTGCTGACGTGGTACGTGTGTATTTGCCCAGTGCCATTCTGTACATTTGCATTGTGGCTGTGGTATGTTGGGTTTTTTCTCACAGTGCTTCTTTGTAACTGCTGGGCTTTGAGTAGCCATGGCTTAACCATTGACACATGCTCCTTCTAGGAGGAAGAGGAGGTTTTTGCCTGGAATAATGAAGTAAAACAAGGTCTTTCCAGCAGTATCTTTACCAAGGATTTGGGAAGGATTTTCCGCTGGCTTGGGTATAATTTAAATTATTTTTATACTTTCCTGAGGCATAAGATCACAGTCTTTCATGTCTTTTGTAAACCTATGCATAATGCTAGCTGAGCATTTTGTAGCCGTCGTTTTAGGGAGGGAGCCTTTCCTGATCCTAAGGAGGAATTGTGACTTATCTTTGTTTGTAGGCCAAAGGGATCTGACTGTGGCATTGTAAATGTTAACATCCCAACTAGCGGAGCGGAGATTGGAGGTGCTTTTGGTATGTTGCTTGTGCTTTTTTCAGGTCGCCTTTTTCAAGGTTTAATCAGTCCATTTAAATGACTAAATGTGAAGAAATCAATGAAGTTAATTTTGAATCATACTGCTTTAGCAGAAAACAGGTATCGATTAGAGGTAGTTGGATTTAAACTTTTAAAAATACCTGTATTTGGTTTTTAAAAATTCCACATGTTATTTCCTTCTCCTCCCTTCCCCCAAAGGAATGTAACTCAGAGTTGTATTATGGAGGTGTTTAAAGATATGACCAGGTGGAAAACTGTTTAAAACCGTTTCAGTTAAAACAATCTTGAGCAATTTTGTGTATATTTGCAAGTTTATATAGGATGTACAGTGTATAGTATTTTTGTGAGAAAGTCTTTAAATGAACATTTTTACCTTTATTTCTCCTTTTTGTGTATACTTAAGGAAGTGAGGGGGTGGAAGAAGTATTTATATTACCATTTAAACACTACAAGAACCAGCACATTCTTGTACTCTTGTCTCATGTTAAAACAAAATGTTTTTCAAACAAGATCCTCTGGTGCCAGCATGATGCGACTTTGAAGGCCAGGCAGATTATTTTTTTCATCAAGCATGAGGAGAGAGCTAGCTGTGTGTGTTGTATGGGGTGGTAATTTAGTTCTGGTATAGGACAAGGGCAAAGGAATAGTTTTTCCCATGTGTTTTATTAAAATGTCTTACCTCCTGGATTTAGTCCAGATTCCCATGTCAAAAAATAGGTTTTCATTTATAACATTTTTGCTACAGGTGGTGAAAAGCACACTGGTGGGGGAAGAGAATCTGGAAGTGATTCATGGAAACTTTATATGAGACGATCTACTTGGTAAGACAGACCAAATAAATTTATATTACAGATGAACTTCCAAAAGTTCAAAATACATGAAGCCTTGAATACAAGGCTACTGTCTTTACTGAATGTGAGATAATCATCTCTAAGTGTAATTGCCTTTTCTTCACATTCATAGTGGAAGAAAATTTGAAGGGTTTTTATAAAGATTTTTTCTTAACTTTCCAAAGGAAAAAAAATAAGGTGGTTTTGGGGTTTCCCCCTCCTTTCCCTTGATTTTAAACTCATCTGAAAAATTACTGAAACTTGTCAAGAAATAAACTAAGTTGCTACTACAGTGAGGGGACCATGAGGGCACCACTATTACCTCTGGTAGGTGATTGAGCTGTATTGGTTATCTATCCACACATCCGACAGCCCATAGTGGGTGACCATTAGTATCCTCTGCTGACTTCCATAGCCTTTACCTGTGCTGTCTTTGCTTTGCATGCAAAGGCTTATGAACATGAGAAATCCCACTTTGATTTTTCTATCTGGGCGTTCTCCTAGTAAGAGATTAAAAAGATGAAGAGAAATAAGGTTCTCCATAAAGGAAGAGATATGGAAAATGTGATTTTTCCCTGTACGTGGTTACTATATTGAAAACTGGAGTAAAGTTAGTTCATAATTTTAAATAGGCAAACTGCTTTAGAGAAGTCTTTTGTTTAGATGTGACACGAATCAGAAGCTTGTACATAGGAAGTGGACTGCATGATCTGTCTCTGATTAAGTCTGGTCTCTAAATTCTTGTTTCTCTTTCAGTACAATCAACTACAGCAAAGATTTGCCTTTGGCTCAAGGAATCAAGTTTCAGTAACAACCTTATGAATGGCTGTGCTATGAACCGTCCTAACATTTCAGAATCAAGCAGCTCCTAAGCATTATGGGGATAAAAATTAATTATATGAAACCAATTCTGTCAGAAAATCAGCTACTCTTAAATTGCTTCACTTTCTATGTATGTATTTGCTAATTTAGTCTTCAAATGAGAAGTATGTGATCTTTGGGAAGAAGGGAGGGTCACTAAAACTCACAGCATGGGATTCAGGTGGCCTGGATAACCGGTTGCCTCAACACTGTGTTTCAGTACCAACACTGCCTCTATGCCCTCCCCACTTTTTTGCTAATATTTCTAGCTGTGAGGTCTGTGTTTCAAACTGTGTGCCAAGTTTCCTGCAGGTAACTGGTGCTGTGGGGGATATTTGGGCTGAGTACAGGGCTATTTTTCAATGCATAAATAAAAATACATTTTGTGAGATATCTTGGGTTTCTCATTTGTTTTATTCACTGTTTTTGAGCAGGAACATTCAGTGGACTGTCCATTTTCACACACTGAGCTGCTAGTTGGGAGAAGAATCATTGGGCTAAAAGCACTGCTTTAGTTTTCCTGCCCTCTCCTTTGGAAAGGAGACTGACCACACATGTTGGGAGATAGAGGTCTACTGTAGTGTCTTGGAATTGCCTTCTAACACTTGAAGGGATTGCAGCCAATTCAGGTTGTCACAGCTCTTGTGATACCCTACAACCAAACCAACTGGAGATGCAGTCAGAGGAAATACTTTTCCAGGGAAAGGCACATTGTTTACTTGCATTTCACCTCAAATGGGAATTTCTTTTGGCCACTGGAGACTACAGGTAACAATGGCTCATTTAGGAGCCTTGCTCAGGACTCAGGATGTGTCCTACAGTGCTACTAGACTGATTTTAGCTTTCCACAGAGCAACTTCTGAGGTTCTTAATGTATTGTTTTCTGGGGATTTCTTTTCTTCTCAAATGTCATATACCAAATTTCTACAATCTCTGAACATGGCAGAACTGTTCACTTTGGGCTAAGATTCTAGGAGTCTGATTTGACTATTGATTTATTTTGATGATATTTTAATAGCAATGCCAGACAAACTGGGTTGCAAGTCCACCATACCACACTGCTAGCTGGTCTCCTTTTGGCTTTGTTTCTAATTTTTAAAATGCATAGTGTTTAGAATTTTACATCTGTGTTATAGAAGGTATTTTGGGTGTCACATTCTGTAGATCATACATTAGGCAGGCAAAGCTTTTTTCCTACTGAATCTCTTACTGCCAGAATACACCAGAATACTGGTGTATTCTCTCCTCTAGTCCTCTGTGTTTGGCCATTTCATAAAGAGTGTTGTATGTTAGCACACAGAATGAACTGACATACCCTAAGCAGACAGATAATCACTAGCTGATAGGGCAAAGAAACAATTCAATTCCCAAATTTAATTGTTCAGCAAATAGCACCAATTTATAGAAACTACTCTTCAATGCTGTTCTGTGGCACTATGAAACCCTTAACAATGAAAAATAAATTCAAGAATTCATTTTTCTTGCTGCTTATTATAGTTTTTGGATAGTCTCATGTCACATCTGTTTTTTCTTGAAAATAGAAGCTCTTTGTAGGGTAAAGTACTCTTAGGCTAAAATAATTTCACAAGTCCAGTTTAATTTACAGGAACAAGGTTGATTCTGCCATCTGGGTTTAGATATGGGAGGTCAGCTCGTGAATGGAACAAAACTGGTATGGCAAGTGATGTTTGACTGGTCTTAAAATCATTATCTGAAAACTAATATGGATGGAATAAACACACAGATGTGATCAAGAGGTGACTGCGTAGCAAACAAGCTAAACGTTTGAAGGTTAACTTGACATCTTGATACATAATTCCTTCCTCAATAGAAACTTTTGGGTAGGCTTACAGAGGACTCAGCATGAAGTACTTGTGTCACTGCTTCTGTGTGTTATGAGCAAGTGGGTTAGATCCACATCATGTAGGCAGAGAATGGGTGCTCTGTAAGTAGGTTACAAATTCAGCCCCACTTTTGCTGAGTATGGGAATTACTATTCCAAAGATCTGTTACCTGCATTGTCACTGGCCTGCTACTGTGGCATCAGAGCAGGTAATCATAACGCTGCTTCTCTTTCTGGACAGCTTTGAATTCCTTACATGTAGTGCTGAACAATCCTACCAGAACTGGCTTGCTGAGTGACTTCCCGTGAAGTGGCTCTGGGAAGAGTGATTTTTAAAGACTGCTGCAGATTATAATATGTTCTGGCAAGGATTTAGGTCCCTGTAAGTAGTTATGATTAGGATGAAGTATTAAACTAAGGAGGTTTAAAGATACTTTAAGCACCCAGTTTCTCAATTTCTGCTTTAATTTGGAAAGTCCACTCAGGAGATTGTAAACTGCATTAGCTGTCAGTGGGTTATGTCACCCAAGGAAAGCAATTTTGAGAATTCATAAAATCCGTCTTGGAGCTACTGGTATGTGCAATATAATGGAACTTGCAGTTTTAATACAAATTCTATCAGCGTCTTCCACTGTTGCATAAACTTAATTACCACTGAGTGTGTAACACCAGTGAATAACAAGTGTTAAATGACACGTGATCAATAATTCATTTGTTAGCACAGTATTGCTTACTGTGAAATGACCTTGATGGGAACAATCTTGAAAGTAACTTCCTTTCTCTTTGCCATATTATTACCTGAGGAAAAATGAAAATTCTACTAATATTTTGGCTGATAAACAGAGAAATTGCTCTTTTAACGAATTGTGAGAATGTGAGCTGCAGGCTGCCTCTTCTATTTTGTGGTGTCCTATCACAGCTTCTTCTTGCAGAGTTGACGATTTTCAGGAACCAAGAATACTGCTTGTCAGTAGTAGGTCTCAGCTTGGGAGTTTGCAAAAAGTGCTGAATTTAAAACAACTGGGAAAGCATCCACCATTTTATTTCAGCAGTAACACACCAGCCCATTTATGTTATATCATGTTCTTTTCTTGAGGTGTTTCTGTCATTCTGTTTGTATTGTTGCTGGATGAGTTCAAAAGAACACAGCTGCCAGAACTCTTAATTTGTGGCAGCTATGTTTCTGTATGAGAAATCATGTGTACAGGTGCTGCATTCAAGTCTCATTAGGTGTACTAATCCGTTTGTGTCTCTGCATTAATCTCATTAGTAACTATTTGGAAAAAACTACAGGAGACTTCTGTGCCTCTATTTTCTTCTGAATCACTGCCTGTTTTGTCCTGCACTAAGGTGTTGGTCATGTACTGCACAAGCGTATCCTCTTATTTTCCTAGGTGGAAGCAAAAAAAATTTAAGTCTTATGTTATAGAGGTAAAATGACTTAATCACAGAGAATCAAATTCTCGAGTAAAAGCAGTGGCTTTGTAAGGATTTTTTTTTAGTGTCTTCTGTTTGGTATTCCTTAATCAGCAAGCCATGCTGTCATGTGGTACATGCTTGGTGTTTGAATGCAATCAACCCATTAGTTTTCAGTGTGCAAACATCTGCTGCCACTTAAGTGCTGCTTGCAGTGAGAAGTGTCTTGTCTCACATTTTGAAGATGGCTGCCCTATGGATAGCTGGTACAGAGGTAAATACTGGTTAGCAGTCTTTAATTTTTGCTAAATTATTAGCACTGATTTTCCGTACAGCTCATTACTTTCCTCCAAATAATAGGAAAATGCATGTGCATTTTGGGACAGGGACTTACTCAGCAGAGCACAGCAAAGCCTTTTTAAAAACCTTTGTGTTCCTCCCGGTGTCGCTGTTGGTTAGGCTAAAGCCTGCCCAAGGGCGGCCTCTGCGTTTGCTAGCCAGCTGTGTAGAACACAAACCTCTTTGTCTGAATGTTTTTTATGTTCCAGTACATCTGGGACTGCTGCCTCTGAGCTAGTAATTAAATACACTCTATTCTGCAAAAGCCTCAGTTGATGAGTGCAATTGTTATATAAAACATTAACTCCAAAAGCCAAAGGTTAAAAATAATAGTGTTTCAGCCAGGAAGAACAAATGGTTTAATACATACTTTACCCAGTCTGTCGCTGTTCTCTGGCATTATAGCTCTTTTCCTGCAGCCTGATTTCAAGGTGGACTTATGAGGAACAAACAGCTCAAGTCAGATCTCTGAATTTCAGAGGAAGGCACATCCTTTCATTACATTAAAGTCTGTAAAGCTGGCAGTAGGTGGCAATTGTGTTTCATGGCTCCCTGACACTCTCCTTACAGGTGTCCCAAACCTCCTGAGCTGTGCTAGTGAAGTTAACATCACCTGCTCGCTTATTGAGCAGGGTGTTACAGAGGGAATGAAATGACAGCGTGCGAGTTTAAAAATGGGAGATTGATATAAGCTCTATTGCTTCTAAGGATTTTTGGTTAATCCACAAACTGTTGCTAAGTGATTATTGTCTCCTGTCTTCTGTCAATTTTGTGAGGCTACTCATTCACTGGCCTGTGATTTAGACTGACCTGTAATACAAGCTCAGTCCAATGTGGCAGCTGTACTAGAAACATATCTAAAAAGTGTAGCACATACCTCTTCTATGAGTTGTATTTTGTTTAACTACATTTTTTACCACAATTGCTGATATTTTTGTTAACACATTTACCACAAGAAGTGGGCAGGATTTCTGTAGAATCCCAGAACATAAACCTCCCTCCACCTCCTATGTGACTATATTCACTTACAACTGTATTTGCTCATGATTATGTGTTTGAGAGATGGGGGCTCTTTGCCACATTCCTCTTCTCAGTTTGACCTAGACAGCAGTTGATTTATGGTCTTGGTTTAAAGCAGAACAAATAGCAGAATAAGGTTATGGTGATGTTTCATGAAACAGTGTAAGTTGAACTATCCTCCAAAGCTTTGCTGCTGTAGTAAATCCTTGTAGGTTAAAAAAGCAGTGTGAGGACTTTAGTTTGGCTTAACCAACACTGGCTGCTGTGACTCTGTTTTGCCTGCTTGTTTTCTGCCCATATTTTTTGGTTAGCTGTGTTACCAATTTATTTATTTTTTCCTCTGCCAATTTGAAGCTGAAGTGACTACCTGCAAAGTCTGAAAAGCACCTTAGTTTTGCTGGAGAATGTGTTGGAAAGCAGCAACCTGTTGCTGGCTGCAGAAAACGAAAGGGCCTTGAAAGTGAGAATGAGGAATTCAAAATCACCAGAAAAGATGATGAGATGCTGATGATGGGGAAGCCACTGTGAAAGGCACAGGCAGGATTGTAGATAGATAGGACCCAGTACCAGGATTTTAACTGCTGGATATTACATTGGGAATGCTGGGGAAGGTCAGACTGCTGCAAGTGGGAGGTGGGGCAGAGTGCACAAAATAGGATAAATTGAAAGAGCATGGTTTTGAATATATAAAAGGATAAGAGGATTGATTACTGTGTGAGGAAAATACAGGGAAAGGAGCCAGGTGTAGTTTGAGCTAACACATAAATTTGCATTT
Organism: Dicrurus megarhynchus; assembly: GCA_013399195.1. NCBI lineage: Eukaryota > Metazoa > Chordata > Aves > Passeriformes > Dicruridae > Dicrurus > Dicrurus megarhynchus. The sequence goes on along the minus strand of VXAD01004188.1, from coordinate 336,198 downwards.
ATGGCAGATGAGGCATAGATAGACATATTCACTAGGGTACAGTATCACTCCAAATCTGTTCAGAATTCATTGATTGGAGCATGAATCTAACAGGCTGTCAAGACTATCTATTGTGATTAAGGAAAAAAACCCACCAACAACACAAAGGAAGGCATCTCAGAACAGAAGAAATGTTCTTGTTTTGATGGTAGTGTTCCTATTAATGTTCTCTTTGCTGTAAAAATTGTCCCAATGTCATGAAGCATGTTTTGTGAAAAAAAAAGCCCCAAGCCAAAACACCACGCCAGTCTCTTTGTTCTGTGTTTTTAAAAATCATCTCTGATGTTGCAAACCATGCATTTCAAATCTCTGTGAGATTTATGTCAGCCATTGTTTGTCTAAGTACTCTGGCTTGCGTGCTGATCATATCATTTTCTCTTCCGGCTGTTCACTGCCTTCTACTTTATGAACAACAAATACCGAAAGTTCACAGAAAGGCTAACCCTTCCTTGTACTTAGCCTGTGTTATTCCATGTTGTGTTATTCCTATGAGAAACAGTAAATTTGAAGAATACTATTGTACAATTCTTTTCTGAGTTCTTCACACCACAGATTTCCTAATTAAGTGAGAAGCTGGTAATTCCTCAGAGTCTTAGCTTGTTTCTTTGGGGTTTTTTTGAAACTGGGACAAGATATTGGTATTTTGGAATCTGCTGAATATGCAAAAGATGAATGACTTGCTTGGTTTTAAATGACTTTCAGCTACTCAGAAAACATATTTTGAATTCTATATTTAAGCTGCTAAGAAAACTTCTTCTGCAACATGGGTTAAAGCATGGAAGTCATGGTCTTTCGTGATTTCCCTACCAGAAATCAGACCAAGCTCTCTTGTAGAATTATAGCAGATATTACCCAAATCAAAACAAATAATTTTTCCCCTAGATACCTGTAGACCAACATAACAGTATCTATAGCATCTCCATGAGCTTGCTATTTTTTTAAATTGTTGGTCTGTTTCATCATTCTGTAGCTTCTCATTCCTTGATACTGAGGGATTAGTCAACTTTTGTTATGGTTCAGTAAATCATGAGAGCAGAGCCAAAAATATCTGTGCTCTTTCCTCTTTATTCTGTACTGGTCTGTACTGATTTTGTACTGTTTCTGTTTGTATAATTCTGTCTAATTACTCTAGATTTGTATTTGCTGGGGACAGAGAATCTGGATCTACCAGGCCACTTAACTAAGACTCAAGGTATTAATTTTTGCTTTCTTCCACCAAGGCAAGATGAATACAGTGAGTGCAGCCAACACACAGAAATCTGGATCTTCCTGATCTCTTCTGATCATTTCCTTCACAGCTCTTTCCCAGGAGAGTGCGTAAAAAAAGATGTATTTTTCTCCAATATGCTTTTCTGCTGTTGTACTCGTCCAAGAGAAAAAGCTGTCTGTGCTTTCCTGCTGCCCTTCCTGCCCCGCTGTGGAAGCCTACACCCACCCAGTGCCCTCCCAGTCTCTCATCAGCAGGGCTGACTGCCAGGGGTCAGAGGACCAAAGAAAGGCCTCACACTGCATGAGCCACAAATGTGATGGCTCGACTGCAGGGCGAGAGCAATCCATGAGCATCTTGGGCTGAGAGAGGTCTGCTCCTGTCTACAAGATTTCCAGAGGAATTATTATTGTTCCACGGCCACGCAGTGCGGTGACAGATTTCAACAGGAAGAGAGTTCCTTTATACAGATGTGGTCAGAGCATTACAAAGTAAGATTTTGGCTTGTGCATGCAATCAGAGGCTGAGCAAAATCTTGGTTAAACTGTTGCTTCATCCTGCTGTTTCGCACACAGGGGCATGTGCTGCCCTCTGAGACAATGCTGTTCTCTCTGTCTGCATCAGTTGCTGTCCCAAAGCATTTGTCAGCCTGTTTGGGTAAGTTTTCTCTGAGCCAGGACAGGGAATCTAACAAAACGTAGTTGTAACTGTCTTCTTTTATGTCCAGGGATGTGTATGATGGTCCTATCCAACCTTGGCCTTAAACATAGGAAAGTGCTGCTAAAAGGGAAATGGACACTTAAAGCAGCATTTTCCACATCTACCCATAAGATGCAAATGTGTCATTACCCCAGACTCTCATCATTTCCAGTTCCACGTTCCTCCACCAAACTGATGACTCAGATGCTCTGATCTGTTTAGCAAAGGTGATGCAACACACCTTTGAAATTTGGACTTTGCACAGAATAACCTCAGCTGATTTTCCCAGAAAAAAATTAGGGATACTGCACGACAGGGGCACTGGTACGGATGGGAAGCAGCAGCACATGACCAGGAAGGTGGTGATGGTAGGGTGGCAGTAGTACTGGTCTTTAAGGAAAGCAGCTGCTGGCAGGTGGGGCAACTGTCACAGCTGGCTTCCCTTAAGTGCTTAATGGCAGAGGGGATGGCCACATGCAGGTATCTGAAGTGACTCAGGCAGATGAATGACTGAAACCTTAAGGATCAGGCAGTGCTGATTTCTCTAAATTTTTAATCTTAGGAAAGACACCAGAGTTATGTAGAAGCCTGACTTACTGCTGTTGATGGATCTGGTCCATAGTCTGTGCCCACAGCTCCCTGGGGAAGCACAGAGGTACAGGGCAGGTGAGCAGAGAACTTGGCTTAGAATATTCTTGCAGTTTCCAATGTTGCTTCACTTTACATAGAATACAATTACAGAAACAACGGAGGAAAAAAGGAGTAATGTCAGCAAAGCTCCTAAAGCATTATTTCAAGCATTGCTCAACATGCCTACATTTGATACTGGGCTCTTTTACAGACTCTTATCCATGTCTGGTGGAAAATTAACTATTTTTGGATGGGTTACTATTTAGAAGATCAGATTTTAGATCCAGGCTACATCTGCTAGAACAAGATGGGAAATGGAGGCAGAGGACAGTCTGTAAGAAGGAGGAGGGAGTAGCCAAATACTGGAGCTCTCAATATTCAGCTACAAGCAGTCTCATTTCCTCAGTCCTAAACCTTGTGCTTTCTTATTTCAATCAGACCTCAACCCACAAACTGTTTTTGTGGTAGCAGTTACTGTGATGGTCACAGAGTGATTGCAGAATCAGAAATGTATGAAGAGACTTGGAAGAGAAGTGTGGAAGATGAGTTCACACAATCAAGAACTTGGTCTTTCACACAGCATTCTTCCTTATAGCCATCACTATTGATCAGAGTCTTTGGAAGTGTGGCCATTTCCAAGTCAGCTAATGTAGATTATATTGTTTTCTTCATGTCAGTGGCTGTCAGTGGCATCACTTCAAACAGTTTTTGGGAAAAACATAGAAGGACATCTCTTCCTGCAAGTATCATAAGCCAGTGTCAAGGCATTTATGTTTCATGAGTCATCTGTGAGAGAAGGTTCATGGTTCATTACATACATCGTGGGAATAGCTGTTAGTACCAGCTGACTTTCTTCCCACCTTGCCCTTGCTCCAGAATGAGGCCACGTGTGCACATTGCCACGATAGCAGGCTCTAAGTGCGGGAAGAATTCAGAGCTATTTTTTGCCCTGCATGCCAGATCCAGCATGTAAGGTTATAATTTAAGTTACTCATTACCTTTTCTTCTTGGAGGCAGCCTTTATCCATCTATCTGTAGATAGTGTGAAGAGCTGGTTTTTAATTTTGTACTTGACAGCACATCGGAATGATTTTCCTTTAATCTCCTGCTAAGCACTACTAAAATGCCTAGTCAGTGGAAAATTACCTTATCAATACCATTAAGTGAGAACAGCAGCTGAAGAGGCCTTTATTGTACAGTCCAAACTACTTGCATTGCCAAAGACTATCAAATCCTTGTTAGGAAGCTAAATGTAGAACTTAGAACCTCCAGAACAGGATGCAGCTACTACATCATCATGACTTGAGCTTGCTGTTTATTTAAGCCAGGGAAAGGTATCTTTTCAAATTTAAGAGCATAATGAACTTTTGACCAGTTTCCAAATGGGATTAGTACAGAAACTGGCAAGATAAGAAGGTCACTAGACAGTAAAATACATTGGCAGAAGCTCTGCACACAATAGACAAAAGTTAGAAAAACAATCCAGGGGAAGAGCTATCTAGACTGAATGCACAGAGGCTGGCAGCTAGTGAGAGCCTAGTCAGTATGAAATGTATATGGAGGGCTATAATTTCTATGGCAACTCTCTTCAGGAACTAATTTACAAGTTTTTTGGCACAGGTGTTTGTTTCCTCAGTGAACAGACATCCCACTCAGGGTGGACTTTTTGTTACCCATACTGCCCATTGTGGGGAAAATAGGTAAAGTGATTCAAGCAAAGCATTTGTAACCTCAGTACGGGATAGCTGGAATATTCTTGTACATTTTGTACACGAAGCACAGTCTTGGGAAAGGCTTTGCTGACATACCTTGAATCCTGCTCGAAGTCTGCTTGCTAAGATGCTGCATCCTGACCCCTGGTTTGTGAATTGTAATTGATATGAAACTAGGTACAGGAGAAAGACAAAACCTGATTATCATACTAACCCCACTAATATCCTCTCAGAGCACACTTCTAATCAGTTCTTTCTTGGGATCATCCCTTTTGAGGGTACTATAGCAGGTGTAGTCAGGTTCTTACAAACACTAGATCTAGGCCTCGTCACCCAAATAATTTGAGATTTAATCCAAGATGAGTAGGCACAGTCTCACTGGCCAGTCTGACTGAATGGGAACTTGAGGGTCAGTAGGTGCCAACACAAAGGAAAACAGAAGGTCTGAAATGACAACTGTATAAGTGAAATGCCTATATTTTGGACAGGAATAGTGATAGGCATCGTAACATTCCATGAAGCTCAGGGAATAAACTCTCCCAAGTGCTGTGGAGTTGGTGTAAATTGTACATTGTTTTATTGTTTGCATTTGACTGATTCTTTGTTAAAATCCAGGATGGTTTGTGATAAATAGGGAGTAACTTCAGAGACCAATGAAATTTACTGACATATATTTTGTTGTGGCTGTTCAGTGAACAACAGGATATTATGAGGCTCTACATTAATAAAATGATATTACACCAATTTTAAAACCCAAGAAAGCAAAAAATCCATCCCTTTTGTAAAGTCTCATTACATGGAACCATGTTTAGCAGAACGCTCCACTGGGTTCAAACCATAAACATAGAAGTGTCAAATGAGATGAGTCAATTTTCCCTCTTGAGCAAATTTGCCTGTCAGACTCAGATAGTCTCACCAGGCAAACTGAAAAGCAGGTGCCGGTAAAATCCTTTCAAATGACATTATTCCTCTGCTGTTTATAGAAGCATACACACAAGCACTGAATACAAAAGGAACTGTCTGCTCAGTTTTCTGTCTAAATAGTCGGCTTTTTCTGATCATTACTGCATGTCACACCTACTCTGTAAATGCAAAATCTCCTACATATTTGGGAGTAACACCTCACTAGAGTTGCAGCTGAACCAGCTGAGCTATAGCCTGCAAAGGCCTGGATAACACCAACCTGGGAGATTTCTTTAGCATTTGTCAACTGACTATGAGGTGGAAACATGGAAATGAAAGTGCAGGTGTAGCAGGAAGCAGAAAGCACTACCACGCACCTGTACAAAGGTTCACGTGACAGCAGTTAATAGTATTAAATTCAGACATGCTCAGACAAAAACACATACAAAACTGTTTGTCTTTCCTGCAAGTGCTACTAGGAGTTACTACCTTTGATGTTTTGCTGAGAGGGAGGCTTTCTTCCTGCCTAGAGTACTAGCTACATCCTTCACAGCAGCAGTACCACAAACTTCATACCTTGACAGAAAACTGCTTCAACAACCCCTCAATCCAAACAGCCAATACAAACCCTCATTACTTTTTTCACTAACTGCAACTAGAGTCACTAGTGTGAGTGAGGTGCCCCTTTGCCTTTAACCTGCAAACTCAAAGCATCTTCCCAGCACTACTACTAGGTCCTGCATGGCTGGTAGAACTCAGCTGTTTTTCTAGCCTCTATGCTGTGAAGGACAACAGGTGGACAAAACTGGAAAAACAAACACACAAGAAATTTTAAAACAGGCTTTTTAAAGCAGACTTCCATGCAGCCTATGCAGCAAATTATGAATGTTACTAAGAGTGTGTGCTAAGAATTCTTGTGTGCATTTCTGACTTCCCTAAGGTCACACATCTTTCCCTCCTATTTCTACCAACTTGCATTTTTGCCAAAAGGCAAACCCCCTCCTTGCAGCCTTTGTATGCACTACCTACCGCAGATGTGGGGAGAAGTCTCTCTGCTCTTTAACAGACTCCCAGGCTTGGGGGGAAGCAGCTTTTCCCTGCTTATCCCTGCTGCTGGTACCTCCCTCCCTAACATGGCTGGGGCAAACCCCCTCCTCTCCAGTTGCAAGCTTGAATCACGGGATTTAAATCACTCCCCTCACTTCTAAGCTTTGTCCACGCGGGGCCTTGCAGCGCTGCCCGAAGTACCTCAACACTACACACTGCCCACTACACACCTGAGCAGTGTGACATCCTTGAGACATCCTCCTTCCTCTAGGAAAATGGGGAGTGAGGGTAGCACCTGAGGGGCAGGGAAGAGGTCACACTGAATTGTGCCGGTGTGCTCGGGTGGCTGCTGTGGCACAAGCCAGTCCCTTCTCTGGAGCAGAGTTCACTTTCCTGCGTTGGAAGGACACTGTTACACCTTTGTCCAGACCCGCCTCCCCTGCATGCTGCTGCAGCAGGCTAAAGGGCACACATCCACCGCTGGCTGCTCATTCCCTCCAGTAATTTTTTTGTTCCTGTATGGCTAATGATAAGGGCTTAGCCTGCCTGATTTCCTTACGGTACATACCAAATATTATCTGTCTCCTTGTTCTCCTATAGCAAAGCACACACTTGATGATGTGATGTAAACTCAGTTCAGCTGCTGGATATAACCAAGTTTTCTTGCAGTTCCTTTGATAAAAGCGACTCGTGGCATCAATTTTGCAACCACAGAGCTAGACTTCTGATACAGAATTTAAGAGAGGGAAGAAGAGAAGGTAGAGGATGAGGTGAGAGTCAACATTACATAAGCCATGCAACTGTAGAAGAAAGTAGAGAAAAGAATGGAAAAAGAATTTAAAAATAACTTATTTCAACACTTTTCTTGTGAAGCTGAGTTTTCCAATAAAGTCAGATAGCTGAGGAAGCAAAGGCAGAGACCTCAATAAGGGAGAACAGTCAAATCTCCCATATTGCTTACATACTGTGCTCAGGTGGAATCTTGAGCCAGGCAGGCACGTTAAAGCACACAGGGCTCTCTAAACTGCCTCAACATTCTAATACTCATCCAATATCCTCCAAGGAGGAAATTTGAGAAACTTGGGGAACTTGAGAAAACTTAACATGTCCTCGAGACTCTGGGGGCCAAATTTGCTTGTACTGTTGTCATTGAGGTCTGGGAAGAAGTCACACACAACCAAGTAGGAGGAAGGACTGCAGCAGGATGCAGTTCCCAACTCCTTGTGTTGGGTGATGGGTTTTGCACAACTTTGTACTGTGAGGTATAAGCCTCATGAATATCACATTTGACCAAAATTGACTGATGGACTTGGGGTCATCCGAATTATAGTACTGAGCTGCTTGCTTTAAAAAAGTTTATTTAAACAAAGTAGGTACATTTCACAGAAATGGTTATAAAATGCATAGCATATTATAAACAATACTTTACAGAGACTAGTTGTTATTATCCTAAATATTGCTTTTTAAAAACTAATGAGCCTGCTTGGTAAATCAGAAAGCTAAAAATCCCCATCTTAGGCACTCTGGAAAAAACCAGTATGTGATACAACAAAGCAGGTGTCCAGTTTTTCATTCACTCTACTGACTGTTTGTATTGCTGCACCATTAATTTGCCAGTTCTCATTATGTGGAAATATCCAGTCCCTGGAGTCACATACCAAGACTAGATTTCCATTAACTGGACTACAAAGTGCACTTGCTCAGCCAACCAAAACCCCACACAACTCCAAGGAAAGCTGACTGCGGGTCTTCACACTGATTAACTTACAGGACAGAGACCATATGAGTGGACAGAAAAGGAGCAGTTTTTCTAAGTTGTGCAGGTGTGTCACACCCATATTGCTATTTTGCTATTCATAAACAACTTGATTGTAAGTTGGCAAGTCCATAGAGATTTCAGGCTTGACTTCAATGGAACCTGAATGCCCAGTGGAAACAGACCCCACCCTCAGTGGTGATAAGAGTGTCACAGAAAGTGGAATTGAGCCTTTTTACAGCACTTTTACTCAGGAAAACTGAGCAGACCTCAAGCATTCATGACTGCGTACCCAAACACAGAGGTGTCTGTTTTCTGATCTTTGGGATGTCAGGGTGCAGAGAAGCAAGTAAAAATGAAGAGCACAGCACCAATCCATAATCGCTGCTAAAACAGATACCTGCTCATTCACACAACACTTCAGTACATGAATCATGACTGACATTCTTCACATTTACATTTGTATGACAATAGGCATAAAATAAATGTTGAGGTAAAAGGATATGCACCAGGTTTGCACTGGTGTAAGCAAATCTAGAATTGAGCAAGCTATAAAATCCATTAGTTCACACACAATAGAGAAAGAAAAAATCCCCACATTTTCAAAACATATAGATACATGTAGATCAAACCATACATGTTTTCAAAACATATAGATACATGCTGAAGACTTTTTTTGCATGATGACATGAGCTTTACAGTAGTTTAATCTTGGCTTGGACTGAAAATAAAGAAGCTTGAACTCTGGCCAGCAGAGCTCCTTTGGAATGGTTTGTCAAGACAGAAGAATGAGGTCTGAAGCAGTCCAAGAACATTGATGTTTCATTCACCATCTTCAAGTAGTTTTTGTAAGTTGTTCTGTATCTTAGAAAAAGAGAGGGAAAGAGTTGGGAGGCAAGAAGTGTTACACTGCATTTTAAATAAAAAATAAAATCAAGACATTCTCTTCAATATACACTGTGTGCATGCTAATTCTGTCACACCTTTTCATACCAGTGGTATTCCTGTTAAATGCTTCCCTTATAATACAAATGGAACACCTAGACAACCAACCGCAGGACATCTAAGTTTCATATGATGAGTAGCCCCTGAAATTTTCTCCTATAGACTGTTTCCTCCATTAGTCATAAGAAAATAAGACAGAAATAAAAAATTACAGCTAGAAGGAATGGGACAAGAAACTGAATTATTTTCACATTGATCAAAATCCAGTAAAAGCCTCAAACTTCCACAGCTCTATGGCTAAAATGGATAATTCAAATCATTTTGTAACAGCTTCAGCCATGATGTGTGCACAGCAAAATACAGTCTTCTAACCATCAGCAGACATGTCCCATTTACCAGATTTAGTGAATTGATTGTGGGTTACCTTCCTTTAGTTACAATGAAAGCAATGTCAGCCAGTTGCATCCTTGAGAATAATTTGAACAGACCTATTTTTACACAGCCTATTCATCCACTTTTTGTCTCCTTGTCCTTAAAAGCAGAGAGGAGGGAATATAGTGGGTCACATCCCCAGACACACGTTCTCAATACCTCAGCACCTTAGTAACTTGTCAGCACTGGTTACAGGTTTAGTCACAGTTACTTTCAGGCTTTAATTTGAGAAGCCACTTCCTGTTCGAGGATAACCACTTTTTAGTCCTACCTCATGATTTCTAACCCAGATGTACATCTTTCTCAAGAGGGGCATTTTTAGGAAACAGTAAGAAGCACCTAATTTTATGAGAGTCACTTAACACAGGAATTTCCTTTTAGCTTGCTAAGTTAGTGTAAGGGAATGATTTAATGCTTTATCCTTTGATAGACATAGTGCATTTTAACAAGCTGCTAAATACAATTAGAAGCCAAATTAGCAGAATTTTGCTAAACCATGGTAGTTCCTTGGCTACAACTATGAAGGAGAACTTGTAAAAATCACAAGGTCACACTAAAAATGTCATTGCAACATATTTGTGCACTAAACATTTTTTAACTGCAGAGTAATTTATAGTTTTAATCTAGATAATCTCAGTGCTCCTGTCTACAGTGCTGTGGTCACAGGAGAAGTAAGGGGAGAGATGACAAGCTATACCAGAACTTTTATGCTACCTTTGCTGCTGCAGCCAGTTACCAGCACTTTTCACTAAGGCATGTGAAACTCTTAAGCAACTGCAGTAACTTTGCTCAGAGAACAAAAAGCTATTAGATTTCTAGGCACTGCTCATCTAGATTAGAACAGGATGTGGTAATATGCAGCTACAGGCAATACTGATTTAGCTTGTATGCCGAGCACTTCATTGCCTTGAATATTTGGCAGATAAAGGTAAGCCTTTAAAGCTCCAGCCCTGTAGACACTAAACGAAGAAAGCAAGACACTAAACAAAGAAAGCAAGACACTAAACAAAAAAAGCACACCACTTAAGACTCTAATTCAGGACAGAAGGTCACTTCTCTGGGAACAGCTGAATGATCCAGCTGCCTATCACTGTCTCCAAGCAGAGACTATATAAGGGAGTGGGACAGTGCCTAGCCTTGCTGCAAAGGGCTGGCTGGCTGGCTTCCCACTGAAATGAGGTCTCCCATGAACCACCTTGCCAGCCTGTCCCAGACAGCCAGAAAGCAGTAACCTCTTAAATGACCTAATTTGGCTGAAGATTGTATCTGGTAACCATCTGGTAAGCATTTCCCCCTTGTATTCACACTGTTATTATCCAGAAAGTACAGAGGGGTTAAGCCAGCATTACTCTAGATTTCCTTAGCCAAGAGGGTGAAGATGTGGGGGAAGAAACCCTTTTTTAGGGGAAGAAACCCCTTTTTGGTAGCATTTCTAAAACCTACGCCACATGTGCAAACAGTGATATTATATACTGTTAGCTTTATGCTATTTGAGAAACTTGGTTTGGGGGAAAAAAGGTGTTGAAAGACCTTGGCACAGGCTCAGTTTTAGAAACAGAAGCAAAAATATCCCATGTGACTTAAGCACATAGGAATTCAAGTACCTTTTGTTTTGTTTCACTAGTGCTGTTGTCACGCTCGGCCTGTGTATGTGTTCCCAACACACAACATTTCCCCCACCTGTACGGGGTGCTTTTGTCAAGGTTTGGGGGCAGGTGGGGCGAGGTGTGCAGGGGCAGCAGCTGTGGCCAGGACCAGGGGCTGCCCTGTGCTGAACACAGCCGTTCCAGCAGCACCCAGCGGACCCGCGGCAGGGCACAGCTGAGCCCCAGCCATGAGAGCAGTGGAGCCTCTGGTAAAGTGTTTTAGAAAGGGGAAGAACACCAAATAAGGAAGTAAGGTCTGCACACCCACTCTTTTTGCATAGGTTTCCAATTTAAGTCACCAAATACATTTAGCTTTGCAATCAGAGAATGGTAAAAAGCAAGGGTCAGGTATAGGGAATTACACAACTGGTGCAGCAGCATTTGTGTTACTGAAGTAAAATAGGCAGATTCCAGCCACTTTGTGCGAAGAAGCTGGCTGCATATGAAAGCAAGCACCATTTTTTCAAATCAACAACCCAAAACTCCAACAAAAGCCTCTAAGAGAAAAATTCATCAAATACTAAGAAAGGTTAAGTTCAAAATCCTTAGCCCAATGGATTAAAAAAATAGAAAAAAAAAAGTTGAGATCACTACATAATGGAATAACCGACGCCTGAAGTGTCTGCTTCAGGGACACTTTTCCTGGTTATTATCCTCAGTTCAAGGCAAAACTTTTACACATACCAATGTTTGTACTTGGGTTGATTTACAGTCCCAAAAACTAGTCCTTTGTCTAGGAAAACATGCCACCTTTTGGTATCAAATCTGGGGGTAACTCATCACTTTTCAAGTGAAAGATCATAGAAACAAAGCAAGAACCTGACTGGTCTATCAGCATTTGCATTATATCATAGATGTTACCTTTTCCAATTTTCTAAGATTAGCAGTTAACTCATCACAAAGGGCATCAGCATTAATTTGCAGATGAGATCCCAAATCTTGGTGCACTTGATGTCTGTCAAATAGAATGAAAAAATAAGTGTGACAGACTCAAAAAAAGAGGAAAACAGAACGGGATACACATGTAGATGTCAAAAGAGTGGCAAAATTGTAACCTGTACTTGTTTACAGAAAAAAAAGTGCCAAGTCACTTCTTGACTACATTTTTCACATGATCTTGGTCTCCAGAAGTTTGGATTTATAGCTATTTCCACTGAAAAGTTCCATAAGTTCCACATCCTGTGACTTGGAAGAAATCAGAAAGCCCAAGCCCTAGACACTGCAGAAGTGCACATTAGGTCTTCCTTCCTGTATCTTGTACTATTTGGGGATCAGAGCGACAGAAACAGGACTTTCTTGTGTTACTGTTTCTGAAGAGGGACACAGCATCCCACTACTAAAAATATGCCAGAAGTGAGAAAAAGGCTTTTGACATTGCCTACTATGTGAGGCAGGTTTACCCCACTTCTTCCATTTCTGGTAAAAAATAAATACAAGTCTGTACAGATAGAGCACCATTTCCTTCCTACCCCTTTTTTATGAAGAACCTAGCTCTGTATTCTGACACACGCATCTAAGTCCTACTGCTTTCTGCAGATGACAGCTGAGACCAGTTGGATCATAAACAGCACAGTCATTGTTTGATATGACCACAAGTGCAATATCAGAGTGACCCGTTTTGTCATGGATGGGTAATCAAAGAAAGCTGAATTAAAAAGCACACTTATGTAAGAGCTTGCTAAATCTGAACCACTTTGCAAACAGTTCCACCATGCCTGAGCCAGCTGTCTTGAATTTTATCTTTCCCCTCTCTTTTTCATGTGGTGCTTCTCCAGCTGTCAGCATTTCCACTCATGCTGCATGTGGCTGCAGGTTTTGCACTGAGTTTACAAATGACTTTTGAAACCATATTTTTCAGAGCAGCTCAGGAAAAAATCTGTTATAAGAAGGGGAGAAGAGTTAATGCAAAATCTAATGCTCAATAAACTGATTAGTATTCTCAGCAGTATCCATGTAATTTCCTTCCCTCCTAAGACAAGTGCAGGAAGCCAATACAACTTACAGAGGCAAACTACTGTGGAAAACATACATACCTCTGCACTGCCTTCCACTTAATGTTTGCATATTTTCTATCTGTGCAATGTGGAGACAAAAAAACAACATCCAAAGAAAAAAAAAAACTAACTACAGAGGCAGATGACAGCCATGCCTCTAGCTACAGAAAGGAATTATTTATGTAACTATGGTCCCTTTCCCTATTTCCTCTTCAAACAGACAGGCACCTGTCCCTTGGTGTGTTTGGATTTTGTTTTGTTTTGGTTTGGTGGTCTGGGGTTTTTTATTTTACAAAGACAGGATATAAATTTCTAAATGGTATACAGACAACACAAAGCTTTATATAAGCAAGACAGATGTATTAGCTCAGAGTATGAAGTATGTTTCTAATTACATACTAATCAAATTACACTAAGGCTGAAGACAGAAGTTACACCTTTTTCACGGAATCATTACTCTGGAGAAAGATTTTAAATCCCCAACATTTTACAGAGTTTATCTTACTCTTTAATATGTGAATCAAAGGCTGTCATGGACATAAGGCGTTCCTCCAGGACACTGATTTTATATCTCATGTAGAAGGTAGAAAGTATTAATACACAAACACTGTAAGAGACAAAAATAAAGTATATCAGTTAAGGAAATTTTAGCAGTACCTGACAAATTTATTGTTAAAAGCCATTTACATTGTTAGTTGTACATGTTCAATACCAAAGGTATCATTCTTAGAAACACTTCAGGAGTACCATCAGTGGCATTCAGACAGTTATGTAAATCTCAGACATGAGTTTGTGTTTGCTAAGTGACATGCAAAAGGAACCTGCAAGTACTTAAACACTTCTAGCATTTTCTGAATCAAAAGACTCTTTGCTTTTAAAAGTAAATGGCCTGTTAAGTAAACCTGTCTTAACAGGCTTATATACATACATGTACATACATATACATACATATGTATGCATATATATATATATATTTCTGGAAAGTGTAAAGGACACAATTCCCAGTAATTTCCTTTTTCAAGTAAAGCTTAGATTATATCAATCATGCTTACATTCTATCAATCATGTACACATAAGAAAACCCTAGTTTTTAACAATCTTGTTATTGCTAACTTACAGAACTGCGTAAAATACAAGTACATGGCTCAGAGAGAAGAGCTTCTGGGGCTTCACTCTGTGGAGGAACCTGAAGGCTTCAGAATGGCCTGCAAGGGAAAGAACCAAGTGTCACTTTGACCAGAGCAGACCACAGAATATAAACAGTGTTTTGAAGTATGTAACAGATAATGCAAACAGAATGATAAATGAGAAAGAGATCTCCCAAATTATGTGAACTGACATAATTACACAAACGTATCTCAAGCTATTCCAGCTGAAAATCTGCTCTTGATTTCTTACCATTTCGAGGACTGTTTCGAGCTTTTCCATCAGGCCCACGTTTACTATGTGCATCTGAACGAACAGACTTGGCCTCAGGCTTGGAAACTTTCAAGTGAGTCTCTGTTTCAACAACATGATAATCTATCCAAAGAAAGATTTTTAATAAAGTTGAAATATGAAGTCAAAGGAAATTGTTGATGGCTCATGTTGGTCAAGAAATTGACTAAGAAGAGAATTTTAAAAGGTGCACTTCTGTACTTTTGGGTGAAAAGCAGCAGTTGGTTTAGTATCCTTGAAAAAGTTTACATACTAATTCCACATCAACACAAAGTAAAAAGAAGCACCTGGATTGAAAGAAGATGCCTGTTGCATTTTTATTTCCAGATCTTTTGAAAGATGGCAGCCCATAAAAATGTTGAAGGCTACTACTGAATTTCCAGGCAGAAGATTATAGTCACAAAAGCTGTGTCTCAAAAGGCCTGAATTTGCTGGAGTAATGATTCCAAATTACTTTAATAGCAACACCAAATGGGGATAGTGCATTGTTACTTTAAAAAGGACATTAAACTCCCTTTCCTGACTTTCTTTAAAAAAGCCGATGATATCTTGAAAGAAATGGAAAAGAAAAATCTAATCACACTCAGTTTTATGCTCTGCTTGCTTACCCTGGACTTGCTCTAATGATGCACAAGAAACAACCATGAGTGATAGATGTGCTACCCTCCACCCCTGCCTTCAATTCCTTTACCTAGGATGGTTCTTAACCTGGATATTGGTTTTCATTTGTGGAAAAAGAAAATGGAATGGTTTGAAGTAGTTATTAGCCATCAGAAAGCAAGACAGCAAGTTAAATCATTATTCAGAAGCACTTCCGTGGCACGTGATGGCACCACAATTAAAGATAGAAGCACCGTAAATATCAAATACCAGTGAAAGAAAATAGCCCCAAATCATCCTGCTGAACAAGACACAGAGCAAGAAGGAGAGTTAATGAAAAATAACATGACAGAAAACTGCTATTAAAAATGACAGTTTCTTTCAACAGTTTCTTATACAAATTATAGTCAAGATGGAACCCAGAATACTAACAGCATAACAACATATTAATATCTTAATATATATGAATTGCACAACAGAGTACTCCAGGTTTTCATAATAACATTCAGCATGAGCTACATAAAACAAGTATTGCTGTACTCATGAAGTTGTATGTAGTGAGTTTCAATCAGAACGGCTGCTAATTTGAGACAAGAAGAACTTGAGACAATAGATTACAAAGAGCACTGTAAAGAAAGAACAACTTTGCACTGTATCTTCAAGTGTCTTAACAGCTGCAAAGAATAAAATGAGTGTTTAAACAAAACCCACAAAAACACATGTCAAAAATAACCTTCTGGATGACCAAAAGCCACCACAGTACAGAATGTTACTTGTATTGATCAGAAGTTACACTGTGACTTGAACTACTTTAGAATGGGTTTTGGTTGTTTTTCTTTTGTGTTTTAAAGCATGAACAGCTCCTACATTCTATCTCTCCTCGCATGGCTAGGCAACTGGAACCAGCAGCGACAATTTAGATCTGCTGATGACCAAGTCATTGCCTGAATCTGGATTGCAGAGGGATATAGTAACAGATACGTAGGTACTGGGGCCTGGAGGAAGATCTCAAAATCCACATATTTCTCCAGGACAGTGGAGAATCTAGATTCCGCATCAGAAGGGATACAGAAGCAAAACAGAGCTAGTCCATTCTCCTTCTCTTGGGGCTCCATGATCCCACTCACCTTGGAAGCATTCCAGCTCTGGCGTCTGTGAGCCTGTGCTGCTGGACTCTTCCATCTCTTGTCTTCGCTGCTGCACTATTCCATCCAGATCAGAATAATCTTCATTGAAATCCTCATGGGGAGAACGAATCACAAAAAGGCTCAGCCTTGTTCTGAATCTAAACAATCTAATTACCTCTGACTTTCCTCTAGAATCCGAACCAAAGATCAAAGCTTCAGAACTGTTTAACCAGGAACAATCTCTGATAACAAGATGTTGACATCAAGTTAAAAAATAAGCTCCGTAAGATCTCCAGAATTCAAGCTTCATCCCCTGCCTTGTCTATAGGAAAGACTTTTAAGTTAGACAAATTGTGAAGACCAGGACAAGCACTATTAGACTTAGACTCTGGTCATCACATGTGGCTTCACAGCTCTTTCAGATGAGTGTACCGGCTTACAGAGGAAGGCTTGCTACTAGAAACACTTCAAAAACTGTTCATGGCAGAGGACAAAGCAACGTTACATCAGTACAGTGAAACCTGACTGCTAGACAGAGACCTGAAGAACATACAGACCTTGAGTGAATCCAAAGTGTATGCAGGTATATAAACTGCATGTCACCAGGTAATTATGCTAATTATTCCCACTGTTTTCTAGTGTTAAAAACTCATGGAAGTTTTAGAAACAGATGTCATGAATTCCTTCAGTTTCCTTTGTTCAAGCATTAGAAATAGCACTTGCAATGAAAGATGCCATGCAACAAAAGAACAAACTTCTAAACCATTTACCAGGGGCAGAGTTCTAGGGCGATCAGCCCTGAAGCTGTTTTCTGCAGAAGAGGGATTTGGACTGTTGCCCACGCTTGCATCCTGAAAAAAAGCAGCACTGTTAAGAAGGAACACAAGCAGAAAGCACCTAGCATTTCACTGCAGGATAGCAGCAATAATGAACACAAAGCTACATACCATCTTCACTGCCACTAGTACTTACCTCAAGATGTCTACAGATAGATTTTAATAGCTTGTAGGTGGTATCTCTGGAGAGTAGTGAGACAAACATGTACTAAAAAACAAAAGTTCCACAACTGTTTGACAAAACTCATATAGCACAAGCTTCCTTTCACCTAAATAAAACTGACAGGTGATTTTGCTGATCAAGTAACTATTTTCCAGAACTTCAGTATGGCAGGAAAAACCTGCGGTCCTTCTAAGCTTACAACTTGAGGTTAACACATGAACACAGAATAGGCACAAAAGTTACCATGTTCTGCTGCAGGAACAACAGCATAATCCAGATCTGCTCGCTCTTTTAAAAATACTTTTCATGCTATGTTTTACCTATCCCTTAAAAAAACTCCAAACAAACAAAACCTCAAACTTGCTTTTATGTACAGTGTCCTGCACCCACAAAATACTCATGCAATGAAAATGAGTTGTTTCTGAAGCTGCTCATAGGATAATCACATTTCCTACTGATTGATGCAATTACTATTCCTGAGTATCACTGTAAGCAATAGGTTTTTGTGTGTCTAAGGTATGACTGGTCAGGTAAGAGATACAAGCAAATGGAAGAACACTGACAGAGATGCCAAAAAAGCAGGTAACCCTCTGTGCATGCACCTCCTGACCCAGCTTTTTTACTTCCCCTGGTGCTATGAATTTTGGAAAACAGGGAATGAAAGACTACAGAGAGCAGGTGGCAAACAGATTCTGTTTTTCATTTTCTCACAGAAATACCATTGTCCTCTACCAGTACTTACCCTATCTGTCACTGTCGCTATAATCAGAGCATTTGGCACAAGAAGGGCAGTTTTGGTTTTCTTCAGAAGTGTCACTGACAGCACAGGTATACTAATCTGAAACAAGATCAACATAGCATTTAAATCCCAATACTCGCGTACAAATCTACATCACGCTCTCTCCTGAGGGGCCAGCCCACCTACTAGGATAAACCAGACCTTCAACACTCACCTTTTAAAGATGTCTCCACTACATTTCTGATTACTATTACTTCACGTGAAATAAGAAATTGTAATAATCTGAAACCATGCCTAACTACTTTTACTTCTGCTTTTATAAAATGCTAATCCAGGCTTTTGTTTGTGTCTTCCTTTCCTGATCCCTTCTGGCTCTCACAAGACTACAGGCTTAGTGCATTGTAGATCAGCAAAACAAACCAATCTTACAATTATGCTTCTTTGTTTAGAAACCAAATATTTCAGAACACATCAAACAAGACAAGATTTTTGAATAATGAACATAAAAGTCTTCTCACCACTTACAGATCTGCAACAAGCAGGTGAGTAAACAGCTCGTCCTTCAGCAATGTTGAAAGAATAAATACCAACACACCTGCTGACTTCAACTGATTCCTGTCTGTGCCGACCAGGCAGTCCACATTTACATTGAACAGTTCTCAATTTTCCTTCCTGCTTTGTGTTTACATCCAACCCCATTAGTTTAACATCTGCTAAGTTTCAGAGTATTTCACTTCAGATATTCTGCACAGGCTGCTCCTGTAAACCCCATGCTACAAAGGAAAAAAAAACCTGGTTGTAGATGGTCAGTTGAAAAGCCCAGAGGTTTAGCGAGTTAGGCAAATATAATAGTACTGGATACACATGATTAAGAAACAGATCCTGATAAACATACCTTTGGCACAGGCTGTCACAACTACCTGAGAAAGTTGGAAGCAAGTTTAAAAGCGTCCATAAATTGTTCAGTTAGCAATCTGAATTAAAACATGTCATTGGATGACCTTACTCTGTGCAGCTGCTTGTTAACTTTTGTTCAGAACAGTAACATGAAATTGCGAAATGAAAAATTGTTCCAGGTAAAAAAAAAAATCTTTGTGTATAACAGTCTGGTTGCAAGACTGCCAAATACGGTTTGAACAGAAATCCTGCTACAAGCTACAAAAAAGCAGCTTACAATTTTTCTACTTGGTTCAGTTCATAATTCACCTCAAAGAACTTTGAATCAGAGATGGCAATGGCATGCTACTGTGTGTAGTTTTGATGAATAACATTAGTGTAATCAAAACTAAAGTGTCCTTCAGTGGGATTCAGCACTTGCTTATTGCACTGTTCCCACAGCATCAGATTGAAAGGGTGGAATCACTGTTTGGCCACAACTACTTCTATCTGGAATAATAATTATTTCAGGATAAAAGGTTTACCTGCAGGCAACATAGAAAGTAATTTAAAAGGGTAAAATAATGCCTAAATCCAAGAAAGACTGAATGCCAAAATATATAGGCAAATTTGTGCCACCTGGAAAGAAAGTGACGTCTTTTAATGCCTATTCAATCCTGTAGAAGCAACCTTTTATTTTCGAATATACACAGTGTTTTTACTGCATATTCAAAACTCCTGAATTGCATAGCTGTTCACTGCAAGAAAGCTTTCAGTAAAAAAAAATCTGCAGGTAGAATTCTTGTCAAAAATTTACTGGAATGTGTAGATCTGCTGTTTCTCACAATAAAATACTTTATCCTTAAGCTTAAATTGTTTTACAAGTTCTAAGCAGTAGAAGCTTTGGAAACTTTGTCAGTGCTAAGAATGACTGCTAAGAATGTTCCTCTTCCTGTCCAGCTTGATTTCCTCCCTCCTCTCCCACTACATCATTTTTCACTGTATCCCTGATTTTCCAGCTTTTTTCTTGATGGTATTCTTAAAAGTTGAGCAAAGCTGTAAATATATGATAAGCACTATCCCCTTCACTCTTAATGTTTCCCACAATGTTTTTTGAAAATAAGACCCAGAACTGAATAATTTGCAATATTGCTATAATCACATTTACAAACAGTGTTTATTCTACCCTATTTTGTAAAATGTTTTCACTTTTCAGCATACACATAAGCATGTATATACTCCTGCATTTACAACTATGTTGACAAAGATAATTTCCTAGTACTACGTCATCATCATTCTTCATCTTTTTTTCCAGATTTTTCTTCTCAGTAAAGTTCTACCATATTCTTAAACACATTTAGCCTAGTTGGCATTAGAAAGTTGTTCCACAGTTTGAAGTAGTGACATTTGGTCACTGTGACCAGAGAAGATTGCTAGTACAGCAGCTTCAATTTTATTAATTGCCAAGATCACTGTTACTGATATTGAATGACAGTATTCAAACAGCTGTTTTTTTCTTTTGTGTCACACAGCTTTCACCAACATATACACCATCCACATAAATGTACTGTCTATGACTAATAGAATCCATTAACTAGAAATCACCAACCATCTTGGGACAAGTGGTGAAATACAATAAGCCATAAGGTCGCCATGGACAATGTGCTGTTAATAAATTTAAGCATTCTTTAAACCTATTACACCTTATAAAAAGCCCTTTAAAAACCGATGGTATTCCATCACAATAGTTGACTGCAGAGGTATGAGATAACCTCAACCCCTAAACTGACTTCAGCATTCAATTCACTAAATCTAACCAGGAACTTTGTTCGGATGTACCTGAAAGAAAGAAGCCAAAGAAATCCTTGAAGCAAATAGATCTGTTTCCCCAAAAGAGGTCAAAAACAAAGCAGAGTTTATGTAAACAAAATGCACTTCGAAAGCTCCAAAACAACAGATCCAAATCTTTCTGCAAAGTCTTTGTTTTTTCTGTATGTATATCATTCACCACAGGGGTGCTAAGCTTTAGGTGGATCGCCAAGAAAGACTAATTTATGATCTTCCTAACAGTTCACATCTCATTTCTGATCTGCATACTAGGCTCACAAGTAAAAACCTTGTCAACTTGTCTTTCTTATCGTGTTCTCTGCTTATGCAAAATGCGACTGCTAGAAGAATCCTTTAGAGAGCTTTGCTACTCAAGGCAGAAGCCAGTTTCAGTTCTTCCTCTTTAACTGCCTTAATATGCTTGATCCTTCTCTCCAGCTCCCCAGCTATAGTCCTGGAGTCCTACTTTTTAGCCTTCATTCCTCCTGCTCCTCCTCCTCCTCTTTTAAATACTTACTCCAAGAGAAACATTTTTGCAGGTTATGCTACATGGGTTTGACAATGCCCTCACTGTTTCTTGTCAGATCCTTTCCTTTCATCTGTTTCTTTCAGACACAAAGTCCTTAAGTAAGAGATTCAATCTCTAATAATGATAATAGTGGTCAGTTCTAGAGTGAATTTTGAACATCACTTATGAATAGTGACTGTATTAGATAAAACTCAGAAGTATTAGTATTCTAGCCTTGCACAATAATTTGAACTTCTGGTAACCAACAAATTGTACTGTTCTGTACATAAAGATTTTACTAACCTTGGTGTCTTTTCCAAAAACCT
The DNA here is from genome assembly GCA_013399195.1 of Dicrurus megarhynchus. Classification (NCBI taxonomy): domain Eukaryota; kingdom Metazoa; phylum Chordata; class Aves; order Passeriformes; family Dicruridae; genus Dicrurus; species Dicrurus megarhynchus. Next base: position 314,749 of record VXAD01004188.1, on the reverse strand, counting down.
TGGAATGGAAGCAAATCCAGTTTTCAGAAAGGAATAACTTTCCTTGGTACAGAATTTCTTTCTGCAGAGCACAGGTAAAGCCTGAAACAAACAGATATTCTATAGCCTTTAATGTAATTACAACCCAAGCCAAGCCAATTTGGTTTCTGTTTTTTTTTCTTTTTTCAAAGCCATGATATATTTAGGTTTATACCTTTTGATTAACATTGGCAAACCTTGAAATTTTCAATAAGTTTAACTAATACTGACAAGCTCAGAAGATGTCACGGACCTAACTTCAGACTCAAAATATTTGAAGAACAACAACTGAAATGAATAAAATTAATAGTGACATGTGACTGGCCTCCAAAGTTCAAAAATCTTTTCTGAGAGAATTCAACCTAGCTTCCTACAAACTTTTTACTAACTTCTAGGTAACAGTATTACCTAAATATAAAGAGTTTAATGAGAGGTTTTATCTTTAAACTTCTAGCTCTATGGCCATTGTCTAAACTAGATATCCAGCAGAGGTACAACACATGTAAAGTAATACTGTTTTTACTTCACAAACATTGAGCAAACCATTTCTCACTCATGAACCACCTTCCCTGTATTTCTTTCAAGAAACATTTGCTATACATGTCTACGTAGAATTCCCTTTTTATAAGTACCACAGATAACAGTATTTAAACATTCCCTTTCCTATTAGTGTTTTCAAATATTCCAACATCATCAAAGCAAAAACTCAAGCTAATCACTTGACCAATGCTGTCTCAAGTAGTGCCTTTAGTAAGGAAGATTTAGTACCAAAAAACATTGCATCAGGCTACTCTCCATGAATGGCAAAGTGGGCTACAATTTCCAAATACACCAAACATGAAGAGATTTAAGTTTTACAAGATTACAGGACGCCCACAGCATGTGGATCAAGGCCCAGTAGCTCTAAGCAACTGGAGTTAAAGGTTTTTAAAATTTAGGTAGTTCCTCTTTAGGATCCACAGCCAACAACAACACAGGTATTAATACTTACTTTGTTTCAGCGGCTCGTCAATAGGAACATCTAGAAACAGCTTGTGAAAGTGTGCGTTTGCCTTCAGCTGAAAAACAAAGAGCCCCACACCCAAAACACACACAATTATTAATTTATTAGACAATCTGACAACTGTCAAGTGACCTGCTCCACTTCCTGTCCTCCCCACACCTTCCCATTTTGCCCACTTGTTCTACAAGAAATCCTCATTTTTTTCTATGTGGCTATTAACTCTATATTGTACTTTACCCAGACTCTTAACAAACTGATGAAAAAGTAACCTCTGTCCTTTTACAACCATAAACTATGGTGTTGCTAAAAAACAGCCCTCTCATGGTAGTTACGTGTTTACTCTTACTATATGTAAGCAAACAAGTAGAGTCTCTGCCTTACCTGATTTGAGGCACGTTTTTTCCTTTCCGTCTTGGAGTCACTCTTGATTGTCAGGACTGGACTATCTGTGCTGCTCTTGGTCCTGAAGATTTAAAGCATTTGATGTAAGCCTGGCCTTACATTGGTCTTGGTAAGTTATCAACAGGATGTGCTTTTCCATGGAACATATTATCCTTTAGATAACTTATCTAATTCATCAAGAACTATGCAGAGATAAAGGAGAGTATATCTTTTTCTTAAACTATGTCAATCTGCTGACTATGGCAGTCTGCTGAAGGTCTTCTAATTTAGAAGGGGTAATTCTAAGTAAGTGACTAGTTGGTACAGAAGTAGAAAAAGTTCGAAACATTTTTACAGCTTAATGAATTATCACAGTGCTTAGCTTCACATTTGTTTCTGGGCAACATGTGGAATACTAATACTAAGCAAGCACGTTCCTTACTAATGCAAAATAAAGTAAGATAGAACTTAGTAGCTGAGGTGGAAAGCAGTGTACAGAAAGCTATGAACTTGTAACACAAGATGCGAACTCATTTGAAAAGTGCAACAGAGACGAACAGCTGCACAAGTCAGAGGATGGCTATGAACAGTGTAGTGTAGTGTAATGAAATCATTAAGACAACCAGCAACCTTACAGGAAACGAAATGGAATTCTGAGTGCCAGATGTAGAGGCAGATGTACAGCTCCAGCCAAACAAAACCTCAAACAACTACAGAAAAGAACAAGTACAGATCAATTTCTCTGTGGATGGCTGGGATGCCTGTTCTACACAAGAGGAATTAATGGCATGGACTGTTCAGAAAAAAAAACAGAGGTGGGATAACTGTCTCACTAATCAGGAGGAGGAGAGACCATTCTCTCTGAGAGCTATGTGGCACAGAATAAATGCATAGTAACATACTATAAAAATCAGGTAGCTCTTTTTCAGAGGCCCTCAGATGCAAACTGAACAGCAGAAGAAAAAAACATACCACAGGACTCATACTGAATCACCTGAAAAACATGTGCTGAAGATACAGTAGGAAAATAAAGGTGCTACAAAAGTTTCCATTACTGCACCATATCCTGCACAACAAGTCTTCTTTAATTCCCTAAGCTTGAGAGGTTCAGGGCTTCCAGTACATACCATAAGAGTGAGAAGAAGAGAAACCCCACGTGTTATGGAGACACATCTGGAAAGAAATTGTATAGCAATCTGACTTAGACACTGACTTTGACAGCAGAGGAACTGGCTGCATATCTCAGGAGGTGCCTCATATAAGAAAACTCTAAAATATGTGAGTACATGTGCTTATGTAGAGTACAGGTCAAACTGAAACAAACAGTAAGCCTGACAAAAATCTTATGTTTAGCCTTCACCAAAAGTAGCCAATTACAGTATGAGAAGACTGCAAACCTTTGGGAAAAAAAAAAAGTGATAATGTATTCCTTCAAATACCTTTTCCTCAAAGATGCTTCATGAAATTAAGTGATGTTTTTTTAAATATTTGCCTTGTGACCAAAACAACAGTGTCAGGCTGACCACTGACTTTTGCACTGACTGTTCAGTTGACAAAGTGAAAGGGATGCAAAGGTCATGTTCAAGCCATCCAAGAGGGGTTTTAGCCTCTTTTATAAGCACTTAAAATGCATTCCAGTTCTCCAGCAAAAGAAGAATGAGTGTCTTTGTGGGGACATTACAAAAATCTGATACTATATACAACACAGAGTACAAAATTAAAACTTATGTCATAGTTTTACCATGGACAATCAATACTCCAGCACAAAAGTGTTCTGGAAACAGGCCAGGACTAAAACTGCAGCTCAGTTTGACTGCCTGTCAAATTGATTATGACAGGAATGTAACTAGCAGTGGCACCAAACAGTGCAATATATTTTTTTCCTAGAACACGGAAACTAAGCCAGCTCAAAGTCTAAATTCTATTGTGACTGCTTGCGGTGGGTAACAGAGCAACCAAGGAAGGTGCCTTCACTCTGAAGGCTCTGAAGCCTTCACTGAAGGCTCCAACTCACTTGCATAGTGTGCAAGCTAACCCTCAGCTAGGATATCTGATAAATATTGCTACTCAGTCTAGTTTTTGAAGTGCGTTGCAGCCATTCTAATTATCTTACTACAAGAAAACGGATAGTATTTCTGACATTACCTAGCAACATCAACTTTTTTCCGGTCATCAAAATACTCCATTTCACTGGTAGGGGTCTGCAGCAACACAGTGGGTGATTTTCCAGCCTTTCTTTTTTCATCAGCTCCATTTTCTCCATCTGAACTGCAGGGGGAAAAATAAACAAACAAACAAATAAATAACTAAAGAGCTAAAAGTGTGTATTACAGGATTCACTGTAATGTCAAATGCCACTGCCACATGTTGACAATACAGCACACCTAAAAGAACAAAATTGTAACATATATTTCTATTGAGATCCCGAAAAAATCTTTGTCTACTGACTTGACAGTATTATACATCTGAGCTGTACTCTGAGCTCTAGTACTGGAATTTCAGCAATGAAGACCGGAAAATTGAAATACTGCCATGGATATTTCAGCACTCATAAAATTTGTAGCTCTAGCTTCCGTTCTGAAGAGAATGTCTCGTTTAGGAAAAATGCATTCCATGTTCAGTACTAAGACTCATATGACTAATGGAAATTAATTTGATTGGCAAGCCAGGAGAAAAACATCTTGCATGACAGCACTTGGTGCTTAGCAGATTATGTGTGGCTCAATATTGCAAGAGGAAGATGGGTCCTATCTTGCCTCTCACTTTCCTCTTCTGTGAGACTGCACAGGCAGAATTTTCACAATAAAGGTTTCTCTCCAAGTACAAAAAGCATTGGTTTTATTTTACAAAAGCAGCGCTGCTGCTACAGAGCATTGTCTTTTCACAGCATGTGCCACTGCTTCAGAAATGTATGTTATGGACCCAGAGTCTGAAGGCTAAGCAATGTGCCATTAGAGCCTGCCCCTGGCTTACCTTTCCATAATTTTCCAACAAAATGACAACTCAGAAAATTTAGAGAAAAAGAGCTGTTACTAATAATAGGGTGTGAAGAATGATGATACTTTAAAATGACATGACAAATATATACACACTCCTGCCTACAGAAGCCTGAAGCCTCAGAAAAACTACAGGATGCTCTTAGGATTAAAGAGGAAAGCCAAACCATGTTGCCCATTGGCCTGGCCTGAATGACCCCATTTACAGAAGCTTTCCATTATAATGTTTAACTTCAGCAATTTTACAGTGATACCACAGCTATCATACCACTGTCTTTACTCTGAACAGGTTTTCTTCTTACTAAGACAAAAATTTTGCTAACAGAGGTTCTCAAACTGATTTAATCTTCTTTTAGGAAGGGCACAAAAAGATCTTTTGCCTTTATTATACTCTGATGAATAAGATCAGGAGATACGCCTCACAACACCTTAATTGAAGTCTAATGAGGTGTTATCCTACCTGACAGCTAAACCAGAGCTTATGTCACAGGACAAATGCCAGGATTCTCAAGGCATCTTATATTCACATAGAGCAGCTATTTCCATATCTAAGCCTTCCTCAGCACCCTTAGCACCACAGGGACACTGAATTCCTACTTCCTAAGTCACACTTTATTAATGCTGTAATCCTTTCAATTATACGCAAGGCCAATAAGGAAAAAACTCTTATTATTTCCCCGTAGCTTCACTCGTGGATCAGCTCTGCCTGACCACACATCATCAGCTTTTATTTTCAGTAGACATAAACTACAATTAAAGAAGCAATTCATGAGATTCAAGTGGAATCCAGCCTGCCTGAAAAATCCAAATAAGCAGCTTTACGCTGTTTGAGATTTTAAGCAGAGAGACAGACTACCAACTCAAGGTGCTCCCTGCAAACAAAGGGGAGTTTGTATTCCAAAAGCCTGCAAATCCTGAAAATGCCTTATTCATATCTTGCTATATTTCTATTACCCAAATCCTTGGGCTCCAAGGTGGCCAGAGGATACCAGAAATGAGTGGGATGAGGAACTGGGTGAGGCAAAATTGTCAGATTCAATCACACCTGCATTTCAAGAAAGCAGCTTAGCATGGAAACTCCCAAGTGAATAGCACTACTTAACACAGCATTGTTTTTAAGATATAGTTGCTTGAGCCTGAAGCCTGACTGGTGTCCCTCACTGCCTTGGGCAGCCTGCTATTTTCACACAGCAATGCTACCAACTGATCAAGAAGGCCTGTCTCACACTTCTATAGTACAAATATCCTTTAAAAAAACCTCTAACACAAGTTCTACCACTCACACCTGTCAGCATGGTTAGATGCTTTGCTGCTGCCTTTTTTACTTACTACTCATACTCCCTTTACCTCATCCATAAATTAATCTGTATTTTGGAGTTAAACCTATGAGCCTGTTCTGTTCTTTCTGTCTGCCCTAGTAACTTCTACTACTCCTGAATCTCCCACCTAGCTGCTTTCAGATGGCAGAGAGCTCAGGCATCCCAAAATGCTAATCCTGCTGACAGCTGTGTGTGGGAATGCTGAGCTAACTGGTGCCAACCTGCTCACCTCTCCAGGATGGCCTGAGAACAGCAGCACAGGAGTGAGGAGACTCAGCCATGGAACACGTGACACTGATAGTAGATACAGGGTGTATTCCTACTAGCTGATAAGGTTTCACCATGTCTATCTTTCACCCTACATCATCCTTATGCCTCCTTCACATAATGAAAAACTACATAAGGATTTGGCCTTATATTTCTGATAATTATAGCTCCACACAGCAGCTAAGTTACTAGTAGGTGTTTTCTAAGTATCAGAAGAATCTTAGCTGACCTTCCCTTCCCTTTCCTTTCTTTTCCCTTCCCTTTCCCTTCTTTTCCCATCCCTTTCCCCTCCCTTTGTAAAATACTGTTTATCAAATCACAAGTAAATTAAAGCACTCCTCACATTCTCATGAGTGAGTCAGTATTCATAAATGCTTTGTAAAAAGAGCACAAAAGTCAGGAACAACAACAAAAAAATTAGATTAAGACCACTTAAGAAATGAGTGATTCTTACTACAACTGTTGGCAGTAGATGCACATAAAAGAACTGGGTGTGCAATGTCAGGGCAAAGCAAAAGAACTCTGTGACACTGGAACCATTGAAGTGAAAAAAAAATTCTCATATATTTGGTACTACTACCAAGCCTATTAAAATAATGGCTAAAAGAAAAAAATAGAGAAGTTGTCTCTAGTTTCCAAATAAAGAATAGTTGTCATAGGGAGTATTTTCAAAGCCAAGTCCTGCACTTACAGTGAGATCATACATTGCATCTAAGCAAGTTAAAATAAAGTTTAGTTGTGTTTAAGGGAAAGTGCTATGAAATACATAAACCAAGGCAGTGGACTAAGTCATGTAGTTCTAATTCTAATGTAGTTCAGAAGCACATTATTCATCAATACATTTTAAAAGTCAGAGGAATTTCACTTCTTCTGATCTGAATGGTTTCTGGGAAACCAAAATTTTCTGGCAGACGTGTGTCAAGTCCCTCCTACAGCATAAACTTCTTTGAACTTCAAACTTTCTTGTTTGGCACTAACCTTCACCAGGACCTGAAAAATTCAGACTCCCTGTGAAGTTATACAGTATCACATTAATGGGAATTTTTCATGAGAAAAAAGATTAAATACATTAATCTAAAATAGCAACTTTTCCTCTGTTCCCATCAAAACCAGTTTGAGTAAGAAGCACTGAACAAAAACAGTGTGAGAGAGAAGTGCTAATAGGCCACAGTTTGGAAAGTGACCCTCAAGGAACAACTGCTATCTTTGACAAGCCCAGACACAAACCAGACACAAACATTTCTCAGGCATACACAAGAGAGACCAAAATTCCAGAACTATATGGTGGTTACTGTCTTTAAATCCCTGCAACCACACAAATCCTTCTACAAAGCTTCCTCAGGACACTCATGCTACTTGGTCCACCTGGTAACTGGTCTAGAAGTTCAGGAGCCACAGTAAGTTGTGACAAACCAGTCCTCCAGTCCACAGATTGCAGGTCAGTTAAGTAGAAGGAAAAAAAGACCTGTTGAATAATCAGAGATGTTAGGTACATCTTCAATTGTTTGCAAAATTGGAGTCAAAGCATATTTCCCAAGGGTTTAATGTGACTCAGCATTGGTGCAATGTTCCTTCTGTGGATGGAACATACATATTAAATCATGGTGTTACCTTAGAAGCCCTATTGGTCCAGTTTCACTTCTGTTAAACAAAAAGAATTAATTTTTGCAACAGCAGTTAGACTGCTGTATTACTGCAAATGATCAACCAAAATAGTTGGGGAGTAATTTCTCCCCTAATGTCCACAACCATGCTTGGTACAACGCATGAGAAAATATCCATCACAAATACAATGACATTCTGTATCTTTTGGTTCTGTTGGATTTATTGGGTAGCCATTGGCAAACTGACGGGATTTGACAAAGAAATCAAAGTATTGTGAAAGGTCTTAATCCTAAGAGATAATGTTATTTAGCTACTCTTACTCCCTGACATGAGTCTACTCAGGTAAAGGAATGGGTTACTTTTACACAAACTTAAAAGTCAAAGGGAAAGACTCCAAACATTTAAGGATCCCAAATAAAGGTGACAGTCTGGCAGGTTTTTAAAAGCAGAGAAGATGGAGCAGGATGAAGAGATTTATCTAGGCATTATCCAAAAGACATACCAGCAACATCCTTCAAGCAGAGATGACTACAAGAGGGTCAGATGGGAAGTACCAATGCTTGGAAGGACATTGCTAAGCATGCTGCAGGTCAGAGGTGTCCTCCTAAGCACTTACTTTCCTTGACCTACCATGTCCTGGAGAAGCAATCATCTCGAACCACCTTTTGCTAGGTCTAAACTCTTAAAGTTTTCTTTCAGAAGACGTATCCCATCATTCTACTAGGTGTCTTTTCTATGCCACACCAGTCTGAATAAACTTTTTTTTGCATGTGTCATCAGATTCTGGACTGTTTTATCTGATGAGCTTGCTTTCATACTGTACACAGTTCAATTACCTCACACCTGGACTGAAGAAAATACCTTTCCACTGTAAACCTTCCTGCTGTCCTCTTCATAGAAGATTTGAATGGTCTCCATACTGAAAAAATTAGCAATAGTGCTCAAATTGAGGATTTAGGTGTTGTCTGTTTGTACAGTCTGGTCGCTCATAAGCAAAATGCCTCCTGTAGCTCTACAGCCGTGCTCCAGTGTTACATGGCACACAGCACTGCTTATGTGAGATAACATGTCTCCCAGAAACAATGCCTCGAAATAACGTCAAGATTTAATCTGCTTCTAAGATGACATACCATTTTTACCATGCACATAGACAGCCAAACATTGACTATCACTAAGACTCCCAAACTCTCAAAACAGGCAGAAAACGAACTATAGCTACCCTAATTACATATGGGCAGAAACTGTTTAACAACTGCTATAATAGATGTTAAAGATGGACATAAAGGTATCCATTTGGTATTTGTATAATTCCATATACTTTGTGCACAGCTTGTACCTTAAGGCTGAAATCTGAATGAAATAAAGCAGCTGATTCTGAAGTGCAGGATTTTGTATTCTTCTGTATAGCATATCTACAGCCAGCAGATGTATTTATACCAAACAGAGAGCAGCAAAGCATGAATGATGGTGCAGAGATGTGAAACCCTGCATGATGGAGAAGATCAGTTGGTCAATATCAATAGGTGTGAACCAGACTGAGATTTAACTTCCTTATGCTGTTCAAGGAGCAGGCCAATTCTCTTCTCATGTGATCAAACACGGCATAATGGAGGCAGAGTTAAACAGCTGCACATTAACCGTGTAAAGCATGCATATGGATGAGCACACTTGCACACACACCACATACTTCTCTAGGCATTTCTAGGATGAAACACATCTGCAGGAACAGCTGGAATATTGATGTCAGATAGCACCAAAAGAGAAATGAACCCAACTGTTTAGGGCTTCCTTAAAATATGAATCTAATTTTATATATCAAGGTAATTAATTGCAGAAATACTTACTGTGTTCTATTCCACACCTATCTCTTGGAACCCAATTACTCACCTGTGTGTAGTTTCATATGTCTGTGTTGCAATGTCTTTATTAAAAATGCCAATGAAATTTTGGAGTTAATACTGAACAGAAACCTCTCCAACACTGTTAAGGACAGAGAAAGACAGGTTTTTCTCCTCAACTGAATAGACATTTAACATAATAAGTAGATCAAGTTTCACACTGCCTTACCACTTGGACATCAGCAAGATCACTGTGACACTGCAGACGTCATTAGCAAGTATGTAAATTCTCTGCTCTAAATACCATCTATTATTAACTGTCTGTATTCCCTGTCTAATCAAAACCAGACTGCTATCAAGTTCCATAGAAAAAAAAAACAACCACAGAAGAATTCCCTGCGCTCTGAAACAAGAGACACTATAACAAGATATTTTACTAAGTTAACACTAGAACAGGAACACAAGCCATTTAGCTCTCTTGTCTTCTCAAGAGTTTCCGTTTCATATATCCACTTCAAAAAGCAAAAGCCCTCTCATATGTATCTTCACTCAACTTCACAAGATTCCCATCATACAGTTTGCATGGGAAATTCAGTAGGACGACCAACAACTATTTACCTGAACATAGGCACAGTCAGATCTAGCACACAACAGAAATCTTTCACAGACACATTTCTGGGAGAGAAAAAAAAGAAGATTAAGCAAAATACACTCCTTCACCTCTGCTTTGGGAGGCACCATGTGTTCTCATTCTTCAACCTGCTTACATCCTTCAGGAGAAAATGCTTTCATGTCTCTTTGTTCTAGCCTACCTAATCTTCTAACCCAAAGCAAGACAAAAATAGGATCACAATTCATATTGAAAAGGAAGCGTACAGTTTTAACTCAACATTTTTATCTTTAGCTTCCAGAGGTGACAGGCGAAAGGGAAAAGGAAAAAATCCTGATTTATGACTTGTTCAAAAAGAGGGAAAAGGTACTTCAGTGAATTGTTCAATAGCAAATTCAATAAAAAAGATAAATACTGCATCAATATACAATTCATATGTTCACCATATAGACATCTATCAATCAGAGCTGTTCCTTAACTCAGGCAGAAACAACACATATCTATCTGAAAAAACACAAGCATCTTTATAAATGAGGCCAAATCACCAGAGAATAAGCATAAAGGTTTAGCCTCATTACCTGAAATTGCACCTCTGTTTTCTGGAAGAACTCCAGAGAAACATACCTCAACATGATGCAAGACTTTGATGCCAGTTTGCCAGCATTAATTGTGCTTTTGAAAAAAAACCCAAGTAGTTACATCAGACTCAAATACTTAAAAAACCCCCAACCAACCAAAAAAAAAAAACCAAACAAGTAAACAAACAAAAAAATTGCAAAAAAAAATCAGACACTTGCAATTACATTAACAAATGTTATTAAGAATGCAGAACAGTTAGACATGAAAGCAGAGGTTTGGGAACAATCTTACCAACACTTTTACTCCATTCTCTGCTGTTAAAAAGTGAAGCTGCCAAGAAAACCTTGACCAGCAGGTTCTGCTCTACAGCACTTTTAGAAATAATGACTCACTATGCTACACAAAGTGTTTTATCAATGTAAATGAGAAAAAATAATTTTGATTCTTCTGACAGGTTATATACAAAGAGAAGGAGGGTTGGATTTTCTCATAAAGCAGTGTCTTTGAAAACTGGCATTGATAAAAGATAATCCAAAATCATTGATAAGATTTCCCTGTTTAAAGTGTGTTAAAGATAGATTCTGCTCCTACATATCTTATTTACATTTTTTGTGAGGTTCCCCAGCAAGAATAGTGTACAACAAAGCCAAATGAAAAGCAATGAGATGAAAATGAACTTCTTTATTGTGTCTATTTACTGTGCTTTATCATGCTTTCCTTGTTTAAAACAACATTAATCAAGGAGACAAAATTCGAAGTTTCAAGGAATACCTGGGTACATTTTTGATGCTTCATCACACATTTCACCAAGGACAGAAGTGAACCATTCACCAACGATCTGGCAATGCTGAATTTCCCATTATCTTTTCAACCTATGGTTACTCTTACAGACCTGCCTATGTGTTCATGGAAAAGACCAGAACAATGTGGATAATTGAATACAAAAGTTACTATTTCACACTAGAAAGTACCAGCTTCTAACAATGGGTCTAACCAACACTAGTCACAACAGTGCCTTTGATTGTGATACTGAATATAAGGAACCATTTTCCTTCCAGAGTCTTGGGAAAAGGTAGTCTTATTAGAATCATACGCGACACATGGCAGCCAGACACCTGCTAAGGCCAACTGGACTTTCTATTTTCTATGTCACCAGGACACTGAGTCTGAATGTTCTCAAAGCCTCCTTCTTCAATCTGAGCCTTTCCGCCAGCCACAAGCTGTCCTCCATGGCAAAACACACTCTCTCCTATGCTGGCCATAGCATCTTTACATGTATTTTAGAATTTCTCAAAACCAAATAGGAATACATATAATTGTATATGTATTTTGTACTATAAACTTCCTTCTTGTTGAGAAAAAGACTGAACAAATCTAAACAGCTCTTCTTGAACTAGTGCAGCGTAGATGGTGGCTGGCTACAAAATACATTGAGAGTCTTTTGCCTAGGTGGTCTCTCTTCCATCAACAGACTAAAACTATAGCCAGAGGGCTAAACTGAGGCACGTGTAGGACATGCCAGGGTATGGCTGGTTTTATGGGGGATGTACAGAACTGCTTTCATAGTCAGGTAACTAGAAGGTTTCCCTCTTCTACCTGTAGAAGGCGAAGGCTTCAGTCTGCCTCTACGTTTCCTACCCCGCTGAAATTGTCTGCTGCCTATCTGCAGCCTACATATTATTTCCTGACACTCTTTCTGGAGCTAATTAACCTCCCTAAACTTAGTGTGCTATTTTTCAAGGACAGAGGCAAAGACGGTCAGTGCCAGGTAGAAGTTTAGTTAAAGTAACATAGGTCTGAAAAGACCATTGGAAAGGATATACGTGGACATAGCAACTGCTGTGTACAGAGCATAAAGATCATTAGTCCCAGCAGCGGCATCATTAGATAAGCACATAATTTCTAACCACATGACTGCAATATTTATGGAGATGGAAGCAAGAAGACAGTACTGTGATACGCTATTTATGCATCGCCTGTCAAATGCCAGCAACAAATCCTGCTGCCCAAAGCTGTAGTTATTATGTTGCCTAACAAACATTTCTCACAGACTGCATATAACCAGTAAAATAATTTGGGTGTATTTCAGGTTAGCCACATGAGGCATCTGGGTGGAACAAAAAAACTCTTCAGATCCATATCATGCACTTACACATGGAACAATTATTTTTAAAAAGCTGCTTTTATAACTTTAGCATCCACATAGAGTGAACACAGTAGGAAAGGTAGGGAGAAAAAAGGGAAAAACCAGAAGTGATTAAAAAACATCATCATGAGCAAACGAAGGTTCAAACCTAGACTGGAAAACTCCTGTCATACCTTAAATTTAAATGTTTCATTTGTAAATCTGTCCTTCTTTACAGATCATGTGCTACAACTTTTGCTATAAAAATAAGGAAGAACTACTATGGAAGAATTTAAAAATATATTTAGTATATGTAACTATCTTCATCCCCTGAAAGTACATACCTACACCTTTTTCCCTTCGCAAAAAAAAAACCACAGTAGAAGTTTGGCTGCTGAAAATGAGTTAACCTACATCAAAGTTGAAATAAAACTTTGAATCGGTAATAAATAATTTCCCCTTTTTTCTCTGCATTTTGTGTTTCTCTCAAGTAAGACACTTTAAGAAAAAAAAATAGTAAATTGTGATTAAGCACAAGTCAGTCAATTAATTTTGTTTTAATTTATCAGCTGATAAACAGTTATTAAGAAACATCTGTTACGGTAGAATAATATGCCAGACAAACAAACCATAAAAATCACATTCTTCCTGCTGAGAAGTACTCAATTTGCTTGCAAGTATTTTCCATTGCTTGCAGTGGCATATTTTCCCCAGTATTTGCAATGAATTTCTACTAATTAAAAAAACAAAAAAAACCCGCAAACAAACAAACCACCCCAACAATCTCCCCCCCAAAGAAAAGCCCCAACTAAAACCTTCCATATATTTCAGACTCTTGAGTCCCAGTCTCTTAATTTCTTTAAGTTACAAAGTTACACTAGGTAATTGGACATTACCTGATTCTGTAAACCACAAGGGGACAGGATGTGCCACTTAACGTTAGCAGTAGCCCATCACATCACACGTATACAGACAGATTGGATCATACCAGAACAAATACTACCAGTAGCACCAGAAAGTGCTACATGGACTTTGTCAGAAGCAAGCATGGGTAAAAGCAGAGGGATGCTGACAAGGCATATGAACTGCTTGCTATTACTCCTCTGTCACTTCTCCTTAATGTGCCACACTCTTATTTTCAGTGCTAAAACATCTGTTCCACCAGCTATCCCTAAAGCGGGGCTGACAGCTTCTACTGGAGGTCCAGTGCCACCACAAATAAAACACATCCCACTTTCTGGTCAAAAAATTAAATATCTTCTAAATATAATGCAAGGGTTTAACTCCTTTTTGGTCCAAGGCCACATCAGGATGTCATGGTTAGGGAACTCCACTTGGAAGGTTTTTTCTATCCACAAATTTTTTATTTGCTTGGAAGGAACTCCACATAATGACAAACTTTTGGCACATCACTATTTTGGTTCTGCATGGTAACAGTGCCCATCTTCCACACAGTGTTATCTCTGGGGTTGTACAACTCACAGAGATCTACTGCAAGCTTTGCAAATATATAAGTATCACTAAACATGCCAGAGTAGCCCATTTTCTGAATCAGTATGAAAGTACTTAACTATGCTGAATCACTCTTGGATAAATACAAACTTCGTAGTTTCCAATCTTGAAATATTTAAGAAAAACTAATCCAAGAAACCCCTGCAAAAAACACCCCCAGAACAATCCAAAATACTTCTACAACTTCAATCCTTCAGATGCACCTATCCCTCAAGGAACGTTTACAGTAGCAGCACCAGCATATTAAGCTACGAAGTCGTCTCTAAACTGAACAACATTTTAAGCATACCTCCAGGAAGTACAGGTTACTGTATACACATAAATCTCTTTACACAGATAAACCTCGCTCCCCCCTGAGCTTTGGAAAACACTGAAAGGTTCCATAAACCTCTACAACCCTGCTAGCATTTTTTTCAAATAGAGGTGACCATGAGCTCTGTTAGTTCCCTGCAAGTACATGAAGGGAATGAAACTCCATCAAATCCACATACGTTTACGTACAACATTTTCTAAAACCAAATCTTCAACAATTCAGCTTGTAGCAATCTCACCTCTAGCTGAATTAAAGCCATGATTCTGGTCTTGAGCCAAACAATCTCCCCTGTAACTTCACATTAGTCAAACCGAAGATACCTGGCTTGTGAGGTTAACTCCCAATCAAATGAACACAAGAGTTCCTCAGTTAAATGGGGCTGGAAAATACATTCCAACTTGGCTTCCAAAGAGCAAATGCTTCAACAATTTCCTAGTTTAAGACAAAGCTTTTTAAGCTTTTTTTGTCTTTCCCAGTCTTTTCACCCTCCTGCTGCCCAGGCTAGTATTGGTGAACACTGCACCTTAAAGTACATCAAGACTTCCTAGCTCTCCCCTGCATGACACCTACAGAACAGCAAAATTGATAGCTAAAAAAACCTAGAGAGTCATAGTAAGACTTTGCCATTTACCACACTGGCTAAGACTGACCCTGCTTCTGAAACAGTTAACTGATGAGGGACTGAAAGACTCAACACCTGGGGGCAAAACAGATGGTCAGTTACCTGTGCATGTGCAATGCCTCCGAGATCAAGCTCTTCATACACTATTTTGCACTCCTAGTTCTGTTTTCAAGAGAAAAATCAGATAAAGATCTTGCATACCTGAAGAACTTCATTAGGTTCACTGGCATAATTCTGCGCAGGGAGCAGGATCCAAGGCTTGAAGTCAGAACACTCTAGAGGAGGTCTGGGAATTATGTTTCATTTGTAGTGTGAAGTCACTGATGTGATTACATCATACAGGATAAAGGACACTTAGAAGACACTTTGATTCCCAGTGCTCTCTAACAAGCAAGTTATTTCTGGCAACAGATTTCACTGTGATATATACTTTAGGAATACACCTGCTTACAATTCACACATCCAACAGCCGGGGGAAAAAACCTAAAAACCAACACAGACTTTCTCAGAATTTCTTTGAAGAGAAAGAGCTAGCTGCTGGTAACTTGTTCTCCTTTCTCCTGCAAGCTGTTTAAGATTAAATTTTCATGAAGAAAAGTTCTTTGGGAAGAGGAATCATCCCAGATTAGGAGAAAGTTAATTCCATTTAATTTCTTTTGAGGAGAAAGCCCCACATGTTTTAGTTTCTTGTCTTCTCAAACACTGTCCTTTGGACTGCCAAGACCCATGTGAATTGGGAGGCTGGTATGGAAACAGACAGCTGCTTTTTTTCACGTGATGGTCATTGCCTTGGCACACGAGCACCTAAACAACTTGAGAGCTCTGCAGAAAGCAAGAGACCCATGCAGGAGATGAACCTTGACGTTCCCAGTCATCATCAGAGGCTGGGAAGGTGAGCAGCTTCAGGGGAGTACTCCCACCCTTCTGAGCCCTCTGACTTCCCTACCTTCCACCAGTTACTCCAAGCAGACAGTCTTTAACAGCCAGCAGGGCCTCCTCTTTGTCATGAAGAATATTTTTGATCTCTTCACCCGCTCAATTTTTATAGTACCTCTCAGGTCAAATGGAAGAGTGCGAGTATGGGTATGGCCACGCTGGGCGAGGGGAACCATGCCAGGATAGGCAAGTAACCACCATCCTTCCAGAGTGCCCCATCTGTCTGGGATATCAGACTGAACTCCCATTTTAATGTCTCTTGCCTGTATCAGACTTTGTGAACTTTCGACAGAATTCTGGGTTTTCCTGGCACCCAGAGGAAAGGACAACAGCTTCTCACAGGAGCCCGTGCACTTTAACATAAGCGATAAAGCACAACTACTCTATTTCTGTGCCACAGCTCAGAAGGATTTCCAGGCTGTTGGGTGAAATTAGGAGAAGCAGTATTCATACGCCTTGCTCCTAAAAGTATAACTTCGGAGTTCAACGCTGGACTCGAGCGCGGATCTTGGCTACGCGGGGGTGTTCGCGCCCAATTTAAGGCTGGAGGCGGAGCCCCCTTGGCGACTCTTCCCCGGGAACTTCCAGGCCGACGCCTCCGCCAGCGCGGCCCCACCGCTCCGGGGGCTCCCCCGCCGCCCCCGCCCGCNGCCGCCACAAACCGGTTGAGCCCGCCCGGCCGGGACCGGCGCCGCCCGCGCCCCGGAGCTTGTGACCGAGGCAGCCCCGCGCTCCCCGTGAGGCCGATCCCTTACGAGCCTTAAATTATTCAGTCGGGACGCTGTCGCGTGAGACGCCGGCTCCCGCCGGCTCCAACAAAAACCGTCCTTAATGTTTTATACGGGGGTACAGGAGATACACGGTTTCACACAGACGCGGTCCCGGGGGGGAAGGTGGCAGTGGCTGGGGCCCTGGTTTCTGTCAGCGCATTTCCCTGGTGACTCGTGGAAGCAGGCAGTTGTCCAAATACTGATGCTGGCCCTGGACTGCTCTACTAATGTGAACTTCTGAGGTGATTAGCCGGTATTTCCATCTGTGGCTTTATATCTTGAGCAGACAAGCAGGTGGGTATGGTTCATTTCTCATCAGCCGCACCTCAGGCTGGCTTGTCTGCACAGAAAGGTCGCAGAACCACAGAATGGGTAATGTTGGAAGGGACCAGTGGGTCATCTGGTCCAAAATTCTGGTTCAGGCAGGACTATCCTGGAGTACATGGCACAGGATTGTGTCCAGACAGTTCTTGAATATCTCCAGCAAGGGGGACTCCACAATCTCTTTGGGCAACCTTTCCAGTGTGTGGTAACTCTCACAGTAAAATGTTCTTCCTCATGTTCAGGTGGAACTTCCTGTGCATCAGTTTCTGCCTGTTGCCTCTCTTCTTACTGCTGCCCATNGGACCAGTGGGTCATCTGGTCCAAAATTCTGGTTCAGGCAGGACTATCCTGGAGTACATGGCACAGGATTGTGTCCAGACAGTTCTTGAATATCTCCAGCAAGGGGGACTCCACAATCTCTTTGGGCAACCTTTCCAGTGTGTGGTAACTCTCACAGTAAAATGTTCTTCCTCATGTTCAGGTGGAACTTCCTGTGCATCAGTTTCTGCCTGTTGCCTCTCTTCTTACTGCTGCCCATCACTGAAAAGAGCCTGGCTCTATCCTCTTTAACACTCTCCCTTCAGATACCTAGTGACATTGATGAGGTCCTTGCTCACTCATCCCTTCTTGAGGCTGAACGTGCCCAGCTCCCTCAGCCTTTCCTCATAAGAGAGATGCCCCAAACTCTAGATCAACTTAGTAACTCCCTACTGGACATCTCCAGGAGCTCCATGTCTTGTACTGAGGAGCCCCGCACTGGATAGCGCACTCCAGGTGAGGCCTCACCAAGGCCAAGTAGAGGGGCAGGATCACTTCCCCTGACCTGCTAGTAATGCTCTTCTGAATGCAGTCTAGGATACCATTGGCCTGCTTGGCTACAAGGACATGCTGCTGGCTCACAGAGGACACCAGGATACCCAGGTCCTCCTCTGCAAGGAGGTTTCCAGCAGGTTGGCCCCCAGCCTGTGCTGCTGCATGGGATCATTCTTCCCCAGGAGCAGGATCCTGCCTTTGCCTCTGCTGAATTTCAGAAGGTTCCTCTCTGCCCATCTCTCCAGCCTGTCAAGGTCCTTCTGAAGGGCTGCACGGCCCTCTGGGGTATCGGCCACTCCTCCCAGCTTTGTGCTGTCAGTGACATTGCTCAGGAGGCCTTTGCCCCTTTGTCCAAGTCATTGATGGGTAAGTTAAACAAGACCAGGCACTGAACATTGGGAGACACCACCATGGACAGGCCTCCAACTAGAGCCTGTGCCACTGATTATGACCTCTGGGATCTGCTGTTCAGCCAGTTCTCAATCCACCTCCCTGTCCACCCATCCAGTCCACTCTTCCCGAGTTTGCCTGTGAGGACATTGTTAGAGACAGCGTCGAAAGCCTTGAAGTCGAGGTAGACAAGATCCTCTGCTCTCCCCTCATCCATCCAGGCAGTTGTTTTATTGTGGAAGGCAGTCAGGTTGGTCAAGCATGATTTGCCTTTATTGAATCTATACTGATTACTCCTGATCACCTTCTTGTCCTCCCTGTGGATAGAGGTGGCCTCCAGAATGAGGTGGTCCATCACCTTTCCAGGGACTGAGGTGAGGCTGACTGGCTGGTAGTTCCCTGCATCCTCCTTCTTGCCATGTTTGAAGACTTGGGTGACATTTATTTTCTTCAGTTCTCAGGCACCAGTCCTGATCTCCATGATCTTTCAAAGATGATCATAAGGATCTATGATGTCTATCAGCACTCTCAGCACTTTTGGGTGTGTCCTATCAGGGCCCATGGACTTGTGTATGTTGAGTTTGCCTAGGTGTTCTCTAACCCAACCCTCCCTGACCAAGGAAAAGTCTTGCTTCCCACATTCCTTTACCCTGGTCTCCTGGGTCAGAGATTCCTGAGGGCTGGTTTTGCCGGTGAAGACCAATGGAAAGGTGGCGTTCAGTAACTCTGCCTTCTCTGCGTCTTCTTAGACGTTTTTTTTATTTTGATATTGTTATTTTGTTATTGATGTATTTAAAGACATTCTTCTTGTTGTTCTTGATATCCTTCTCCAGGTTTAATTCCAGATGGGACTTGCCCTTCCTTGTCTCATTTCTACTAACTCTGACAAAATGAGGCAATACAGTGCAAAAAACCGGCAAGCATGGCTTACCCCTGGCCTTCCCTGGACTTGTGCTGCCAGAGCTGTGGGGCAAGTTTAGTGCCCTCAGGAAGGTTAGATTTAAAGTGGCATTTGGCACAAGACATCTTGCATGGCAGGCACAAACTGTCAACATGCATATAAAAATGTTTTTACTATCTGGTTAATACCCAAGTTAGATTTCAGTTTGGTAAACTAATGTTTCCAAAAAGCTAAGATGGAGTCTGTGGTTGTAAGTACACAATGAAAGGAGAGGAAATCCTGGGATGAGAGTTCAAAGTAACATGTCTAGACGAAGGTCTATTTTCATGTTTGAATGAGTTAGAACATATTAATAAAATTAATAATAGAATAGCTTCTTAACAGCTGACTACTCACATGAGCTAAAGGGAGAATATATAAACTAGAGTGGTTTCTTTTAGTGGATATCTGTGTAGGAGATAGACACTGATGTACATTTCAGATTAAAAAGTGTATGAAGTGAATTAATTATCTTTGAATACCTAGTCTTTAGGAGGTGCAAGAAATAAGTGTTAGGTATTGTTGCAATAAGTTCAGGAAATCAGTGATAAGAAGGAGGTGTTAATGGTGAACTGTCTCAAGACTGCCATACCTGTTGGGCACACAAATCCTGCAAAAAGTGTGAGATTGCCGTATGATTTTAGCTAGACCATGTGGGTTTAATTGGCTCCAGTACAGGAAAATTTAAAGACTGTGTGCTAAGCTGCATAGAAAGGATGACATTTAAAATGGCTGTATTTCTGGGAGACACCATTAGCTAATGTTCATGGAGTATTTAAATCAAGGCACATGTGGAAAAGAAATGAGATTTAATTTACAAGAGAGATTATTCAGCCTGTTAGGCCCTGCACCTGTGAAACACTGCTCCATTATTTTTCCCTGGGGAGCACTTGAGTGGACTTGGCACTGTTTTGCAAAGCCTCTCCCACCCCCTTACACCAGACACAACCTGTGGCAATATACAGCATCTCATTTATCCAACCATAACAGAATAGGAGCCATTTCAGCTGCCTGGACTACTCACTTCATCTGTGAGTAGAGCTGGAACTGAGAGGGCTGGGGAAGGCCTCATGTGTCTGTTCAGGCCCAGCACCCTTTTCTTGGGTGCAGCAACCTGTGTAAGGTTTTAGGTATGCTGGGGATTGTTCTTGTGTAAGTGTGCACTAACAAGGCATGCACGGGAGGATTGGAATCAGTAGCAAATTGACTGCCTACCCCTCATCCTGTTTTTGGAGGCTTTTTATTGCACTAAAAATGTATCTACTAATTTAGTCCTAATTTTGAGGCAGACTTGTGGTTGAATAAGTCCTGTATAACTATACGCAGTTCATCAGAAGTTCTGGTTTTAGGAGGTGAAAATCTGACACTTAGATATTTGAGTAAATAAAATTTGCTTTCTTTTGAGTGCTTAGATTTTCAGTCTGGCAGGTTTAGCTGCCTGTTTAGGAGATAAATGCTACCACTGACTGTTTTGTTCATTCATCTCCAGAGGTTTCTGTCTTTACCTCATTGGTGCAAGAACTAGAAAGGAGTTCCTTGGTCCTGGAGCTCAGTCCCTCTTGTAGTTTCATCTGCCTCTGTTCTCAAGGTGTGCAGAGAATAAGTCTGTTAAGTTATTTAACGCAGAAGAAACATTCAAATAAATTGATGCCTAAAGCCTCAACACTGAAAAATGTTGCTTAATAATTTCTTCCATATCACAGTATCTTAACTCTTGTCAGAGACTTGGTTCTGGCAGATTGCCGATACACATGGCCTTAGTCCAATTTGCTATTATCTGATAATGACAGTGGAAGTAATAAGCAATGAGAAATTATATATATAAATATAGCTTGTGGGTTTTTTGGAGGATTTGAAAAAAAACCTCTGTGGCCAAGCTCTGTCAAACTGTACATGGTGTAGCAACTGCAGAGTGAAAGGACACACTCCTAAATGGTAAAAGCTCTGAATACCAGGGTTTTTAGTAATATTCAGAGAGGAGTACCTTATATTAAACAAGCAAATGTGCAACTGCTCGTGTGAGTGGAATATACTTGAAAACCATATGCTTTTATTATGATCAAGTCTTACATAAAAAGAAAAAAAAGCACAGAGGACCTTTTACTGTACTGTGATAATTGCTCATATATACAGATACAGTAAAGCAAGTATTTGAAGATCAAGCTGTCTCCAATGGAGGCTCATTGTGAGAAAATCTGGGCTTTTCTCTGATTGGTGAAGGCCAGATTGGGGAGAGAAAGAGAAAGTAGTGTACTGTAAAGTTACTGATTACTGTTCAGTGCCTGCAGTATATGGTGGTGCCATATAGACAAAAATTCACATGTTCCTGCTCTGAAGAGTACATTAAACCTCAGAGGGGATTCGGGATTTTCAGTAATTAGGACCTTCAACATTATGTATAACACAGCAAAGGATAAAAAATTAGAGATGAAATAATAGGAAAAAGCTTTCATTGCAAAATAAAAAGATTTAAGATACATATGAAATCACAGAAAACCAGAATGGGGACAGACTTACTGGGTCTTTGAGTTCACTCCCTGTCCCAAGTTAAGGCCTGCTATTCCTGTGTCACTCCTGACAAGCCTTCTGTAAAAGTTGTTCTTAAAAAACATCAGTGTGTCCAGGCAACCAATTCCAGTGTTTGCTATCATCCAGGGGATGTCCTCCATGCCTAACATAGTTTTGTATCCTTGTTGCTAAAATCTAAAGCCATTACTTCTTAATTTATTCAGTATGAAGAACAGTGAAAACCTGTCTCCTGTTTCTCCTCATTTTCATCTTATTTTTAGTCTCAGATAAAGCGTATAAATTGTGGGTTTGGACTGCCTCTTTTTCTGTGGACTGCCTCTTTTAAGTTCAGGTATTTTCTGAAGTGTGATCCCCCAGGGTGGACACCAGTAGTCTTATGAAGGCTGTATAGAGAGGAGTTTAAAAGATTACTTCATCTGTCCTATACACAGTACCACTGGTCATATTTTGCAGTAAAGTGTTTGTGTTTCACAACAGGGTGAGGCTGGCTCAGGTTTAGTATTCAACCACTATGACTTAATGAAGCGTTTATAAAAGTCAGCTGAGAAGTTGTTCTCCTCTAGTACATTGGCAGCAAGTTGTAAGACTTTGAGTATGACCATTTACATATCCTTTGTGCATTTTGCTCTGGTTTTTTTTTTCTTTCCAGTCTGTTTCCTCAATTTATTGGAATAGTTATGTATCATATCTTGAAGGACATGAAGAAAGAAAGAGCCTAATGAGACACACTGGAAAGGTCGATATAAAAAGCAGTGGAACTCTACCCATGCCTAGAGATTCATGGCCAGGATATTGCTGTTGAACTATGAAAAAGAATCTCGCTGAAAATAAACAGCTTTAAAGATTGTCTTAATCAACAAGGTTTATTTCAGTACAGTCATTGAGGCTGTTCATAAAGTATTTTTCAGTTCATATGGCAAGTATCAGCATGGCTGAATGTGAGGAAACTTCCTTGGAAAGAAACAAAGCAGAAAATGAATAAAGTGATTACAAGCATTCTGTATACTTGGAACACATTTCTCCTCAGTAGAGAATTCTTCGTATTTCTTGGCAGGTGCAAAAATATATTAAGAAATACAGCCTAATAGGTCATTATGTATGTCTTGTCTTCAGTTTTCTGTATGATATTCTGCATTTGTAGGATTCTGTGAAAGCTATGCAAATGCCTTGGAAGCCATTAAGCGCTGGAAGACCTGCTAAGTCCTTATATTTGAAATGTGATAGTAAAGCAGTCTTATGTTAGATACTACAGAAATAGAAGCTCTGATAATATGAGACACAAACCAATAGACATTTAGAAAGATGTCAAAACAGGGAAAGAAGTTCTAATTTCTAGAATACACAAGTCATCCACAAATCAGAGTGAAGCCATGCTTACGTCTTGGGAGATGCACACTATAAAAAACAAAATAACTGGACTAAAAACGTGGTGCAGCATTGGAAGAAGTTGCCCAGAGAGGCTAAAGACTCCGTCTTTGGAAGGTACAAGACCCAGTTAGACAAAGCCATAGCTGATGTGATCTGGTGTTGATTATATTCCTGACTCAAGCAGGAACGTTCAAAAACAATGTTCAGGTTACTCAAGTATGCTCAAAAGATGGAGCCAAGGTCCAAAATAGTCTGTGAAAGATAACTAGGGCCAGAACACAGTGAATGCTGCAGGTTTGTGAGAGTGAAAAGCAGTTTTGGCCAGCTGAGTCTTGTTTCTTGCCTGGATTAAGAGTTTAGTCATTTATTTGTTTTTAAAAGTTGAGATTACTTTATAGATACCCATATCAGGTCATACTTTTCTTCTGAGCTGTTTATTGGAAGTCTTATCTGCCTATAAATTCCTGTTTTTTTGTGTAAGGTAGCCTGGATTACTGTATTGGTTGAAATCCCCTTTGGACGGGGCAGTGCATCAGGCAAATGAAGTAAGCTGGGCTGAAAGCTAGTTGGAGCACTTACCACAAATGGTGAGGCGTGCCAGGGCTGTTCCTTGTGGCTCTGCAGATACAGAGGTGAACTAGACTGTGCTACAATAGTGCTGTAACACCCAGCAGGGAAAAGGAGAGAGGCTGCCACACAAAACTTCTGGGGTTGTAGTAATATGGTGTCAGCCCACCTCTCAGTGAACATGTAACAATTGCACATGTACTCGTCACCACATTTACTGCCATTTCTATTTATCACTAAGATATTTCTATTTATAATATAAGAAATGCATGTTCTAATTTAATATATTGTCCAGCTATGCTGAAAATATAGGTGTAAATATTGCTTGTTCTGCTCTGGTGGGTCACATTAGCTTGGTTTGTCATCCTCTGATTATAAATGTCCAAGGGAATCCTGGACAACATCCAAGTTGTGACATCTCTGTATACTGATGACTTGGACAGAAATTTTAATCCAGCTACAGCTGTATGTTTAGGGTATCAAACAGATGATTTGCATCTAATGAATAATGTGCACGCACATATGTAATTACTCAATCTGTGTGTCATAAAGGAATACATGTGAATCCTTTTTGGAACCAGATATGCCTGAGTGCATGCAAACATTCATGATATCTGTAACTACGGTGATCATTTTGTTGAAAGAAACCTTTAGTCATCTGGCAGTCTCTGAAGTGCAGCAGTATGNGTGCACCTAAGGATCCTTAAAATAAATACCAAGGTAAAATCCCTTTTTCTCTTCTAACTGTGTTTGACTCTTGATTTTAAGACCAGGAAAAGGCATCAGTACCTTGAGTATGTAAGAAAATGAAAACTATCTACTTTGAGGATAAATTGAATCTTCCACAAGAAAATATAGTGCCCAGACTTTCCAGAAGCTTAGGAAAGGTTTGTTCTTACTTTTAGAAGAGGAAGGTTAAAGTGAGTAGCACAAGATAATGTGTAAGAGTTAATCATACTGTCAGTTTTCTCACGATCTTTACATCAGATGGGGTTGTGAATAATAATAAGCTTATACAGTTACTTTTCTGTTTCATTTAGAACTAGGAGTTATATTACTCCGGGGGAAAAAGAAACCAAAACAAGTGTAAATATGTCTTCGTAGTCAGGCCACAAAGGGTGAATGCCAGATCCCAGATGCAAGCCATTGAGCAGTAAGGGGGTTGCCAATGTTTCAGGTGCTCATAATTGAGCTATAAAGACAACACTCCTTTTAGAAGGAGGTATGTGCCTATCTTTTTAACATCACTTCTTAAATTAGTCTGAACTAAGTCTCAGTCTTACAGCAGTACATTGGAAGATTCTGAGGGGTATAATTTCAATGCAGAATTTCCTTAAAATTTTTCTGTCAAAAATCTTCAGAGAGAAAATCTGGATGTAGAGTTCCTTTTTGTGTCCAAACAAAAACCCATCTGTAACAAAACCATCTTTAAAGTTTATGTTACTAGTTGTTACAGAATTTTTCTGTTATTTTGTTGTAAGCAAAAGATAGGTAAAAATTAATATGCCAGATCACAAGTGCAAAAAGGGAGTACTGTATTAGTTTATTTGCATATTGTAAGGCACCACTGGGTCAGGACTAGAGTTGAGGACCCTTTTGACTCCCATTTTCATGAGATTGCATTTAGCGAACAAATCTCTCCATGCTGTATATTTTTCTGTAAGTAAAAAAAAAAAGTTTATAATTTTTACCTAATATCAATGTTACTGACAAATGCTGACTCTTATTTTTTGTTTTACAAGCATTTAATACATAATAGCAATAATGTGATTATTGCTAGGATTGGCAAAAACATATGTAGCGTTATGACATTCACATAGCTGATGATCTGCAGTCCTCATCTAAATTGCTGAAAAAAATTATTTTTTTTGTGTTTAGTATTTTTGGGTTTTTTTTTTTAAATCACTCTGAAGATTGTTCAAAACCAAAAGCCTTGAGATTTTTCTAAATTTTAGGAGAAGTGGATAACAGGGTATTGACTCATATTATCGGGATGGGCTCCAAATGGGAACTTGAGATCCCTATTTTTTTAGCCCATATTTTTATCTGGCATACTGGAATACATTTTGTTCCAATGTCAGAACAACTCTATACATTCGTGCTGATAAAATGGTGCGTACACATGTGGCCAGTACTTTTATCAGTACAAATTTCTGATCTGTAATGCATGGCTGACACCTCAGCTTTAGCTCCAGAGTCTTAATTTGCTTCTGAAATNTGAGCTATAAAGACAACACTCCTTTTAGAAGGAGGTATGTGCCTATCTTTTTAACATCACTTCTTAAATTAGTCTGAACTAAGTCTCAGTCTTACAGCAGTACATTGGAAGATTCTGAGGGGTATAATTTCAATGCAGAATTTCCTTAAAATTTTTCTGTCAAAAATCTTCAGAGAGAAAATCTGGATGTAGAGTTCCTTTTTGTGTCCAAACAAAAACCCATCTGTAACAAAACCATCTTTAAAGTTTATGTTACTAGTTGTTACAGAATTTTTCTGTTATTTTGTTGTAAGCAAAAGATAGGTAAAAATTAATATGCCAGATCACAAGTGCAAAAAGGGAGTACTGTATTAGTTTATTTGCATATTGTAAGGCACCACTGGGTCAGGACTAGAGTTGAGGACCCTTTTGACTCCCATTTTCATGAGATTGCATTTAGCGAACAAATCTCTCCATGCTGTATATTTTTCTGTAAGTAAAAAAAAAAAGTTTATAATTTTTACCTAATATCAATGTTACTGACAAATGCTGACTCTTATTTTTTGTTTTACAAGCATTTAATACATAATAGCAATAATGTGATTATTGCTAGGATTGGCAAAAACATATGTAGCGTTATGACATTCACATAGCTGATGATCTGCAGTCCTCATCTAAATTGCTGAAAAAAATTATTTTTTTTGTGTTTAGTATTTTTGGGTTTTTTTTTTTAAATCACTCTGAAGATTGTTCAAAACCAAAAGCCTTGAGATTTTTCTAAATTTTAGGAGAAGTGGATAACAGGGTATTGACTCATATTATCGGGATGGGCTCCAAATGGGAACTTGAGATCCCTATTTTTTTAGCCCATATTTTTATCTGGCATACTGGAATACATTTTGTTCCAATGTCAGAACAACTCTATACATTCGTGCTGATAAAATGGTGCGTACACATGTGGCCAGTACTTTTATCAGTACAAATTTCTGATCTGTAATGCATGGCTGACACCTCAGCTTTAGCTCCAGAGTCTTAATTTGCTTCTGAAATCAGTTTTGCTCTATGTCAGGACTAACATGCTGCCATGGTGATAAACTGTGAGCTCCCCTTTATGAAATGTTAATAACTCCCTGGTTTTTGCCAAATTCATGCTCATCCACATGGTGCCAATTACAGTGAGGAGGAAACAGATGTATATAAAAACTTAGGCGTATAGTCAGTTTTTGTCCTCAGGCATGAATAATTAGTATGAACAAGAACAATCATTAATATAGTAAATTTTCTCTGTGGATGTATCTTAATATATGGAAAATATGCTCCAAATAGGACCGTATTGAAAATAGTACCTAAAAATGCAGAGCCTGCATTTATTTTTCCCAAAAGCATTTTCCCTGATTTCTCATGTGGCTCATTTTCAATAAGTGTATCATGACTGTGACAAACACATGAAAAGCAAGTTTGGTGAGAGCTCAACCCATCTCCTAGCTCATTGTGTGTTATCATGCATCCTTCTTATTAGATTGTCTAGTATTTGCCACCTTCTACTCCCTCTTAGCTGTTGATAGAGATATGGTTTCACAGCAGGGTTTTATGATCATATTATCCTTACTGAACCAGCAACTGAGTAAACTGGATTTCTAGAAGGCCTGCCCCTACCACTCAATACTTGGCAGGCAGGTTGATTATTGAGAAATCTGGAGTGAAGGACTCTGTTCTTTGTAAGGGCCGGTCACATTGCCCCCAGAGCATATATAGCAGCTTTTTGTGTACTGGTTATCTAGTGGTAAATAAAAAAGTAGGTAAATCTGTCTGCCCAGTGTTCTGGACAAGACACAGGAAGGAGGACAAAATTTATATTGTCCAAATTAAGAGGTGGTTAAACATCACCAACTCGTGTTGCACCCTCCAAATACCACTGTATATACTTATGTCCCAAGCCTAACTGGAAAATGAGATCAAAAAGCATATGAAAAGGCATGTATTTTTTTAAAAAAACAATCTCTAAGTGATCAGTTCTAGATAAGAGCCTTTAAAATCTCTAATTAAAACTTAGAATTTCTGATTTTCTATTATCTGTTCAAACTGTTGGACATTATCTCTCTGACATTCGAGTTGGAAGAAAGGATGGTATGCAGATATAATATTAAAAGGCCCTAATAACATTTCAAAAGAGAAAAAATGAGGCCAACAGGCTCATTTATAGTAGTGACCCAATTAGTGGTAAGATCTGTCACCCCATAATAAAGAATCTGTGCACAGCCACAAAGAAATGTAATTCAGCCACACAAAGACTATGTAGAGGTTCCAAATCACTCTTCAGGGTTGTTTGGCACCATGCAGCAATTAAAGACCAGCCCTCGGCAAAGAATTTTCAAGCAGATTAAGAACCAATAAATGTCTAAAGATGTTCTGAAAGGCTTTTAGAGCTACTGCATTCCTGATGGGTTGACGTAAGTACTATGGGTGTTTACTTGTCTTGCTCCTGCAGTAGATGAGGAAGGATAAGCAGTAAGTGCCAGTAGCCCCCTGACGTTGCCTTCCCTCATTCGTCTGTGCTGTCTAAAATGCACATGATTTATCCAGAACTCTGCATTGTCCACCAGAGAGAGAATCTGCAATTCAACAAGTCCACCCTTCCAAAGTTAGGAAACAGATTTTCCCTAATTTTTTTCCTGCTATGTTCTATCAGGAAACCCTTTACCAGTATTCATTTAGCAAGTGTTCTACTTCCGTGAATATTTCTTGTGAATCAGGTGGCATTTATCTTGAAAATTACTTTAATGAACATTATGAAGTTCCTTTAGGCCAAAACACATATGAAAATCGTTTGTTAAACTCCCTGATCTAACAAAATTTACATTTGTTTTGTACGAGATTAAATATTATAAGTATTTGGATGATCCCATAGAGGTCACTTTAAAACTTGAGTTTTACTTGTATAGAGTGTTATACACATTCAAAAATGAAAACGAAAACCATCATTGGTTTCAATCAATTTCAGTGTCAATAGATACGGAAAGAGAAAACAATACCCTTCTGTCTTCTCTTACAAGTTTCTCCTTTACAGTAGTGTTCCCCTTCCCAGTGCAATCAGTAACATACGCGAAATTGCCTTCTCTGCATGCATTGCCTTCTCATATTAAGCTTCCTTATCTGGGTATTTTCATTAGTGCATTTGTCCCAGTGCTCTTCCATGTTGCTGCCCTGTTCCCCCATCATTGAGCACATGTGAAACACTCACATGTATTGGGACTTACCTTATAAATGCTGATCCAACACTCTCCGTAGGACTTGTTGGGGTGTCATTACTTGACTTTCGGAAGCTGTTCCGACTCTCGGAATGAAAAACTGAGTCCTCCAAGGAGCTTCCTTTTTTCAGCATTTTAATGGAGCTAACTGCAGACTTAGCTAAGTTCGATTCTAGAGCGATCCTTGAAACACACAGCCTTTCACTGCTGTAGGAAGTGCTGTCTTGGTGTGACTCCAGCTCGAACTAAGTTTAAAAATCAGTTAATGAGTAACGTAGTCTTGTGACATCATAAGGGAGTTTTCTTTTTTATCTGCAGCACTTCATAAGTTTACCTGAAAACAAAAATCATCAAATCTAGGTGAACTGTGTCTTTGAAATTTCATTATAAATAACAATAGCTTGTTTTGATGAATTGAGGAATGTAAAACAAGAACTCTATTTCAAATGATGTTTTGTTTTCAAGCTTCTAACTAAAACTGTAACATGGTCCATCATAAATTCTACTTTGTGAATTATCTACCTAAGTATCCAAGTCCAAATAACATACTTGTATATGTTTAAGAAGTGACTACATCCACCTGTTGTGACATGCCAAAATTATTATCTTATACTTCTCTGGTTACAAATTGGTCCACATGTGTGCATGCAGCTGCTATGAAGTCAAGACATTGCAGTTCGGTTTAAATACAGGTAGTACTATAATTCTCAATGCACAGGAACCCAACTGGACAAAACCAGTTTGTCTAACCAGTTTTTCTATAGGAATTGCCAAACATTAACTACAAACTTACATGATTTTCTGTTTGTTGAAGATTACTATAATGATTAGGTTAGTCAACGAAACAATCAGCAATCTTTCTTTATATTGCAAATCCTCTTATAGACTGATTTAGCACCCAAGGCATTTAGAAATTCTGTTAAACTTCATCTCAGACCTGCACGGTAATGAAGATTTGTCTGAGACTGACCAAAGGTCTTTAATGTAATGCACTCTTTCTGTTCTCAGCATCTATAAACAGCTTGTGAAACAGTACAAATCCATTTGGACTGTTCACAAGTTTTATTTGTAAACGCAAGGTCATCTAAGCAAACTTATGTCTTTCTTTTTAAATTTCTTTTGTTTTGGGTTTCTTTGCATAACTAAATATCTAGTCTTTTTCTTTAATATAAAATTTGTTTGTGATCAGTATTAAGCAAATTGTAATGAAACCTATAAATGTGTGAAACAGTAACTTGAAATACAGGATTAACATAATAATTAAGGAAGGTAAAGATGAAACAGCTACTTCCTTGGAAGTGAAAATTCCAAATAAATGTGAGAAGACTTTAAAGAAAAAAGGCAGAAAAGGAATAAAAGATATGCTTTCATCATCTTAAGTATTGCTCATGAAACTTGTACTTAAGGAGCTGTATTTAAGCTACTTGGAATCTGAATTAATGCTTCCTTGAGTCACTATGCTGAACATGCTTGGTTTCTTGCTATCGAAGCCTTTTTGTTACTCTGCACTTGATCCTGTGTGATCATAGGCTACAAACCCAGGGCTGCCTAACTAGGAAAAAATCTCTGTACTTTATTCCTCTTCCATAAAACAAGTGATATAACCTTCAACAAATACAGAAACTTTTTCCTTCTCTAATCACGAGAAGAATTTGCCTTGGCTCTGTTGTGTTGTTCGTATCTATTGACTTAGGATAGGAAGTCTTTATTCTTTTCAAAGAAAGAAACATTCTTAAAACTGTTTAGAAAGCTTAAGTGACATAGTGAGCTTGTAAATCATTAATATGACATATTTATCTTTGAAAACAATCTATTTGTACAGTAAAATGTAATGCAACCCCTTCATTAAAAGTCAGAATGGCAACTGGGTTATTTCTGTATGTTAAAGAGCAAGTACAGTGAGAGGGCAATTGAATTTTCCCCCAAATGGGTAATTGCAGGAACATTCTTAGCAAGGAACAACTATGACATGATTCCTTCCTTCAATTTTATGCATCTTTGCTGTTGTTCTACAAAGCAGTCAAGTGATGCAGTTTTGCACAGGGTATCGTGCCTGCTTCTGCATTACTGTTTTCCATCCCATATCACCATAGTAAGTGATAATTCTATGCTTTCCAGCCTGCAATTTATGACTACTTGCATATGCCTGTACTGATGGGGTTCTAGGTTTGCCATGCTAGTGCAATGTTAACCAGGTCAAGTACTAGGCTGGGGAGTTAAATGCTCGTGCCTGCACAGCTGGTGTTATTGAGCTAGTTTAGTAGTCAGGCCTGACTACATAGAATTACAGAATTATTTAAATCAAGTCCATCTGTAAACCTAACCCTGCCAATTCCTTCTCAGGAGCTTTGTTGTAATGACAATTGGTGTTATGTATGGTCATGTGAAGAAAAACAGGTTTTTGTCACAGTGCCCTGAGACTCTCACTGCTCCTGCTTACTAAGAGGTCTTACCTGTCTTGAATGTTGCAGCAGTGACTGCCTGGATTGATGAAAAGAGGAGGAGCAGGCCTACAAGACGCATTTCTAGAGGGAACAGAGAGGTAGTAATGGTAGTGCTGTTACCATATGCTCAAGAGATGATTTTCTCTCCTTATTATCAGGCCCATACAAACTGAGTTTACTATTGATTTCTAGTGTCTCTGCACAACTGTGATCTTGAGCTGTTTTGGACATCCTTGTAGGGCTGGAGAATAGTAGATTGTTGGTTGCAGTTAGGAGGCCACAAGGGCTGACCTGATGGTGCCTGTATAAATGATAAGACTTGAATTAATGCAATTTTTATTCCAAATGGGTCTAAGCTGTGTTATTGTCTTTGGGATTGCCCTATTTTCATGCAAGGATGTGAAAACCTTGTAGTTTATAACCACTAGGCAAATTTTTAAAGCATTGATCACTTCCTGTCTTTTTGATTCCTGGTACCCATAAACATTTTCAGGGAAGGTTTAGATGCTTGCAGAAATGTCACCAAGAGAGATGTGGGGCAGATACAGAACTACTTTTCATAGCTGCTAACTTCAGACATCTTAGCAGTAGTTAACAGACACCAGTATCTTTTCTCTTTCTGATGCGATGGATCAGGTGTGGGAAGAAGTTGATACTCCTGGTGATGTGGCTATCCGCTGTACACAGACTTCTCCCCAGAGAATTGTTCTTCATGTTCTGAAGAAACTGGTAGCTCAGTGGCTTGTAAGCTTGAGTACATTTTTTTTTACTCTGTCTCTTGCTGCCTCATAAAATGAAAACAACTTTTCCCCTTTTTTTCTTGAATTCCTCTTCCTTTAATCTACTTTTCTTGTACTCCATATGCATATTTGGCCAAGTGTATCCTTCTTTTTCTCAATTATCAGACTATGCCCTTTAATTCTGACCTTTGTCACTGACACTCTGTTATCGCTTATCTGCTAGACTATATCTTGTGGAGTCTAGGACTGTTGCAATTGTTTCTGATAGGCAGGCAGAGGGGGAAGAAATGTGGCTGGTGTCCTTGAACCTCATACAATTTCATTTTCGATCTGCAGCAGTTGTCACTAAAAGTTTAGAACTTGTCTGGAAAAATGTATTTTCTTTTTTTTTTTTTTTTTATGTTCTCATGATTACAGTGATTTTTTTTTTTTTTTCTTTTTTTTTTTTTTTTGTCATTTACAGTAAAGTGAATTACTCCAGGAAAAGAAATTATAGATTATTTTTGCTTTCTCAATCCCTGGAGTATTTCTTCAGAAGACAGAGATACTAAGAAATATATTACCAATGCCAGTTGTGTTACACTCATTTTAAGTCCTTATGTCTTTATTAAATGTTCCCATGTATAGGAACAAAAAAGTGATGAAATCTGGGTATTCATAGCAAGAGATTTAATTTATGCTAGGAAGGCCTTTGTGCCTTGTGGTAGGTGACTGCTAAGAAACTGTCTAAATATTGCAAGTTGAAGTGATGATACAGGGAGATGCTGTTAGGCAAAGTATGTAAAGAGATGTCAGGAAGTATATTTTGAACAAAACATTCAATTTTATTACCATCCAGGAATAACCCAAGTGAACAATAAACCAGCTGTGGACCTTGTGGCTGAAGGTCATACTAGTGACTTGAGATAGTGGTGAATGTTATTATGTACAATCTTACAAGAGTTTACATCTTGGCTGGAGTGTGGCCACATAACCTTACAGATTTAATTAGTAATTTTTTAGTAATAATTTTTTAGTAGGAGCAGGGAGTGGTCATTTTATCAGTTTGTTCTGAGTCTCAGAATTTACTGGCCTGTAAACTGGGCTGCATAATTAGTCTGTTATGATCCCTAGAATAATCGGGAGGTGAGGTACTTTATGGGTTTACCTCGCATAATTTTTGTTTTCTGAGGTATATGCAGAAGCAGCTGCTGTGATTCCAAAATGACATTGTCTTTCATGGATTTTTTCTTTTCCTGCTTGGACCAAGTCTATGCAAAAACTAGTATTTTTTTCCTCTGAATTGGATGTGTGAAAAGTGCACCTTTCTGCAGATAATTCCAGAAGGAAATATGGGTCACATGTTGTTCACTCTAAGATCAGTTTGGACATTTTTAGATAAAATTTATATCTAGGTTTTGATATTCTGTTCCTTTTTCTGATCTTAGATTTCTTGGTTTTCCTCTTGAACTGGGGTTTGATATGTTCTACTCTATGCTTGATTTGCAATAGTGAGATACACTCTGTATGTAGTGAGTTTTCAGTTGTGCTGTTTTTGCTTGAACTTGCACAAATGCTGTGTTGAGTATGTGAGATGCTATGGGCAGATATGTAGGATTGCTGTGCCTTGTTCTGTGCTACTCTGAATGCTGCATGGGACCAGAACTCGTGTGTAGAATCACAGACAAATTTGTGGAGCAACGGGCAGAAAACTGATCGGGTGGAGTGAGGGAGGTAGATGAACATGTAGCATAGAAGAATTATACCTAGAGGTACATAGAAATGAAATGAATTGTGTGGTGTCCATGTTTGTGGAAGCCACTGACTGTTTTCAGTAATCCTGTAGGAACATGCTTTTAAAAGCTATGTCTTTTCTGCTCCCTCGCATGGTGGTACCTCAGTGGATGCTGTTTCGCTTACTCCAGTGTATGAACTCCCAGTTCCCTTCCTCATCCTGGAACTCCCTTATGCTCAACTTTTGGAGGTGCATATTTGTGTTTGGAAGCCTCTACTTCCAGGCAGGAAAAGCTTTTTTAAGAAACAAACCCTCAGCCAATGAACTTGGAAGAAAGCCATTGGGGTGGAGAAGACTGTCTAATGTGGTGGGGTTATGAAAGGCAACTTTACCTTAGAAGATGAGACTTTGCAAAATTTTCTTTTAACATAAGGATAGACTGAAGTCTAAAAATTCAAGTCTTAATCCTTGGGCACCTGAGTCTGATAAGGAAATGTAAGACAAAAAGTGTCTGAGAAAAAAAACCTGAGTTTGTTGCCCTGTGTGAGTGAGAGACTTGGGTTTGTTATTAAGAGGAAAAAAAATACTTCATCTGGTTGACTGAAAGACCAGTGCTGTTAATAAAGACTGTATGCTTTAAAAAGTTAAATAAGTTCAGCTTTGTAAATGGCTGTGTTTCCCATTCTCTAAATGTTATCTTGAGTCTTGCAGTACTATCAGTCCCGGCACTAAAAAATGTGAATTGATCTATTCTCTTCAGTACTGTAATATTAATACTACTATCTTTATTTACACAGCTGAATCAGATGAGTTTGTCCAGGTCATGTTTTCAAACTTTCTGTATTAATGATGAAGATGACAGACAGGCCTGGAGTAAAATGTTGTAGGAATGAGAAGTAACAATATTTTACCAAGCTGGTGGCTACTGACATGAAAGGAAGAAATAAATTCAATGAATAGCATTGTGAAATGTTGGAAATTTCTCCTTATCCATACTACTGTCATCCTTGTGGTGAGCTAGCTGCCTCCTGGCTAGACCTCTGCTTTATTAAACACTTCATTTGGTAAATTAGGTATTGGTATGTACAGTGTAAAATACCACTGCTGACTGTATAGTGACACCCCCCCTCAAGAGGTGCATGGGCAAAGGCATTAGTGAATAAAATAGGAAACTCCAGCAATGTTCAGCTAGAGTAGCAGGACCAAAAAGATGCATGAGACTGTAATAACATCAATGAGATAGCAGCTGGTAATACAGCTGTCACCAAACCAACAACAATGTGGTAATAGGAAGCCAACAAGGCCAGCTTTAATATGTCAGTGTAGCAAATAATTAAAACAGGAATGGCATTTGAGGTATTATACAAAACCCCACCTAGGTGAACAGAAGCTTCATCAGAATTCTGATCCAATCACTGTCAGACAACCCTGTGCTACGACACTGAACTTAATTTGCAGGTAGGAACTGTGGAAAACCCTCACTGGATAGAAACTTGCCTACAGTAATCAATTAAGATGATCTGAACAACTCATGGATTTGGTTGCTTTGATTTTCTTAGGAATTGATTAGACTGGTCCATGAGGAAAGTAAACACATCCATGAAATTTAAGCACTTCAAACCTGTTTTTTTGTTTTTTAAAAGAAATGTGGTGATTTACTGCTTTCATGTAGTCCCAAGCAGAATTTGCCCCCACTTGTTTATATGGTCCCTTCCTACCTCTTACCATATATTTTTATTTAGCACAAACGATAGGAGGAAGGGTTAGAGATACAAGATTAATCTTATGTGATTGTGCAGTACAGTGCTTCCTGAAAGTAAAATAAAAAGACATGGTTTGTTTAAAAGAAACTTTTTCCTTTGGAATGCCTTTTTAGAGGTGAATTTCTATCCCTGTATATACAGACATGATTTTATCTCCTGTCTTTCTCTATGCAACTGTGTTAAAAGCAGAAGACTTTTTGCCCAGGCATGACAATTAGAAGGAGGCTTGCCAGTGCAAAAGAAGAACTAAAGCTTTAGGTGCATTTCTTTTCCCTTTTATCTATTCTGCTTAGCATGATTTAAATTTACATAGGCCTCGTACCCTTCCTGCATGAAGGGCACAGAAGAGCACAGAATTGACATTGTTCAGAAGCAAAATTCCTGTTTGCAACCTGGATATTGTTTTATTTGGTTTTGCTTTTGTTTCTCCCTTGATTTTCTTAATTTCTTTCATTCCAACTGATTTGTTGTATATACTTGTCCTGTGTAGAGCATTGTCTGAGGCATTTGCAAGTTGAGTGATTTCTTCTGTCCCTTTTATCTTCCCTTTTAAGCGCAGTTGGAATACCATGGTTTAGCTCTTGTGACTGTGCACTTGTGGGAAAAGACTGTCTATGCTGACCTCTGGGTCTGCTTCTCTTCTAGTGTGAGAGAAGGCAGTGAGTTACCTGAACTGATGGTGATGATGAAGGCTGCTGCTGAAAAATACAGATGTGGTGAGCTGAAATCTGTCACCTCTGGAGGTATTTAAAAGACCCATAGATGTGGCATTTGAGGACATGGTTTAGTGATGGGCTTGGCAGTGCTGGACTCAGTGATCTTAGAGGTCTTTTCCAGCCTAAATGATTCCATGCTTCTATCTCACTGGTACCTATAGAGCCCATCTGCTGGTGCTATGTGTCCAGAAAGGGAAGGAGTCTGCAGCACCCTTCTGCAAATGGGTGAGATCCATGGGTGGACACATGTATTTTTCTTTTTTCTTTTAAAAATATTTTTTATTCTCTGAGGCTAATAGGCATACAACCTGCAGCCTCATGGGAAAATTTATTTTAAAGTACACATCAATTAAAATTGATTGTTGTACCAGTATTTGCCATTGAAGAGGGTTTGCACCACATCAGCTACTTATAAAGAATTTGCAATTAAGCAGGGATAGGTTATAACAATACAGCCTCATTAGTCTAAAATACCTCTGTGCATGTTCTAATGAGGAGCTTAACACATTGTACAAACAGCACCTAATGAAGTTAATGCCACCCTTGAGAGCTGAGTAACAGTAGACCTGTTTTTAGAATTACATTAAGTGAAACTTGAAGATGTGAGGGTATTTGGGGAAGGCTAAAAGAACTCGACTGATTTCAATCTAGTCTCTGTTACCAATTAATGCTGAGTGTTTAAAAAGCCTGTTCAAGCAGCCCATGTCATTCAAGTAAGTGAGGTAGGGAGAGCCTTCAGAACTTCAGCTCTTCAATTTGACCAGCAATACAGGACTGTGCCCTTGAAAACCCTTCTACTTTAGATGAATTACATAAAACTAGGGTTTGGATCAGTTTGCAGTAGATAGTATCACTTAAAGGAGCTGAACCATGGTAATTTTAGTCTGTCCTTGTCTGCATACGTTCCTCAGATGATGGTAACTAGGCTTAGGTTTTTAGCAACATTTTTTGCAAATTTGTTTTAATATTCTTACAGCAAATTTTCCTATCCCTTGAATGAGGGTGAACAAATTTAAAATAGATTAGTGCAGCAAAGTTGACAACTTTGTATCAGTATTAGTATATCTAGAAATTTGTATCAGTAATTAGTAGCTCTAGAAACATGTTAGAAAATATAAGGAAGCACTTTTAAAATGTTTACTAGATCTGACATTACACAGCAACCCTTTTTTACTTTTCAGTGCTAACATAGTTTATTATTAAAAATTAGAGGAATTGAAATTTTCATCCGATCATTACTCTCTAGTATGCTGTGTTCTATAGTGATCAATAAATTATGTTGTAAGCTACCTGGTAAGCTAGTAGCATTAGAAGTTGTTGATGTGTGCAGAACAATCTTTTATGCTGAAACCTATGTTTTGTAGGTCTGTTTGCTCTCCCAAGCTGTCAATTTGTTACTGGTAGTAAAGTACTACCCTAAGTGAACAAAGGCTGTTTGTGCTAAAACAGAAGACATAGCCCAGTGTTCCAGTAAAAATGGAAACAATACTTCAAGGCTTTTAATATCTTTAACTTTGCTAATGTTGTTTTTAATTACTAGCAATTGAAAATTATAATAAATATTGCCTATAAATTTGCTGAATCATGTAATCTGGTAGTAAGTTATTCATGTTAATGAAAGACAGAAAATATCAGAAATATTTTATTTTCTCACTTGCTAGTTTTCTTGGTAACCTTTAACATTTTTGTCAGTTTTATATCCGAA
Organism: Dicrurus megarhynchus; assembly: GCA_013399195.1. Classification (NCBI taxonomy): domain Eukaryota; kingdom Metazoa; phylum Chordata; class Aves; order Passeriformes; family Dicruridae; genus Dicrurus; species Dicrurus megarhynchus. The sequence continues at coordinate 276,397 of VXAD01004188.1, read as the reverse complement.
AGATTAAATTAAACCTCTGCAGTCATACTTTGAATAAATTTTGGTTTATAACCAGAATTGTTGCATAGTTTAAGAAGTGTGTATTTTATACCCACCATTCTAAGGCTACGTTAATCCTGTGTGATAGAATCGTGGAATCACAACAGTTGGAAAAGACCTCCAAGATCATCAGGTCCAACCTGCGGCTGAGCACCACCATGACAATAAACCATGGCACTGAGGGCCACATCCAGTCTCTTCTTGAACACCTCCAGGGACAGTGGCCCTGCTGCCTCCCTGGTCAGTCCATTCCAATGCTTAACAACCCTTCCAGTGAAAAACTTCATCCTGATGTGTGTCCCAAACCTCTCCATGCACAGCTTGAGGCTACATCCTCTTGTCTTGTCTCTAAAACAATGTCCTTAAAAACACTGTTGAAAGTGACTATTTTGTATTAGGTTCTAGAAGTGTGATGGTAACTTTGCATGTATAACAGCAGTTTTCATCAGCAGGTTTGCTTTCTGTGTGTTGTAACTCAGGCAAATTTGTTATTTGCCTAACATATTGAAGCTAACTTTTGGTTTCAGCCTTGTTTCTGAGCTTTCCATGAGAAGCCAGGAAAGGTAGGTTGTAGTGTGATTCTTCCATGTCCATCTGCAACTGCTGTCTTGAATTCTTCTCTGTGAACTTTATTTAGGCATCCAGCAATAAGAAACCTATTTTCTAAATTCTATTGAATCTGCTAACAAAGACACCTCCACTGTCTTTTATTATCACTCTTATTCTTCTGATGCAGTCTGCTGTATGTTAATGGCATAGTGCTTTACACAATTTGTCCCTGCCCCTTCAGTAAAATTTCCCTGTGACTCAACCCATTATTCCTCACCTCCTAATCATACATGTATAACTTTTTGCATGTGTGTATGTGTAATTTTCTTTTTCCAGCAGAAAATTACCATATTTTGTGGATAAGCTGCCATTTTTACATCAAAATTTCCTGAAAATACTATATATTTTCCCCCTGCTCTCAAGGTTTATAGAAGTGCATAGACTGTTACTTTGAAATGAAGATAAAATGGAATAAGCCATTTGGAAAAACTAAACATTCCCTATGTGTGCAGTGAACTTATGATATTTATCGTTGAGTAAACTGGAAAAGGTTCAGAAAACAAAAGGTCACGTTCTATTTCCTACAATCTAGGTTTTGTTTTTTATTTAATGTGCAGCATAAATTATTTTCAAACGTGACTATTTTGTGGAATTAATAAAATGAGAGGTCTCTTCCAGGCTATAATTTAATATATGGTTGAATAATACACATTATCAGTAGAGCAGCCTAAGAATTGGATTATTTTAGAGAACAACAATTAAAAAAGAGAGAACATATCTCTAAGCCCACTAGGCCAAAGTTTAGTTTTCTGATCTAATATTGCCTCAAGAAACATATGTGTTGGAGACCAGTACCATTCACATGAGTGATGAGGAGAAAGCTGATTAAAAATATCTTCTGAAACTTTATGCTTTTTTTTTTTTTTTTTTTTTTTTTTTTTTTTTTTTTTACAAAAATCGCTGCCCTCAGGGGGTTATTTTCCTGTCCTGGTTTTTTATATTTTTCAGACAGGAGTACTAAATATGTGGGCGAACAGCACCATCTAGTGGGCCCTGCCACCCTGGTGGCCTGTGCTGGGGGGCGTTTGCCTTTCTCTTCCCGCGGAGCCGCAGTCAGGGACCCCACACCCGCACTTCTCTTGCTGGTGCTGCAGCTACCGGTTCCCATGTGCTTGGGATGGGGCCTAATGCAAATGATAGGCTGCAGATCCTGCAGCCAGTTTTGAAGGCATTATGCAGAAATTTAGTGCATGACCTTTCTACGAGTTGGGGTGAGTTCAGGATCTTTAAGAATTCATTGATTGATTTAATTGTTCTGAAAACTATTCTGATAACATTTCAGTTAAAAGCGTCCTTTACGAATGTTCCCCATTTGAGAACGCTCTTGATTATCTCTGCAGTGCATTTGTGAATAGTTAACAGAGCTCTTCAGCAATGGTCTTTCTTTCAAAGAAGACTTTTTCCACTGTGAGTCATTCACCCTTCTGACTCTCATAAAGTGTCTTAAATGTAGATTATTTTTGCAAGAATTTAAGTTAGAGCTACTTTAAGTGGCTGAGCCAAGAATGATGGAAAAAACAAGGAAGTTCATATCTGAAGGCAGCCAGATGTCAAAACAGGTGCCTAATAATTTACTTTATGTGAGTTGTTAGTTTTAGTGCAAAATAAAGAAATTTGTAAACAGAGGGAAGTTTCATAAATTTTTGCTTTCTAGAAAAAGTATGTTTATTATGCGGCTTTTTACTTGACGTTGTCTATGTTATGTTGTCATGGGTTAGCATAGTTTGAGTTTTTAAGGAAGACTCCTTCAGCCTCTGAAGTGATTTTTTTGCAAAGAGGTGCTTACAGCTTTCTCTAGACCTGACCTAACCAATCAACTGGCTAGTTGGAATATTGACAACTTCTTTAAGCCACTTAAGAAGCTTGGTACGCCTCCGTGATCCACATTTAAGAACGAACAGAGCCCGGGAAGCTCTCTCTGACTTCTGGCTTTCGGACAGGTAACTGGGGGGGCCCAGGGCACGGCCCAGCTGGGCCCTGCTCGGCGCGGCCCAGCCCGGCTTCCCCCCAGCCCTGTTTTGGGCTGGCAAGGAGACCACCCTGGAGCGGCCCTGTTCCATCTGCGGCCCGGCCCGGCCCCCCCAGCCCTGTTTCGGGCAGGCCATGCCCCCCTTCACCCACTGCGGGCAGCAGTCCGGCAAGGAGAGATAAGCGAATTCCAGCTGCAAGGCCGGGTGAGATTAACTCTTTTAGTGCTGTAAGATTT
>VXAD01004188.1:0-273386 GCA_013399195.1 Dicrurus megarhynchus | reverse complement strand
GCCTTGCTGTGACACTGAGCCACAAGAGAACTGTTTAACTGTTTTCGTGTGGAGATGTCTCCATAGCATGAGCAAGAGAGACTCCTCTTCCCTAAGTGGACTGAGAAAGGTTATTATAGAGATGGCAAACTGACTCTGGAAAAACCTTGAGAGTTGTTTTTTCATGTTGTCGGTGGGAGGAGGGAAGAACGTGGGGGGAGGAGAAGTGTTCTGAAGGTTTAATCTAACTTTTTTTTCCTGCCTTTTAGTTCTGTTAATAAACTTCTTTATGCTTTTAAGGTTTAAGTTTTGTGCCTGCTTTGCTTTTCTCCTGGTTCTTATCTCACAGAAGGAAAATAAGTAAGTAATGGGCATTTTGAACCAAACCACTACATATATCAATATTCCATTTTCTATATTTGACATTACAGGGTAACAGATAACATGTGTCCACAAGGTATGAGTATTTGTGAGATCCTGATAAATAACCTGTATCTTATTTTGTTGTGGGGGTGTTTGTGGTTTGTTATTTATAAGGGAGGCTATAAAAGTTAAGGTGCAGAATTCATAGAATCAGAATAATAGAAAAGTTGGAAGGGGCCTTAAAGACCATCTGTTTCCAACCCCTCATGTCACAGGCAGGGGTATCTTCCACTAGATCGGATTGCTCAGGGCCCCATTCCAACCTGGTCTTGAACACTGTCAGGGATGGGGCATTCACATTTTCCCTAGGCAGCCTGTTCCAGTGCCTCACCACCCCCACAGTAAAGAATTTCTAATACCTAACCTAAACCTACTTTCTGTCACCTTAAAGCTATTCTCCCTTGTCATGTCACTGATACCCTTGTAAAAGCTCCTCTGTGACTTTCTCATAGGCTCCTCTTAGGTACTGGAAGGTGACAATAAGATCTCCCCAGAGCCTTCTCTTCACCAGAGAGAGCAACCTCACCTCTCTCAGCCTTTTCTCATATGACAGCTGCTCCAACCCTCTAATCATTTTCCTGGCCTTCCTCTGGACTTGCTTCAACAGGTCCACATTCTTCTTGTGCTGAGAACCCCAGAGCTGGATGCAGTCTTCCAGGTGGGGTCTCACCCGAGCAGAGCAGAGCAGAGGGGCAGAATCCCCTCCCTCCCCTGCTGCCCACGCTGCTTTGGATGCAGCCCAGGACACTTTTGGCTCTCTGGGCTGTGGGTGCTCATGGCTGGGTCATGCTCAGCCTCTCACCCACCAACATCCCCAAGTCCTTCTTGGCAGGGCTGCTCTTGATCTGTTCATTCCCAGCACATCCGCCAGGTCTTAGGATATTTCTCGTAATCTAATTCATATGGAAGAGCTTTAAAATATTTGCTGTATTAAATAATTTATATGAAATTAATGATGGAAAGTAACACATAATAGGTCCTAGTCTGATCTGCTTTTGAAATGCAAGAATTGAATATGTTCTGAATATGGTTGGGAAAAAGGTGTAATCAAAGGAGATTTAGCTCTGGAATTTTGATTTTGAAAGAAGCACTGTTTTTGTGTATGATAGGGAATTTATGCTTAGTCACAAACCCTTCAGGATAACTGTATAATCCATAGCTTGTCTGCTTTCTGCAATAAATTGGTTAACATGGTGAAAGCTTATCCAGGCTGCCTAACGTATGAGATGAGCTTGCAGATGAAGATGGTGCAGTAGTCTGTCAGTGCATCAAACTTGGTTTTAAGTCTGTTGCCAAGATTGTGCTTTGATTGCCTATTGATAACAGTCCTTCATTTGCCAGGATGGTAAATAGAAATGTGATCAGGACACTGAAGCTTCTTTGTGTGATTGAGAGATCTCTGGGAATAATTCAGGGATCTGACATTTGCTTTTCACCCCTGTAGTGGTATACCTGATAGTGTGAAGCTCTTAACCTGTTTCCCATTAAATGTCTGTCTCAGATTTCTTCATATGCACAGATACTCTTAGTCTGGATATTGCTTCCTTCCTTTGTAGCTCCCCTTAGTACTAAAAGACAAAGGAGTGTGATACTGGTAGAACATGTTGACAGACTGAACCTCTGGATGTAAACCTGTATAACAATCTTTCAGCAATATTCACCTGGGAATATAGAACTTGCATAGCTAAGTGAAACCTCACTTGAAACTGGAGAAATAGAAGTGACACAGTGTTGTGGTTTTACCTCAGCCAGCCACCAACCCCAGGCAGCCACTTGCTCATGCCCCATCAGAGGAGAGAGAATCAGAAAGGGAAAAGTGAGGAAAATTGTGGGTTGAGATAAAGGCGGTTTAATAGGGAAAAAAAAATCCACGCACACCAGCAAAGCAAAAAAAGAAATTATTTCACTGCTTCCTGTGGCAGGCAGGTGCTCAGCCATCTCCAGGAGAGCAGGGCCCCATCATGCATAATGCTTGCTTAGCAAGACAAATGCAATCACTCCAAGTGCTCTCCCTTTCCTCCTTCTTCCCCCCAGCTTTATATACTGGGCACAATGTCACATGGTCTGGAATATCCCTTTGGTCACTTGGGGTCACCTGTCCCAGCTGTGTCTCCTCCCAGCCTCCCATGCATCCCCAACTCCCTCACCAGCGTGGAAGTACAAAAAGCAGGAAAGGTTTTGGCTCTGTGTAAGCCCTGCTCAACAAAACCAAAACATCTCTGTGTTATCAACCCTATGTTCAGCACAAATCCAAAACACAGCCCCATACCAGCCACTGTGAAGGAAAGGAAATTAACTCTACCCCTAGAGTTTCTAGCTGAAACTGGCACAAACAAAAAGCTGGTATGGAAGTACATACAGTGCTGGTTGATATTAGCAAGAAATGCTACTCATGGAGTACTTGAAATTATATGTGGAAGTAAGTATCTCTTAAATTTTGAAAATTCAATGCAAACTCTTAGTTAGAATTATTTACGGGCGAAAAAAGTGTTTGTGTGATTTTCTTGTTTGGCTTTTGCATGTTCAAAAGAACTCCTCACCCCTTGGCTAAAAAGGACCCCAAGCTTACTTTTGGATTCTTTAGGACCAAAAGTATCTGAACAACATTTTATAAATTACACTTTCTCGAAGGAGATGGATAGAAGAGGGGTCAGAAATATCAATTTCGCCATAAAATGTGCTGAAGTGTTCTACTTTACCTTCTTTTCACCTACATCTATCTGTTTCTGAAGTCATGACTTCTGAAGGCTTCTGCAGTGTTTGACTTTATTTGCTAATCTGGAGACTGAATTTTTCTGCCCAATTTCTCTAAGCAGTGAGTAGTTCTGCCTCTTGCATACAGATAGTCACAAAGTCCGTAGTCAGGATTCTGCATAGCTAGCTTGCTGGTTGCCCGTATTTGCAACCCATTTAACATTTTGTGCTTTTTTCTTATAAGAACAAGCTTTGTGGTCTTCAGAAACAGTACTGTAGAAATTAAAACAAAGATTGAATGTGCTTTAGCTCTGTTTCATCATAAGTGATAAATGATTTAGTTGCATAGATACAGGATATAGTATCTTTTTAGTGGACATTTGACCTTGACACAACTAGAGTGTAAGGCTGGAATAAACTTTGCTTCAAATTTTCCAAATCTGGCTATTAGTATATTCTTTTCCTCTGTTAAATTGCATCCTTATTCTTGTAGGTTTCCTTCTTCAAGCAGCTTTTCAGCTTGTAAGAAGAGGTTGCAGTCTTTTTGCAACTGAAGAAGAGAATATCTAGTATCCTCTTGATTTTTTCCTGAGGAAAGTAGTTCTTCAGATATTCCAGTGCTAAAAGTGAAGTCTCATCCACTGTATCTTTCGTTGTTGTTGTTATGGTAACAACTGGATGTGCTAGTGCGCACTAGGAAAGACTTGGAGGTGTTTTGATTTCCTATTATGTGTGATTTTATTGTATGAAGCCTTTGTGTGCAGGAAGGCAGAAGGGTGTCAGCACACTTCTTTCATCAAGAACACCATTGGCAAAAAGGAGCTGTTAATTTTGGTAATGCTACCAAAGTTACTTATTGAATGGACTTCATTGTAATAAATACAAAACTCTTCCCTCATCTGCCAGTCAATCAAAATGCAGGCAATTGTGTGCTGTTGGCAAATTGGCCTTTCAGCTTATCCCAAACCATGGAAATTAAATCCAAAGTGTGCAGATGGTGATATGTAATCTCCAAGGCCAGTTATGAACCTAGATAAAACTGCTAGCTGAACATGCCTGTGTTTACTTATCCTCAGAGGAGCTTCAGCTGGTATATGAAATTCATGATGCCTCTCTTTTATTCCGGGGTTCAGAATACCTAGTGTTTAAAAGGTTAAAGAGTAGGTTGGTGAAATGTCCAAGGAGTGCAGTGAAGAAAGCAAAGCTGTCCTGGCCTGTGTTGCTTATATTGAGGATACACAAAAAAGGCTGCACTGTGTCCTGTGTTGCTTTTTGATTTTGGGCTATGCAGTATCAAAAATGCATGCCTGCCCCATGAGGCTTTGGCTTTTATTCTTGATATCTTGTTTAGTCTCTGTATAGTTGTTTTAGTTCTTTGGATAAAAAATGTGCTCTTGCTGTACTAAAAAGTCGATAGTCTCTTCAATTTCACATATAGAGTTAGAAATGCCATTCTAAACTGAGCAAATGTCTGGCTACACCTGTAAGATGTTTCTGTATCTGAAAATACAGCTAATACTGAAAAAAAAAAAGGTAAAAAGTTTGAAAGAAGGTTTTTTAATAGTCTGTACAAATGTATGGTTTGTGTAGTTGAAATACATTTTTTCCAGTCAAATAGTTCGCTACCTTGGATGATCAGGAATGCGCTTTCATTTTTATTTAAAATTAGGGTGCAAATAGCTGAGGCTTGCTAGCAAAATACTGTTCTCATTCTTGAATCTTCATATTTCTAGGATATGTTTTCAATAAAATAAAAGAAGACAGAAGGAGAACACATTATAGGTGCACACCCTAAACCACAGGAACAATCTGTAAATTTCCAGGTTGACCTAATCAGATGCCTAAATGCTGTAATTTTGAGTATGTAATTTTAGGTAAGTTCACAGAGTGAAGTCCTGTCCTTGTAAACATACAGAGGAAACAACTGTTGCAAAATGATGCTGAGATACTGTAAGTCTGTTAGGCCCCATGTCTTGGTGTACTGTTGGGAAAACGTGGGGGCAAGAGGTTGGGCCACTTTGTGCACCAGTTACAGGGCTATACTTGTGCCACATCAGAACTGCAACTTCCAGATGCTCCACCTTGTACCTCAGGTGATGCAGGATTAAAAGAAGGCTGACATCCATGAAGGGATACTGAGAGGAGCTTAGCTCATTTGGTCCGAACATGGTGCTAATAACACCAAGGTTTTTGGGTTCAATCCCTGTATGGGCCATTTACATACGAGCTGGACCTGATGATCCTTGTGGGGTCCCTTTCAACTTAGAATATTCTGTGAATCTGTATGTGAGACAGAAGGGTCCATGCTAGTTCCTGGGGAATCCACAAATGTGTGTGTGTGTACGAATCTAGGAAGCGGGGTGTGTGTATGTCTGTTTGGAAAGGTAAAGTCATCAGCTTCAGCAGAGCGCTCCTCTGACCAAAGGAGATGGATTCTGTTGGTACTTTGGTCATCAGTGCATGTTTGGAAATGCTTTTCTTCCTTGGGGGATGCTAGACCAGCATTACAAGGTGCTTTCTTGTCCCATCCTGGAGGGGCAGGAGAAGCTGAGTCTTTCGACTGAAGGTACTCATCTTGAGAAGAAGCAGATTATGCTTTTCTTGGAGACGGCTCCCATTCAAACTGTCTTGTCAGGGTTAGAGCAGAGTGATTCCAAGCCATAGGCATTTCCCTGGGCAGCTGGGCTTGGTACTGCCAGACAGCAGATGCCAAGGAACTGGCACTGGCTGGCTGCAAGGTCCAAGGGGAAGTTCACCGTGATGCTCCATGGTGGTGACATTGCAGCCTGGAGCCTGTGTCCTGGCATGCTGCAGCAGGAAGAGGGGAAGATGACAAATAGCAGTTCTCACTTTTTATTTCCAGAGCTGCAGGTGTTTGGACTCAGGAGTTGAGCAGTAAATCCAGCTGTTGAATGCTGTAAGCAATGGCAGGGCAGTGCAGAGTCTGTCGGAGATGTTGGCCAGGGACAAAGAGGGAAGACTGCAGCATTAGGTCTCAAGTGGCCCACTGTGCAGGTTAGCCATCTGGGCACCTTTCCCCCATGCAGAAGTGTCCTTGTCATTTTTGCTGAAGTGGTGGCTTTGGAGCTTCTGCTTGAGAGCCTCTTGAGCCAGAGTGGTGATGGACAGGTCTGGGGCTTCAGCCAGTGCCCATCCTGCTGGGGTTGTGGGGTGGCTCCAAGCCTGGACATTGGAATTTATGCTGCATGCGCATGTCAGGCTAGGAGGGGCATCTGGTATTTGGGCATGTGGTGGCCCTGGCATGGCCGGAGCACAGGCTGCTGCCAAAACGGACAACCACGGGAAACAATGTGTGCCTGGAGGGAGGCAGGACAGCCCCAGAGGCTTGTGGAACTGCTGTGCCTGACTGCAAGTGTGGAAAGGTGGGAAGACCCAGCTTTCATGTGCAACGTGTCCAGTTCCTTCTACTCAAGCCTTACAAGAATTCTGTGATTTCAGTAGCATTCCTTTTGTACTGTGATGCTCCCAAACTTCAGCAGGCTCTGTAGGAGCAACTGGAATTTAACCACTAAGTGCATTTTGCAAACAATACAAATGAGAGGCATGCAATGTCTGCCTCCAATCTCTTTGCATGGGATCCTCTGCTTTCATTTTATATTCAGAATTCAGTTATGTGTTATGTCTTATAAACATTTTAAATTAAGCACTCCCTACAGGAGAAGTCAATTTGTGAATGTTTTCATTTTGGACCATTCACACATGCAGAAACACACCTGTACACACTTTGCCACAATCCTGAAGTTTTTTCTGACAGTCTGTGTTTTTTTCTGACAGCTGTTACTTCATGAGCAAGTCCTAATGCCGTATTGAAACTTTTACTTCATAACCATAATTTAATTTTAATAACCATATTAAGCCTCAGTAGCTCTGATCTGCCAAAGACTTGCATCTGTATTACATTATTTCATTATTTTCTGTGTAGTGTCTGTTTTGCTACATAGTATTTTCAAACACTTTTCCCAAATTAGCACTGTAACAAGAGACTCTTGATTCAATAAAGTGATGGTAAAACTTCATTTTTGTGTTAGTTTTTTGGAATGGAGTCTAAAGATATCACAAGAAACTGAAGATGAAAAGTTGGATTCCAAAACAGGAGAGCTACAGTTTGTTGCAAAAATATGAAGGAATCATTCGCTTGCATTTATGAAGCACCAGTTGAATTAATCTTGAGCATGATATTCAAGTGCTTTTAAAACTGCAGGTGCCCCAAACCTGAGACAGAAAAAGGCCTGTCAGTGTTCAGCATGTATGGTATCTCTTTATTGAGTACAATACTTGATTAGCAGGTACTGAAAAATGAAAGACATTGAATAGTAGTAGCTCTGCTGTCTTGCTTTCTGGGAAGGCAGTGCTGTCCTCAGGAGAGGTTTGTGTCTCTTCCTGAGTGTTTGCAGGCCGATTCTTTGACTGCTGTTGCAGTAGAGCTGCAGATCACAGGCATCTGAGGAATGGGTGGTGTGAAAGCTTTTTTTTTGTACCTTAGAAGTGTCTGAAATCAAAACTGCATAAACCATCTTATTTCTGAATAATTACTGCATACCTAGCACATGGTAGTGTGCTAAGACATGCAATAATAATAATAAAAAAAGGGATTAGAAAAATTAAATGATGTTTGATCTTGCAAATATAAATAGTAAGTGATATTGCAGGTTTCCAGGAAGAACTACACTACTGCACTACATGCTGTAGTGACATGGTATATCTGAGGGGCTTCCTACCCTGTAATGGTTTTCAGTTACAAGAAAGGACCTGTTCTGTAGAGTCAACTCTATATGTAAACATAGGAACTTGAAGAATTTGGTGTTCCTTGCAAAAATTAAACTTGGAGGATATGATTTTACTGATCAGAGGAAGCTCCAGCAAGACTTAAGGAGCTGATTTCATTTGCAAGATGTATTAAATAAAATAAAAGATACTGAATTAAAACTCTGAAAAGCCATGTATGCTTCACAAAACAGCTAAAACACAAAACTTGGTAGACAGTGGGTTTGGTCCATTTCTGAAGGTAGATAGTGCCTGAAACAGTAGAGATGACTTGAGAATTTGGAATACTACAGTGAAAGAAACTGTAGTGTATGAACATGTGGAGATCCAAGCTGTTGTCCAGAAAAAAAATTGTATTGGCCCTTACAATTATTAGGAGAGACACACCTTTACTTATAGGATGGAAGAAGCTTACATCAGTACTTAAATTTGCAAACCTCAGCAGAGGTTGCCTGATATGGACAAAGATCAGGAACTACAATACAACTGTCTTAAAGTTACTCTTTAAGTGTAACAGGAATTCCTCAGGCTTAATGTAGTGTGTAATGTACTGAGTTATTAACATTTTTGTTGCTTGTTTGGGGTTTTAGTTGGCTGGTTTTTCTTTTAATGTCAGCTGTTCATTGTCTAGTGTCCTGACAGAACAGTAATTTTAGAATTCTGTGGGAATCCACTGACACAAAAGAAAAGTTTATTTGTTTCCAGAGAACAATTTTATATCCTGTGAGGCACACAGGACTTAACTCTTATGGGCAAATAGGGAATTGGGACAGATGTTACATGAAAAAACCCTGGGCAAGACAACACCTGTTACTAGATAAATATGTAAAAGTGCCTGACAACTTTCAGAGAACACTTGTAAGACAGAGCTTGAGAACATCTGCCTGTGGTAAAGAAGAACTCAGCCAGGGCAGTAACAGAAATAAAAGTACAAAAACTAAAAGCTAGGTGGCTGCACTTAAAAAAACCCAAACAACAAACCAAACCAAACCCTCCAAAACCAGCAGGAAATCCCAGTAACTGGAATGGATTTTCCTAGAGACAATATTGCAAGAGTGTGGGAGAAGGCTATAGTCTCCTCATTATGTGTGGAAAAAAACTTGTCCAGTTTCCATTTCCTATAACGGAGAAATACTTGTGAGAAGAGAGCTTAATTATGAATATTTTTTTAATTTAGGGAACTTCTTTGAACTTCCAGGATAGGCTGTAAAGGTAAAAGAGAAAGGGCAGAAACGCACACACAACACATTCTGTTGTGGAACATTTTTTCCAAAGCAGGTTGTTTTGCTTAAAAAACAATTAAATCCTTGCAAGGTGCATCTTGATTTGACTTGAGCGTAAGATTAGAATCTGTAAGATCTGGAATCCCTTGCAATCATGCCACATTGAAATATTTCCCTCTGGCAGCATTAATGCTGTTCACTGTGATAATGTCCTCAATTGTTTGAGTATTATTGATGAATTTAGTCACTTTGGTTATATGCATTTGAAATATGCAGTTTGAGGCTGGGAGACTAATGCAGGGGAACTGTTCATTTCATAGTTTCAGACATGCAACATAGAGGCTTATGCTATAAAGTAGGCTAAGGGGGTGGGTGGATTATTCCCAAGCACTCTTAAAAGATGAATTGGAAATACTACTATTTCCAGCAAGACATAGCACATCTTCACTTGTAAGTAAATGGACAGTCTCTCAGAGGGTGCTCTTCCTACTCTATTTTGAACAGTCAGTATGCTTGCACAGTATACTGAACAGTAATGGTGTTAACAAGAAAATAATAATAAACATTTGGAGTATGAGATCAAACCTTTCAATGGTTTGTGGAGATTGAATGATATGTAGACAGGAGTATTTGATGACTGATGTAGAGAAGAGAGGTCTTAAAACTAAGACAGATGAAATTTGTCCTTGAGAATTAAATTTCCATTGCACAAAGTCTCACTGAAATTTTTATAGGTCACTGAAGCCAAACTCCTGCGAATAAACCAAACCGAACAACCCAACAGCAGAGCTCCAAGCCAAACTCCTCATTAATTATTTGCATGTTACTTCTAACCCTAACGTTCACATACACGTTGAGATTTCACAACCAAACTTTAGTAAATGGAAATTCTGCCCAGAAAACTTGAAAAATCACATTTTACTGACTTGAAAAAGTTTGTCATCATAATGTTAACTTTGACTTCCATGCTTTCATTTATCATCAGTAAAAGCAAAGGAATCATAATGGTCCTTTACCTTGTGGAGTATTTGGAGGAGTACTCTAAGACAGTGTGATGGGTGACAAACACTTGACTTTCACACCGAAGTTAGTAGGTCACAGCATCACAGAATATTCTGTTGGAAGGGACCTGTGAGGGTCATCATGTTCCACTCTTGGCCCATATGGGGGCTGAACCCACAACCTCTGTGTTTTTAGCACCAGGGTCTAACAAGCTGAGCTGATGTCAGGGTCAATATTCAGAATAAAGTGTGGGGAATATACTAAAATGTGAGTCTGCGCTGAGTAGTAAGAGCAACATGATAGTGCTTAGTACCTTCTATTCAATAAGCATCAGCATCCCGAGCCACTCAGATGCCTGTCTTGTAGAAAGACATTTGATTGTGTAATTAAGGCTACTGCAGTGAACAAGATAGAAAAAACTTGTCCACCTGAGCCTCTTTGCTTCTATCACAACTGATATAAACAAAAACCTGAACAGATATGTGGAACTGGAAGAATATTTTCTTTTTCCAAATCTCAAATCCTCCCTGGCAAAGTCTTAGATGGGGGGGATCCAGCTCTTTCCTCTGTTGTGGGTATTTTTGCCTGAAGGTGCTGTAAGAGGCTCTTCTAGAAGATAGAGGAACCCCTTGAAGACTGCAGCAGTGTCCTCTGGGATAGGAAAAGTGTGCGTACCCAGCGTGCCACAAGGAAGACAACCCAAATTCTGAGTGCGAATTAGAAACCAATTATTCTTGCTTGCAAGAGATAGGAGAGGTAATGAAATAGGGAGGAGGTGGTGATATTTCTCTCTGCCTAACCTGCCTGTAAGAATGTCATATTAGTCCATAGTTTTCAAAACTTATGCATAAGTTGGAGAAAAATTTCTAGATAATATGTCTTGCTGTGTTACTTCTCTAAATGAGGAAACGCAGCAGTAAAGACAGGTGTAGGAAGGGGACACGTGGGGATCCCAAGGAGGAAATCTGAGTTTCTAACACGGATTAGTGTTGCCTCTGGAGCACTCCAGCTGCTATGTCACATATTAGGACTATTAGCTACACTGATGCTACAGCTGGTTTTGAGCATATTTTCTTCACATGTTTTGATTCCTTCTGAGATTACAATTCAGTGAATGAGAACCATATATGAGCAGGATAATGCTGACATCTACTCAACAGTTCATTCTGCACTCTAGAAAAGTCAAAGTCTTTTGCAAGACAGTGAGTACCTTAAAACATTCTTAAGGATGAAGGAAACAGGCGCCATGCAATTTAGTTTTCTTTAATGTACTGCTAACCCCTACTGGTAACAAAAATTTAGTTTTACTGTTGCCTGTGGCTCAGAAAAATCACATTTTACTGTTATATTAGGTTGTTTGTGGTGCCATTTTTCACATGCCTTAATATCTACTTATCACTCTGAAATCATAGCCTGAAATGCAGTGAGGGATTTTACTGTAACTTAAAATAACTTCGCATGAAATTTTTGAAGACCTGTGACAGCTGAGAAGTCCAAGGGAAAAATTCTGATATATAGTTAATTCAAAATGGAGTTATGATTCCTTAAAAAACACCAAGGCTGTAATGTCCAACCAACTTTCCCTTAAAATCTATATGAAAGAAAATAGTCTTAAAGCAAGAGTGAGTAATGTTAACCACATTATCTACATAAATACATAAGAACTCAATGGACTTCTTTTCTGAAAATTTTATTGCTTTCAGTTAAAAGAAAGGAATATAAACACTGAATTCCAGCTTGATTCTGACCACTATTACAAGAATTTGGGCCTAGAGCTCCACTTTCTTACAAGAAAACAGTTCCAGTTTCCCCTGTGTTGTTTCTGCTCTTATAGTTGTTTAGTCAGCTTCATATTTCCTCAGTTGGAGAGCAAAATGTTTTGAGTATAGAGCATTTTTTTTTTTTAATATTTGGTCTGCTTGACTTAGACAAGGAGAAGAGTGAAGCTGGAATTTTCCCCAGATTACAGTGTAATTATGCCACCTACTGCTGCATTTCTGGTATCACATTTGAATAGTCTGCCTAAGTGAGAAATACCACCATGGCAATACACAGAGATAATTTTAGCAGAGATAATGTCTTGGCATGAGAAAGTATTGTTGTGCTTGAAGTGATGAGTAACTTTGAGTGAGACACTGAACATTGATCAGGTGTCTTCCGTTCTTTTAATCCCATCTTCCAGTGGCAAACTGACAAATATTAACAAGGAACTAGATCATGTCTTTCTTCCTTTTCATGATTCAGTTCCTGAAAGCAGGGGTAATGTCTGATTTGCAAAGAATACGTGCCATAAATTGGCAATCTTCTGAGATTAGAGGTTAGGAAAACACAGTTTGGATGTAGAAGGCACTGTGAATCAGAAAGGAAAAGAGGGCTGCCTGTGGTATGAGACATCTTTACTGTTGTGGTGCTTTTGACCCTGACTGGATACCAGATTCCCACCAAGCAGCTCTATCACTCCCCTCCTCAGCTGAACAAGGCAGAGAAAAAGTAATAAAAGGCTCGTGGGTCAAGGTAATAACAGGGAGATATCACTCAGCAATTACAGCTACAGGCAAAAGCGACTTGACTTGAGGAAATTAATATAAATTCTTGCCAAGCAAATCAGTGATGAGAAATAAAAACTAAATTGTAAAACACTTAACCCACAATCCTCCCTTCTTCCTGGGCTTAATTTTAAGCTCAATTCTCTCTACCTCTTCCCCTCCAGAGGTGCAGAGGGACAGGAAATGGAGACTGTAGTTCATCATAGTTGTCTCTGCTTCTCTTTCCTCTGCTGGGGGAGGACTCCTCACACTTTCCCCCCTTCTCTGGCGCAGGGTCCCTCGTACAGGAGAACCTGTGAACCTCCATGAGCTTTTCCAATGTGAGTCCTTCCCACAGGCTGCAGTTCTTCATGAACTGCCCCAGTGTGGGTCCCTTTCCACATGGTGTAGTCCTTCAGGAACAGACTGTTCCACTGGCTCACAAGTCCTGCCAGCAAACTTGCTCCAGCATAGGCTCCTCTCTCCACGGGACCACAGGTCCTGCCAGGACCCTGCTCCAGTGCAGGTGTCCCATGGTGTCACAGCCTTAGCCATCTAACTGCTCTGATTTGGACTCCTCCAGGGGCTGCAGGTGGATATCTGCCCCACCATGAACCTCCATGGGCTGCAGGGGCACAGCGTGACTCACCACAGTCTGTACCATGGGCTGCAGGGGAATCTGCTCCTGCCCCTCCTGCACTGTCCTCAGTGGTTGCAAGGTTGTTTCTCTCACATGTTCTCAATCATCTTTCCCAGCTGCTATTGAGGAGCAGTTTTTACCTCTTTTACACCACATTATTGCAGCGGTGCTACCATTGCAGCTGTTGGACTTGGCCTTGGCCGGTGGTGGTTTGTCTTATAGCAAGCTGGCACTGGTTCTGTTGGACATGTGTGGAGCTCCAAGCAGCTTCTTACAGAAACCACATCTGTAGAGTCCTGCTACCAAAACCTTTCCATGCCAACCAAACACAAATGTAATTAAAATAATTCACATAACACTTTCTATAGGACAGCTACTCACCTTTACCCCCAACTCCAACTCTTTTTACTTGATTATTTTATTTTGGATTTAATTAGAGGATCAATGTGATACTGCTTCTACCTGTCTGCCATAGAGAAGTGCCCAGTCTGCTGTCAAACTGAAATGGTTCTAGGCACTGTCTTCCATTCCTAGAAGCCTTGGATATTAAGACTTTTTTGTTGGCATGTAAAGTAGAGCTTTAAACATTTAAGATCACTATTTTCTGTTGGTAATGGCATCAGTTTATTCTGATGTACATTTGGGTTTTCTTTGGCCACCATCTTCTTCAGCCTTCTAAACTGAGTAACTTGAATTTCAAGCCTTTGATTATTCTTATTGCCTTTTCCAGATGGTTCACATCTTTCTTGAAGGAGTGCCCAGAATGGGGCATGACTCTCTTGCTGAGGGCAACTCAGTCACTTAAATGAATGAAGAAGTTCACATGGTTGACAAAACCTATTCCAATTATGCATTTCCTCTTGGATCACAAATTACACCGGTTAACTCCTCTTTCTGCAGAGCAGCTATGCACAGAGTAATGTGTTTTGCTATGTCTGTGAATGAATTACCTCTAAATGTAGAGCTTTGCATTTGCTGTTATTGAGCAGTGTCTAACCTCTGTTGCAGTCAGTGAGAATTCAGTTAATTATGACTTGGAATTCTAACTCTGGTCCTTATTGATACTACCTGTAAAAAAATTTGGTAACCCTACCTGTTGTTTCTTTCATCCAGGTTGGTAAAGAAATACTGAATAGTTTTGGGCTTGACTCTTGTAAAACCTCACTTCGTACCCTAATCCAGCTTGTCACTAACCTGCTGATAACACTTCTGCTATTTAGCTTGTCCTACTTGTTGCTTTCTCTTAACTTGCTTTCTTAATTCTTACAAGAAAATAATCTGAAATGGTTTTGTACTCAAAGCTTAAAGTCAAGGCATTAACAGTTACTTTACTCCCCATTCGGGAGAATCTATGCCCTGAAAGGAAGAGAAGTGCAAATAATTTGGTGCTATTTGCACCTCTGTGGTGCTTGAGCTTTCTTGTACTTCTTTTCTAGAAATCAGAATTAAGCTCTTAGGGCTCAGAGTCCTAAGTTCTACCCTTGTTTTCCCCTGTTTAAAAGTTGTCACCAGGTGTTTTTTCAGTCCTCTTCTCAGTTTTCAGAGCTTGTCCAGGTATTTTATGAAATTTGAAGCGTAACTACTGACTGTTCTTGAGCTGCTTCCTTTGGCCTTTTGCAAACACTAGTTTTAGGACTGTAAGGTAGGCCAGTAAACTGCCCACTGCTGGCAAGGAGGCAGGTTCCTCTGCTCTGCTCTCAGCTTGAGTGTGCTGCTGGATTGGCTCCACCACTCATGGAGGCACTGGTCTCAGTCTATGCTAATAGTGTATTTCAGCAGCACTGCCAGCTTCAAAACATCCAACATGCTCTTTGCCCTGCTGGAGTTTTTACCTTTCTGCCGCTTGGACTGGTCATGTTAAACACTGATCGCATCCTGAGTGAAGAAGGCGACAAACCGATATGGAAGGTGTCAGTCACTGAGAACTGCAAAGCAGTGCATCCTCTTCACTGTGTAGGAAGCCAGCTCTTTTGGTGCTTGTCTTCTTATTGAATTACTTACCAAATAAGTTTAATTTCTCCTTAAATCTTGAAAGATTGGTCTTTGTACATTTTCTTCTCTTTTTTTTTTTTTTTTAATTACGAGTGGTAGTAAAGAATAATCTAAGATAATTTCTACTTTGAGTTTTCTTTTTGAAATCATTGAAAAACTGAAATAACCAAGTCAGTGTTTTCAAAGCCTTACTTATCTTTCCACTGAACTGTGATAACTTGCACCCATGCCCTTTAAAGGTCACCAGCTCTCCTCATTCCCTTCTCTCTTCTAGACATCCATCCCACTAGACCTCAGCAACCATGGCTCTAAGGTTATAGAAGTCTGCTTACCTGAAAGCTATTGATTTTTTCCCATGCTTTTTTTCATAAGAACCAGAAATGTTATTTTTATTTTTGTCGTCATCTAAATTGCTTTCTACCTTTATTGTCTGTCACTTCCAAACAGAGTTTCTGTCTCATATTTGTATTTAAATGGTCCCTCTTTGTTTGGGAAGAACTAGCCTATATCCTGCTCTATTCTATGGAAATTGCACATTATCATCATATTCGTGCCTGGGTGCCACTGCTAGTGCTCACAGAAAGCACTGTGAATTCTGACCCAGCCAAATTGACATTAAATTTGTTCTGTGTCACCTTTCTTGTTTTCTGCTTGTGTTATTTAGCACTTTTCAGTTACTTGGCCTGTTCCGTAATTTGGACGTAAAAGCAAGTATGCACATTTGTGATAGTATAAAGCTACACTTTTTATTGGTTGTTTTTCTGAAAAAAAGATATGTTATTCTAGATTTCACATCCAGCAGGTATCAAATCATAATCTCTATAGTAACGTTCTATACTGTTGTGTTTATTCTCCACATAATACGAATAGAATTGTCCTTTCATTCTTTCGGGGCCCAATGTCAGATCTGTTTGTAACAGAGTACAAAAGAATATTGTACTGGAAAAGGGGAAATATATGACTGAATTATTTCCTTGTGTTTGTAAAAAGTGTTTAAAGGATGTCTATCTTGTTATTACTATATAGGTAAGAAGGGCAGGAAAGTAGGTATTCATGTTTCTTGCAAATTCCGCACAAACAATGAAAAAGAAATAATGGAATGTTCAGGTCTTCACTTCTTCGTGATTTTGAATTCAGCTACTGTTATCAAGTGCAAGAGTATAATTTGCAGAGTTTGGAAAGCCCAGTGCTCTGCCAGAACAAGGTGTGGTAAACCTGTCCTTATGGCTGCAGAAGTCACAGTGAAGGTACGGGGCTGGAAAAAGGTATTAAAACAGGAGAGTCACAGGAGCCCCTCTGATCTTGCTATCTGCTATATGGCAAACCAACTGATATAAATTAAAGACAGCACTATATTTTTAATATAATCAGCATATATACAGATATAAGTATATTTATATGTATATGAAAATATACAAGTCTATATTGACTGCATTAAAGGATGGTCCTGCCTTTGATTTATATCAGCAACTTTGCCCTTTATACACAGGATCTGGATACAAAGCTGTCTTAAGAAACGCCACAGGTGTTAGAATTCAGAGAGAATGCTTATTTCATAGAAACGCGTCCTTCTAATAACTTTCCTGTTTTGAAAATATTTTAATTTCTTGCAAAACCTTAGGAATACCTTTACATACAAATGCTGTAAGCAAAAACATATTGAAATCTATAATGTTATTCTCTTGTGCAACAATGGAAGCAAGGTGGGAAGGGAAGAATCAAGGAATAGACATGGGAGCATTATGTGTATTATGCAGGGATATATTTGTGCATTATGTTCATATTTTTGTCAAGGGGTGCTTCTGGGAACTATAATCTCAAACCCTCATAAAATACAGGAAGAAATCTGTGAATTTCTAGAGCAGTGAAGTGTGTGCATATGTTAATATGTTTAATTCATACTAACTTGAATTATAGCTTTTGTAAAGATGTAACTAGAAAAATGTCAGGACACACATAGGGGAAAAAGCAAGAGCACAGAAAAAAGGTTGATTGAAGTGCTGATGTATGTTTTTCTTTAGCTGTGTATTGGCTTTTCCCCTACCTTCTGAAATACTGTGTTTTGTCATCTCTGCTGACTGCCAAGATATATATTAAGGAAAGTAGGGAAAACATAGAAGTGGCTCAATTGAACCTATCAATAAGCTGTTAGTGGCTTCAGCAGATATAGGGATTATTCTTTTTCCTATTCATCTAGATCAAATAAAACTCTAATATATTTTCTAGTAATCATGAAGCATGCCTGGAAATTCACTGCATATTCAGACATGAGCAGATTTTTTTTAACATGCTACAAACTTTTTTTTTTAGTTAAAAGATCTTTGAGTTGCTGTTACCAAGGGTTACCTATGAGGGTTTATTTCAGTTCTTGTTTGTTTCTCTAGTTGTTCATTTTGCTTCATTTTAGCAAGCAAGTAGTAGTTGGAAGTGTTATGGTGGTGCAGTTGGGATAACATGAGCTTGCTTTCTTTTAACACTTAGCCTACATGACAGTTGTCTCTCAATCTGTTCACTCTTAATCACCTGCTTCATATAGAGAAACAGCAGAAAATTACATACTGCTTCTTACATGAGCATGCATGGGTGTGAAACCTACATTCTCACTTCTAACATGCAGCCACTTTTTTTCTTCGAGCAAAAGCAACCTGTTGAACTTCTATGATTCTTTCTTCCACTTCATTTATTTGCCTATTGCTCTCTGTAATTAAATGAGGATGTGAATATGTGTTTTGAGTTTTTCTGGTTGTTCAGACTCTTCATTTCAAAATAGCTAGGGATATATATTTCCCTCCCCCATATTTTTAAAATAGCCATTGAGAGTGTTTACACATGGATATGTTTGTCTGGATCTGTCAATGAGAATTGAATTGCAGAGAAGGTTGCTCACTTTAAAAGACAGTAGATACAATAAAGTGATAGGTTTATGGACCTTTTGCCTAGGCAATGGTTTCTTACACCATCACACTAGTGCCAGAAGGCTAGCAAATTTGAAATGGATTTTTGCTCTATCTTTTAATCAAACTTCTGTCCAATTTAGTGGAAATTAATACAATTGTTCTGTGAGCTGAAAACAATTTACAAGTCCACAAGCTGGTAAAACTGTGAGTCAAATATTAAACTGCTTAAGGAGAAGATTGTTGCTTTTTTAACCTTCATATGGCAAAGCTTTCACCTCCAGCTTGTCACTTAAATAGAAATAAATCCTTTCTGCTGCCCTAAAGTTTAAAGCTTTGGTGTTTCTGTATTGACACAATAGTGTTCACAGCAGCATGAGCAGTTCTGGCTTAACAGAACATTTTACAACTGGTCACCAGTTAAGTTGTCCTGGGCTCTGGTTCCTAAGAAGGATTTGCCTTGAAGGAAAAGGCAGTTTGTTTCTGAAGCATTCAGATGAAACTGTTCCAGTTTAGACTGTGCTTGAAGCTTGAAAATTAAAATGGCCAGCCTTCCTAAGTTTATAGGCCACATGTCAAAACTGCCCATTCGCCGTGTACTAGTGACACAGGCATAACAGGTTGCTCAAAGCTATTTTTAGCTTCAACTCTGGGGCCACCTCACAAGAGGGAGACAGCAATTGCTTGCTGCCTTTCCTGGTGGGCCTTCCTTTCTCATATAGTGCCCAGGTGTCAGAGTTGGGTGTGTTGGTGCCAGTCCTGGGAGCCTGGTTTTCTTGCTTCTGAGGCTGATTTTGCCAAGCTGGGATTGTCCTTTGGTTCTGTTATGTAGCACTTGTCCTTCTTCACATCTTTTCTGATGTTCTGGAGGAGGGAGAATAAAATGGGGAAATTAGTGATGATATAGACTGAAGTTACCCATTGTTTAAGTATTGATGTTAGTGGAAGCTAATGTGGAAAAATAAGTAAAACCCACTCTAGTAGAGGTCTAGGTGTTTTCTTTCTTAATTTTGTTGCTTATTATAATGGGTTGTATTAAGACTCTTTTTTTGACCTGCTTTTGCAAGCATTCTGGTCTGTAACTCAATTCACTACTTTCTTATCAAGCCCTGTATAACCGTACCCTGGTCTGTGTAGGAAAGCATTAGCATGAAGTTCAAGGAGTAGGTGAGATGTTGCAGCTGTGGTGGGCAATTGCACACTTGTGTGCTGGGCTGATGATCTACAGTGTGAGTCCTGTGTGACAGCATGGAGTTGGCCTGAACTTTGGCCCTCTTTATTCTGCAGTGCATTATTTTTTGGTATAAAGGGCAGTTTGTTGGTGTCCCGGGTAAGAGAGGAGATGACCAAGCGGATAGAGTGATTGCCCCACCATGAGCTATCTTTAAGTTAGTTATTTATGATCATTGAGCTTTCTTGTTCCCTTCGATGAAGTTATTGCCAAACTTTTTTGTCGTTGTTTGTGCCTGTCATGGGAAAAGTGGAAATGGAAATATAATTTAGATTTCCCTATTTTCTGGATGGATGCTGATTATTTTTTTTTCTGGTGTTGGTTATTTTAAATGTCTGAATCTGTCTTTAATGCTGAAAGTCAGCTAGTGACAGGACTAAATCCTGAGAAGTCACATAAATATTCTGTAAAATCCGGTAGCCCTTAGACCTTTAAAGAGAGAGTGACTGGTGTCCCTTTACTGGTTTTTCACTTGTCTGTTCTGCCTTTGGTATTATTAAAAAGCAGTTTACCTGAACACCTGTATATCAGCTAATCATTCAGAGAGTACCTCATCTGATCATGCCTAGAGACAAAGCCACCCTGGCTCTTGCTGGCATGGTAGAGGTGAAGAGAGTAGGTAGTAAATGCACTGTAAGAGCTAATGGCCATTGTTTGATCTTGGAAGAAAGTATTCTCTTAATTAAGATAGATCTATTGGACTTTTAGAGAGCCAGTGTAAATAAAATTGCTCTTTTGTCTCATGAATGGGCAAAAAAAATGGAGTAAACAGCCTTTGTGTCTTCTTTCACCAAAGAATAGAGATGGTTTTAAGAATCTGATGAAAAAGAGGGAAATTCAAGCAGCAGTAAAGTGAGATGCTACAATACATGCTCAATCTTCTTTGTGTTGTTCTCTCTTGTGATAAAGGGGCTAGATCATAGGAAAATCTGAAGGGAGAAGGCTTGGCCATGGAAATTAGCTGCTATATTATTCTAAAATTATTTGAGCAGTGTGGACTGTAGACAATTTGTTCTTCACCTAAAACAGTCTCATGACCTATAATGACTAGGATTCGAATATTATAATCTGGATTTACTTAACAAGATAATTAAATATTTAAAGTCAGTTCATTTAGAGGATAGAATGGATTATCTCTCAACATTTGCAGATTTCTGCCCTTCTATTTGTATGCATGGCTGAATGTTCTCATTTTTTTTGTTACAGCTCTCTTTCAAATTTCATACCTTAGCTTTTGCCATAACAATTAGGACTGTGAAGAGCTTTTTGTTGTCCTAGAACTGAGGGAAAAGAAATTATGAAATGCTGAATAAGATGAAATGGGTTTAGTACTCATTGCACTGTAGAAAAGCACTCATAAAAGTTAATTAAGCTCAGGAAACAGACAGCAAGATAATTAAGATTAGGCCTAATTTTACACGGCAGGAATTCTGTGATGTTTTCCAAGGGACATCATGTAGAGAAACTCCAGGCTTTCAGTCAGATTCTCAAAAGATCATTACAGATGATGTTAAACAGCAAGACAGAATAATGTGATGAGGCATATGTTTTCTTTTACGTTGCTTTAAAAGTAAAATTCTGCCATAAACATAAACAAGGACTAAATACACGGTTTATTATTACTGGCAGTGAGATATCTAAGTGAATCTGTTGCTGGAAACCAATAATTATTAACACAAAAAACCTGGATTCATTTGTTGCTTCCTCTACCAGACTAAAGTCCGCCATGCTGTACTGCAGTTTATTATGTTCTAGAAAACTATGAGAAGGATCTTTTGTTTAAATCAAGCAGACAGTGATCACTTTCCTCCCATTGTGCACTTTAGACACAATCTGTAGTATTCCATGCACTGGCAGTGTAGCTTCCTATTACTGTTAGATAAAGAAAATCCATACGAAACCTAATTACCATCTTATCCACTTCAAATTTTTATTACTAGGTGCACTAGAAATCTTAGAGATGAAAATGAGGAATAAATTACATGGAATTATGGATTCTGGTTTGGTTTTTTTTAATGCTTCTACTAATTGAGTGTGGAGCAAATTAGTCTCATTTCTTATTAAGCTCAAATCAATTGTTTAGACACCAGTGCTGTATTCTACATACCTGGGCTCATGCACCAGCACAGTCAAAACTTTCTGCATTCTGGATAATCGATGTCTGGAAATATTTTATAATTTCTTTAATATTTTCCATCCAGTAACATTTGATTATATGGATTCTGTGTTTTCTTGTGTAATCAAAGTCCTTGGGTTTTGGGGTTGTTTTGTATTTATATGCCCTTCCTAGGGAAAGAAGTAAGATGATAGAAAGTGTGGGGATTTTTTGTTGATTTTTAAAAAATACCAAGAATATCTAAAGCTGTATATACTAAAAAAATATTTTCCTCCACATCTGCTCGGAGAATACCAACAGAAGTGCAAATAAACTTATGTATAAATTATTTTTTTAAATAAGCCGGAATACATAAGGGGTTTAAGAAATTGTAAGGTGGTGATGAAAAATGAGTAGGTTTAATACCTGGTGCATGCATGTCACATAGACAACAAAAACTGAACAACACTCAGGCAGATAAAATCCTCCCTGTGATGCCAGTATTGTGTAATGAATGTAGATTACAATCAAATAATCTAACACATCTGCATGTGCATCTCACATCTCAAATATGGCAGTTTCCTTATACTACTTTGACTGACAGCTTATGTTCCTGGATTCATGGTTACATGTAACTTTTACCTGTTATCCTAAAAATATTTTTAGTTGTCAATCTTTAGGGAAAACCTTGAAAACATGACTGCAATGATTTCTTGAAGGAAGCAAGTGGTTTTTTAGCCAAGGACATCCACCTGACCCTTCTGTAAAGGGAGGTTATAATAAAGATGGGGACAGACTTTTTAATAGGGCCTGTAGCAATAGGACAAGGGGTAATAGTTTTAAACTAAAAGAGTTTAAAGTTCAGTTTATATGTAAGGAAAATATTTTTACAAAGAGACAAAGCATTTCTTAAAGAACCCAAGCCTTAATTAATTCTGACTTGTAAAATAAAAAGCTCTACCAGCAAACTCTCTAAAATTAATTTGGTGTTTCAAAAGTCAGGGCCATCATTTTTACAGAATTAACTATATACTTCAGATAAGACAAAATAAGTAGACTTAAGTATTAAAAAAGGAACTGAAACTGCTGCTGGATGAGCTTCTCCACAAAACAAAGTCTTCATATGTTGACATCTGTGCTTAGAACAAGACAAGCCTCCGTTCTTACTCAGTGCTTTGAAATCCTGCTGAAAGTATTGGATCCTTTTTTTCACTAATTTCCACCATATTTAAAGTTCACTTTTTTTATCGTGCCTCCTTCCCTTGGACTGGTTATAAGTAGACTGGTTTGGCATGTGCAGTGTGATTCTTTGTAGCAGCTGTGTTGAAAGCCAAAACATGTTTGCCTTCGAACAGGAGTTGGATTTGATGATCCTTATGAGTCTGTTTGACTAGGGTTGTTCTATGATTCTCTGATTCTGTGATTCAGGAGCAGTGCTCCTAAGGCAAATGTACTCACTGCTGAAGTGTAAAATGAGTGTACAAAACTAGCTGGACAGTGCTGGTTTTCATATATATCCTTCAAATGCTATCTTAAGGTCCTTTGTACATGCATACTACGTGCCCTTGTTGTCAGGTTGCTGATAATTGTAATATTTATTTTCTTCTCTTTACACAACAGAACACAACTAGTTTCAGCTACTGTACCTTGCTTACACTTATTGTATTTTCTCATTATAGTAAAACTTGTGTTTTCATCCCCATCCTCGTTCTTCTAAACTCAGCAATTAACCTCACCTCTCTATTTCGCAACCAACCTTTTCTCCTCTGAATGTGAAAGCTTTTCCTTTTATCTTAGCATTGAATGAAGCATTGAGGTTTGTGGGTGATTTGAAGATTTGAAGTTGGTCATTTTTTTTCCAATAGCTTTTTTCCTTCCCACTTGGTGTTTTTTTTGTTTGTTTGTTTGTTTAGTTTTTTGTGGGTATGTAGCATTTTTGAGGATGTCTTAATTCATGCTGACTACTTACTAGTGCAGATGTTTTTTCTGGGTTGCTGATTCTTGGTGTATTTCATGGATGCATATGTTCATAATGATTTGATATATTTATGGTTTTGGAAAAATATGTACTCACTCACTTAATCCAAAACCTAAACAAATCAAACCCCACGAATTTTTCTCTTTCACATATGCAGTTCTTTTCCAGAACATAATTTATCTTCAGAAGACGTTTTTTCCCTGACAGGATCCCTGGAAAGTTGTGTGTCACCATTTCAGTAGACACTGTATCACGGAATGGGTCAGGTTGTAAGAGACCACAGTGGGTCATGTGGTCCAACCTCCTCCTCAAGCAGGGCCACCCCAGAGCACACGGCACAGGATTGTGTCCAGACGGTTCCTATATTTCTCTGGTGAGAGGGAGTCCACAACAGGTCTGGGCAGTATGTCTGACTCTGATTTTGTGTCCTGCTGCACATATCCAGGCTTGTGTCTTGGCACTGATTATTTTATTGAGACTTTGTAAATCAGACTTCCTGTGTAGTTATTTCTTTCAAGGCTGGCTTGACATATTTGTTTGCTTCATGCAGCTGTTAAAAGGTTAAAATTCTAGCTGCTGACTCAAAAGCTTTGGCTTTTGGCTGGCTGTGGTGCTGTGATAGAGTGATATGACTGAGTTCCTGGCTATGGGGTGTAAACATGCTGCTAGCAAACAGCCATCTGCTGTCAAAAACACCTGGTTTCTAAAGTGTTGCAAACACTTGTCTTGGGTTTATGCAGAACATCTGCAGGTCACGGTCTTCCTCAAAATCTGAATGAAGCCTCTGTTGTCTGCAGTGCTTTTGCTGTGGTGGAGATAAAGGTGGTCACAATCAACCTTGCTCTCAAACAGAGGCTGTTACCCTCACAGCAGAAACAATACAGGGAACATATATGTTCATCTCAGTTGGGTCTTTGCCTCTCAGGCAGTGGCATATGCTTAACATAACTTGTTTGTGTCAAAGGCTGGGACCATATCACCTGTTGTGGTGTTGGCCTGCTCCTGCCCCAAGACTGAGTCAACATGAATCAGTTTCTGAATGCTCTGGGTGCCTGCCTGCACTCTTTCAAATCACACTGGAATCAGATCAGCAGTATTTTGTCATAGCAAGCTGGGTAGAGCCCTACTGACTTCATATTTTGGCTTAATAGGTTGCAAGTTAAAACATGTGATTACGTATTTAATGGTTGAGCAGCAGATTTGCATTTCTGTTTTACTTGTTCGCTGTGCTATTCTGGTGTGCAGAGCCTTGACAAGTCTGTCAGTCAATGAAATACTCCCTTTCCCTCTCCCCAAAACTGGGAATGCTCTCAATTTCCAAGAAACATTTGGCTTTTGCTGCTTTTGCTCTGTTTCCTGGAATGTGTCACAACTGTATGCTGAATATCTTTGGTCATGTTTGGCAATTGTCTGTAGTAGACTTGACTTGAAAGTCAAATCCAGCCAGAGCTGCTTGTCTATTTCTAATCAGCTTAAAATAATTTCACAAAGGATTCTGTATCTCAAGGACTTCAATGCTTTAATGTACAGTAACAGTTCTTGCACTTGATGATCTTGGATAGTTCATAACGTTCAGTAGCTGATCCTTCTTAGAATATTAGATGCAAATAGTCTTAGAATATTAGTTTGTGTTTAATATTTTTTTTCGGTGTTTTTTTTTGGTTTGGGGTTTTTTTTCTTTTTTCCTGTTTGTTGTGTTTTGATTTTTTTTTTGTTCTCTCTGAAGCCATGGAACTAGTTCAGTTCATTTGCTTTATCTCTGTTTTCCCGGGTGGTGCAGATCCTCCTGGCCTGCTGCAGAACTGTTTTAGATCCAAAATGATAGTTTTAGGTAAAAAGCGTAGTTTTCATCTCTGGCACTGCTTACTCTCGAAACCTTGGGAAGTGAGAACACTACATTTTCAGACCATTACTAGAGGATTTCTTTGGAGCACTCTTTTGTGACTAGAATCTGTCTTAAAAATGTGTGTTCTTAACTTTTCAAATGCTGACTAATCTGTCCATGACTCTCATTCCCCTTTTTTTGACTATTTCTTTGGCACGAATGACTTAACAGAAATTACCCATAATTCCTTCTTTTTCCGTTTGTTCTTTCCATTACTCTCATATCACAAAAGGAATCAGGGATCTGGATGCTATATTTCTCAGTGTTTTTATCTCGTTTAGTGTGCTTATGGGCAGAAGGCTCTGGTCCTGTGAATCTGTCATAATAATCTGTGCCACCTTTGCAGAGATCCCCGTGGATGCTATGGGCCCTGGCAGAATGTGCTTAGTGCTGGTGACTTTGCCTGAATGTCTGTTTTTGTATTGGATGGTTTATGTCCTTGTCCTGCCTGGAATTTTAGCATTCTTTTTGCTCACCAGAGTTTTGCGTAAGAATTGCACTATCCTAATTCTGCATATGTAAGACTGAATAATTTTATATTTTCTTCCCTCTTCCATAGCTCTTTTTTTAGCTTCATGGTTTTACTCATGCCCCACTGATTGCTTGGCATTCAGTTGACTCTTTGTATACTGATGCCTTGTCTTTGCATCTGGTACTAGTCTGAGTTCTAGAAACCACTTCTTTGTGCTATTTTACATTGCATTACAGTCATAAAGTGCAGAAACTTTCCTCTCAGATGCTGTTTTTCTTTCAGAGTGTGTGATTTTTTCCTTTACTGCAAGATTTAGCACACTGACACAGCTACCATGTGGCCCAGTAGGCATGGCATTTTTCATTTTCTTTACACCAGCTCAAGACATTAGTTTTGCATTTGTGCATTTCTTTTTACATAGCTTCTATTTTATTTTTTTGCTTTCTCTCTATGATTAATGCATATCCTCTGCTTATGTGTTTCATGCTATAAAGAAATATCTTTCAAGTTGTTTTGGAATAAAAAGTGTTGGTTACCTAATAGTCTGTGTATTTCTCCCATGTCTGAGGCAGATATTTTAGTTATGAATATTTCTTAGTTTGCTTTCACTTCTTTTCCCCAGTTCAATGGAATTTTGACATTGTTTTAATCTGCAGTATTTCAAACTGTTTAATCCATAGGCCCTTTAAATTTGTTTTCTTGGTGAAAAGACTGAAACCTAGCTGTGTTCTCCTCTTGCTTCTTGTCTCAATACTCTCCCAGTTTTAAGAATATGCAGGGTCATTTCTAATTTGTGAAATCTTGCTCAGCCTTCAAACTTAAATGAAAATCTATCAAAGATATTGTGACAATTGAGACTTTGTTACTTTTCTCTCTCCCTCTTTTTTTTTCTTGTAAAATCTTTATTAATGCCTCCTTTTGCAGAACTCTTTATTTTAACACATGGAATTTATGTTGCCAGAAAATTTCAGTACTGTTTTTTTTCCCCTTTCCTATCACAGGCAGTAAAATTATTCTTAGGGTTGTATTTGTGGGTCAAGATACACACCTCAGATGTCCAAATCTCCAAATTAGAGACATTTCTGTTTACTTGCAGATCTACCGAAGAAACAATACAGCTTAATGATGCTCTTGGGGGCTATTTTTAGGTGAAAAAGCAAGTGTTATGGAGAAAGAAGCTGATACAGGTTTCGACTTCTGTATTAAATTCCTGAAATGAGAAGACTGTTCCAGTAAGAGTATGCACTTCCCTGAGAATTTATTTGCATGTATTTGTGTTTAAAAATCAGTTTACTTGATAGCTCTCTAATGTATAATTAAAATAAAGATGAGGGAGTACATAAAGATCAGGAAGAAGTGTAAATTCAATCAGTGTCAACATTCTTTTGTCTGGAGTTCAATAAACATTTTATAGTATGTTACATTATATCTTCAACTAATTGTTTGATTTCCAGCCTGGAGTTAAAAGTTGGAAGGAGCTCCACTGCCATCAAGGTAATTTCCTCTTCTGTGGTTGTATTTTTTAATCTTGAAGCAAAAATATGGAAATTTAAGTAATTGTTTTTATGAGTGAAGGTGTACAAAAACATGTCTTTTCTCTAGGTCATTGACAAAATGTGGCTCCTCCATGTGGCCCACTTATTATGCATGATCATAACTCTGGTTAGTTAAAGTTGTAAATTTTCTGTATTTTTCTCATGCATGCCTAGCATTAGTGTTAGTAAAATTATGACTTCAATGAGTGTGGGATTTATTTAAGAAAGAAGAGTGCTATGTTGATATATATCACAGAAGATATTTAAGATCATGAGTCTCAGTAAAAAGTTATTCTACTTCTGAGTTATATATAATCACACTATCATCATGAAGTTTCCGTATTTAAGTATTGGCAGTGTGACTTTTCTTTTAAATAAATCTGTCCCTGCTGCATCTCTTTAGCTCTTTGCAGCCATTTCCACTATGTGAAAATGTAACCAGGAGTGTGTTTTCTCTGAGATGTTGTCTTTTATGCAAATGACACCAGAATTTCAGGCTGAAGCACGAATATCTGCTGATTTATCTCCCACTGTGATGATTTATTAAATTGCAAAATGAAATGTGTAATTGCAAATGAAAGTGACTCCATTAGAATAATAATTAAAACCTAAAATCTATATTCTCATCAGAGCTGGACAATTTCTTCTCCTGAAGTCTAATAAAACAAATCCACATTTACCTCCTTGCTGGTTGGCACTCTGTTTGCATATGAAGAAAGGGTAATATTTGCTCTGCTTATATGTGTGTGCATTTTACCACCTCACATGTACATTAAGGCATTACTAGTGTTAGTAATTTAGATTAGATCCTGGAAACAGTTGTGCTTGTACTCAACATGGCACCATACCTGAACTAAACAGGGTTATATGTGTTTATGCTTGGAGAATTTGTGCCTAAATGTTTTGTGTAACTCAGTTCTAGTTGACCAGAACTCAGCTGTGTGTAAAAGAAAGCACAGTGTGAGTTCAAAGTGATTTGTCTGACACGCTCTGAAAGTATCATGAGTTTCTGGAAAAACTGTTAGGTAGAAAAAAAACCTTTTATTTTTTCCTGGAAATACCTATTTCAATGTATTTTTTTTTTTTTTTTAAATAAAGGCCTTTCTGACATTTGCCTTCTGGCTGGACTTGGCAGAATGCTCAGCAGCTTCATGATATGGGAATCTGCTTTTATCCAGAGTGATATTTGACTGCAGGAGGTGTCCAGAGTATAAAGATGAAGGCAACCCAATTATGTAGGCTGAGGCTGCCAGGACTGCAGCGGCCAACAGTGCTTTGATGGTTACAGATTTGGATACAGAGAAGGTTCCTCTTGTTGAAGCTCATTCCATGTGCCTTGAGATCAGAGCTCTTGGTACTTAAATCTCTGTGCTTTGCACTAGAAAACCTCTGAGTACTGGTGTCTGAACGTTTTCACATGATAAATATGACACTAAAACATTTAGAAACTTTTTTTCCTGGGAGGATAAGAAAGAAGGCAACAACCTGGGTTTTCATTCAATTCTTTATAAGAACACACCTCAATTTCCTGTGTAACAAACCAAGTTGTGACTAACTTTGGTAAGAACAATCCAAGCTTTCTCAGATGCATTTTTCTTATAACTAAATCCAAAATGTGAAACATAGGCAGTTGTAGTTTGACAAAGCCATGGTTCTTATTTAATAAATATATTGATTGTAGCAGCGAAAATTAGTTTTCCTTTGGGTGAATTATGTACTATACTTCCACACTGGTGTCGTAGTAATCAGACACTTTCAGAAGGGCTTTGCAGCCAGTAGGACAAAATGAAATGCTAGAAGCTGCTGGATACAGAACTCTGAATATCTGTTATAATAAGAGAACATGAATATCATTCCCTTTTGCCTACTACACACCCCCTAGATACCACAGAAGGGAATGATCTTATGCCCTCTTGTTGTATTTGTGGTTTGGTCTTATTTTTTTGCACTGATGTCAAAGTCTACCATGAACAGTTGCATTTATGTGTAAAGAAGTTGTCATAATCACCAACAGTAATAGCTTTGCATGGGACATATTTGTGTCACACTAACACATACCACACAGGAGTGCACAAACCCAGTGATGTGCTTTTTGTTATCACCTGGACAAAATTAGAGATATGACTAGGTAATGTGACAATGTATTAAAAAACTGTCTGTAAGATCAAGTATTACATTCTTAAAAAAACCCAAAAGCAAATAGTTTAATAACCCTGTCCCATAAGGTGAGGGACTCAAATGACCAGATGAATCTGGCAGGTAAACAAATGGTTGGACAAATGGTGCCATAGCCGGGGTTTTGGTTACTCAGACCACGGGACTTGCTTTGCCAAGCCTGGTTCACTGGGGGTTGATGGGGTCCATTTAACAAAGAAGGGAAGAGTTACCTTTGGTCGGCAGCTTGCCAGACTAGTGAAGGAGGCTTTAAACTAGATTTGTCAGGGGAGGGCACCTATCCATCCCAACCCTGCCAGTTGGATGCTGACACCTTGTCTTGGGGTGGCACGGTTAAGGTATGCCCAGAAAAGTGCGAAGGCATTCCAGGTACTCCAGCCAGTGAACTGGCTTTATCCAGAGCCTGGGGCCCAGCTCAGGCCCCTCTACACAAACACACGCGGTATGGAGAACAAACAAGAGGAACTAGAGGCGTATCCATCCCTGTGTGGGTATATCATTGGCATCATGGAGACAGGGTGGGATGGCTCCTGTGACTAGAACATTGGAATGGAAGGTTCTAGGCTTTTTAGGAAAGACACACTAAGGAGATGAGGAAGGGGTGTAGCCCCCATATCAATGACCAGCTGGAGAGTATGGAACTCTGCCTGGGGAAGGGTGAGGGGCCAGCTGAGATCTTGTGGGTCAAGAGTAAGGAGACGGCAGGGACAGGGGATATTATGGTGTGGATCTGCTGCAGACCACCTGATCAGGAGGATGGTGTGGATGAAGTGCTTTACAGGCAGACTGGAGCGGCTTCACGCTTGCAAGCCCTGATCCTCATGGAGGATTTCAACCTCCTGGATGTCTGTTGGAGGGACAACACAGCAGGGCACAAGCAATCCCGAAGGTTCCTTGGGAATGTCAATGACAAATTCCTTAGACAAGTGATTGAGGAACCAACAAGGAGAGGTGCTACGCTGGTCCTTGTGCTCACCAGTGGCGAGGAGCTGGTGGGGAATGTAGTGCTCCAAGGCAGACTTGAGTGCAGTGACCACAAGATGGTGGAATTTGACGTACTGAGAACAGTGGGGAGGGCACAGAGCGAGCTCAGTGCCCTGGACTTCAGGAGAGCAGATTCTGATCTCTTCAAGGACCTGCTTGGTAGAGTCCCATGAGATAAAGCCCTGGGGGGCAGAGGGACCCTTTTTACCATTATTGGTAATGCTGGCTGAATTTCAAGGATCCCCTCCTCTGAGCTCAGGATTTATAAAGCCCAACAAGGAGGAAATCTGGAAAAAGTGCCAAGAGGCCTCCATGGACAGATAAGGAGCTGCTGAGCAAACAGAGCAAAACCCAGAAGCTTTCAGGAAGTGGAAACAAGGACAGGAGGAATACAGGGAAGTTGTACAGGAAACTAGGGACTATCACTAAGTTAGCAGGACAAGGAGTAATGGGTACAAATTGAAAGAGGGAAAATTTAGACTGGGTATTAGGAAGAAATTTTTTACTGTGAGTGTGGTGATGCACTGGAACAGGTTGCCTAGGGAAATTGTGGATGCCCCATCCCCGGCAGTGTTCAAAGTCAGGTTGGATAAAGCTTTAAACAACCTGATCTAGTGGGGGGTGTCCCTGCCCTTGGCAGGGGGGTTGAAGTTATGTGATCTTTAAGGTCATTCCAACGCCTTAACAGTCTGTGATTCTATAATTTTGATCATAATTGCATGTGTTTACCAAGATTCTGTGCACCTCAGAAGTCATTACAACTTCCAGTGAAGAGTTCTTTAGCAATTGAATATCAGTTGCAGACATTTACTGCAGATTGAAGAAGAAATTCAACAGAAAGGTGGGATATTAGGAGACATCTGGATACCCATGAGTATTACAGGTATGATTTCATGCATATTTTTAAACTGAAGTATTATACCTTCCAATAATAAGGCATCTAAGGAAGATTTTAGAAGAAATACAGGCAGAAAGATAATCTTTGTGTGCTGATGCAGCACTGCTGATTTAGCATGGATACATGAGCAGATACTAAATATAACCAGGTTTTATGCAAATCAAAGCCCTGGTGCAGCACTCCAATGACAATTGAAAAGAACTCGTTCTCTCCAAATAACACTTAATTCCAAATGCAGTTCTCATATCAAACCAGCTGAGGTTTACATTGCACACAGAAAAGCTGTCAAACAAGAACACTGCATTACACTTCCAGCTACCATGTTACTTTTGTCTATTATTAGCTTTAGTTAAAAAGAAGTCACTGTGATTAATATAAATTGATTTGAATGAATAAAGCATTTGTATTGGGAAGTAATAGACACAAAAAGACAAATACAGGTCACTTGTAAGAATATTGAGCATGGTATGCTGCTGAGGAATCATAAAATTGACGGGAAGTATTAATTATAGCTTACTACTAAGAATCTTTAAATAATATTGCCTTAAGCTGATTCTGTGCTATGATATCAGTATTGTGGGAAAAGAGCTGTACAACTTATGTGAAAAGAAAGTCAGCGTGTCATATGTGGGACATTTTGGGGAGTGCATCACCTTGATTTGAAATTTTTTGGTAATTATAAATAGGAATTTGCCTTGAATGAAAGAATGAAAAACAGTCAATGTCCTTTTGGCAAAGACTAGCCTATTTTCCTAATGGTTTTTAAACATATTCTTTGACTAGCAGATGTTATTTTGACAGTGGAATTTATTAACTGATGAAATAAAAGGAAAATAAATATTTGGTGTCTAAAATCCAGTTATCAGAAGAGAAGTAACACCTGAACAAATTCACCCAAGTAATAAATACACTAAGTCTAAATCTCCTAGGTGTTTCACAGTAAATAATAATTCAAGTGTAGTCACTATGGATATGCCTGCACCACCCCAGCTTTAGTAACGACAAAATGTCATCTGTTTTTAACAGAAAGGTGCATTAAAGGAAAAGCACTGTTAGAAAATATATCCTGGATGACATTCATGGCACCAGTGAACTGCATTAAGGGAGTGCAGTAATTAAAAATTCATTTCACAGGAGCTTATTATTCCTTAATTCACAGTTACTCCATCTATCAAGGGTCTCCTGGACCCAGGCATTATGAAAACATGATGCCTCCATTACTTGCTAAATTTCTGACTTAAATCTTCAAAGGAGCTGTAAAACTTTCCCAAACCATGCAGACAAAACTAATGAAAATAAAGACTTAGGAAGCA
This sequence comes from Dicrurus megarhynchus, assembly GCA_013399195.1. NCBI lineage: Eukaryota > Metazoa > Chordata > Aves > Passeriformes > Dicruridae > Dicrurus > Dicrurus megarhynchus. Next base: position 240,663 of record VXAD01004188.1, on the reverse strand, counting down.
TTTAGAATTAAAACAATTAAGCCACAGTAGATACTTTCAAAATTTTAGCAGCTATGGTAGTATAAAAGAAAATTCCTCATTAACTTGTGTGCCAGGCTTTACAGTTAACCAGTTAACCAGCCCTTTCTAAAATAGTGTTAGTAGTACTGTGAGGTACATTAACTGTGTTACGAAAATGTGCATACAATAACACTTGTAATTCTGGAATTGTGTGAACTAGAAGAAGTATATATAAAGTTTAAATACTTCCTGGTAGGTGGATGTTACAGGCTATTTTGTTTTGTTCTGGTTTGTTTCCTTTTTCTTTCGAATTGTAAATTCCCAGCATAGAAAGTATCCCATGCCAGGGAACTGGGTATTGGACCGATATTTTCATAAACCCATCTAATTTGATCACATAATCTTTTGTGACTAGAAACAGTCAACTTAGGAAATCTCACTCTATATGCTTTTTCAAAGTGTATTACCTTTTGCTTGCATTGCATTGAACATGATGAGGAAGGCTGCTTGTAAAAGACTGCATGGGAACCTTGTGGTACTGAATCACTAGGCAGTAAAAAGGCAGGTGGTCATGGCCTTTCATAGCTGACCCAGAAGGCCTGATCTCCTCCTCTCCCCAGTCAAAAAAAAAAAAAAAAAGTGGAAATGGTGAAGATGATTGTCTTAAATAAGTGTTGTGGATAATATTACATGAAGCGTTACCACGATGTTCAGGCTTCTGTTTGTGGGAAGAAATGGTTCTCCCAAAGTTTGACTCATGTAGAGATCCCAGAATAATGAAAGCTTTTAAGCCTAATTAATTTTTTAGTCTCCCTTTGAATAGACTAAATTGTGTTTATGGCCATGAAATATCTGGTCTCAAGAAACATCACTATCTCTGTTTTAGTATTACTAGCATTCTGTTGGATAGGCAGAATTGAGTATAAGTCAAGGCAGGTGATGTACCTTGCTAGAAGTGAAAGATGCCTATGAAAAAGGAAGGATTTGAACCTAGATCTGCAGTGGTCTTAAGGATCTAAGTTATCAGGCAGGGAAAAAGATTTGCTTTAATGATTATTTTAAATTGAATGGATTAATGTATGTTTAATAAATTTGGTTAATAGCATTGAATTCCAATACTATTAATCTGTTAATGACCCCACATTTCTTGGAATCATCTGTCATATACTATGGTCTGGTGTCCTGGTTGCATAGGGGATGTCTTAAGACTCTCACTTGACAAGTCAGCAGCAGCCTTGGTATGTCCTGGGAACCTGTTATTGGGAGATTCGGGTGCAGTGACCTAAATCTGCTTTTTGTTTGTTTTGCTGCTCTGTATTTTTGTAGTGCTAGCTTGACAAAAAATTAATTTTACAACTTCTTTTTTTTTCTCATCAGAATCATCCCACAAAAGCAACCCCTGAGGCTCAGATCAGGATGCAGCTCACTTAGGTAAGAGAGGAATGCCCTGTATGTGCAGTGGTTAAAACAAGCTGGTCAGTGGCACAGTCCTGCCTTAATACTGTTACTCTTCATTTTCATTCTTCTTCTCAAGGTTGACAAACATGTCAGAAAAGATGTGGCAGTGAAATATTAGGATTTTCCTCAGTGGTTTTCTGAGTGACCATTTAACACAAAGTGTAACACAACATGGTGACAGGAGCCTTTTACTCGCTACAGGAAATGAAGCAGCTCCAAGGAATATCTACATTTACATGGAGATGTCTATATTTGAACAGGCCCTTAAAACACATCTTTCGCACTAATTCAGATTACTTTTGCCTATGACTCTTGCAGTTCTAGTTCACTATTGTTTTATTAAAGGTGCATTGAAGGTCAACTGCCAGTAACCATATTGTTAAATATTGATTTAACAATTTGAATTAATGTAATTTTCTGTTGTTCTCCCTACTAAATCTACAGCAGCACTTCAGTGCCCCAGTCAATAAGATCAATAGCACTCACGTGAAGTTCAAGCTATGGCTGTCTCTGGTTTGTTCTCCCCTTCTCCTTGTTCTCTTCTCACAGGGTCAGACAGGTTTTAGTAAATGCAAAATCTATGTTCCTGCTAATAGGTTGTGGGACTTCTCTAGCTGGATGCATTCTGTGCACACCAATTACTCTGAAGCAGGATATTTCATGCCTCATACTGATTTTTTTTTTTTAATCACGCTACTGTTTCTTCTTTAACAAGAGAAAAAAATTAAACAATAAAGGCATTTTTTGTGCTTTCTTCTAAGGTATTCTGCAAGCCCTTATAAAAATCTATTTATACAAGTAAAATTACATGCTTGGTAAATTTTAAATAGCAAGTCATTACTCAATAGCTCTTGCTAATCATGATGTTAGAGCTAAGAGGCCAAATATCTAAAAAGATAAATATGACTAAATTAAGCATGTGTTTAAACATTTGGTTGAATGTTCAGAATTGGTATATGAGCAACCTGGAAAGCTATGTCTTAGTGAGAGTGAAAATATCTGGGCAGTTAAATGTTAAACGTTTGGACAAAATAACACTTAAAAGACAATGTGCCTTGATATTGCACGGGAAAGTATGTGTGATTGTTCCTATTCCATGGATGTACTACCTGTCACAAGGGGAAGTCACAGCTGGTATTCAGATGGTAAAACGATGGTAAGTTTAGAATTGAGTATGTATGCCCTGAGTCAGCTTCTCTTTGAATAGTTTTCATGAAATGTTACTAGTCTTATTTTCTTGATGTCTGTCAGTTTAAAGCCAGGAATATATATGTGTGCACAAGTGGATGAAAAGTATCTGTGAAAGACACGTGAGAGCTAATGTCCTTTGACTAATTTTGAGAATAGAAGAGGATATGTACTAAATATGAAACTGGTGTTTGTGCTTCCATTTAACAGAAGAATGGCAGTAGCTGCAATAATTGAAAAAAGAAAAAAAAATCTTGGCAAAAGAACCTCACCTCTGCTTTCCTTCCTTAATTCACAGTGAGTTCTAGATTGACATTGTGACGATCTTGTGCTGCCAGACTTTTCCTTGCATTCTTTTCCACATACAGTGTTCTTCACACATGTTCACTCACATATAAAGGAGGTGTTACAGGATGCCCTACTTCTCCTTGAACCATCAGTGACTGGGTATGATAAAGGTAAGATTACAGAAAGCCAGCAGGATTGATGCAGCTGCTGAAGCCATGTACTTTACATGCACAACAAGAAAAGCAATACACTCCCCTGACCCCTGCACTGTAAAGCTTAGAGAATATAATTAGAGAACAATAGTTTAACCTGGGAAGGTACTGAATTAACCCAGACAGGCATGATAAACAGAATCAAGTTTTTTGTTCTGGCTCCAGATAACAGAATGAAGTGTATGGATCAAAGGTAAAAGCTGCGCGTCTTTCTGCACTGGCTGACCATCACTGAGGATATATTTTGAGAATCTGACTGTTCATGGCTTTCCTTACATTTTTCCATGTGGTTCTGCTTTCTGAAAACAGATGACATGAAATAAGATGGAGAGGAAAAATAGGAGATCAGTGCCAACAGTTAAGGTATGTCTATGAACTTGAGAAAGCTATAGGATGATAATTTTTTATTCTCATTTATGGTGTCAGCAATTTACAAGTATCTTCTGGCAATATCAAACTCCGAAGCTACTTTTCTCTCAGAATAAAGACTAGTGTCTTTGTTAAAATGGAAGTTGCCTTTTTTGTGCTTCTGTCCATTCTCTTTGATTTTGTGACCTTTCAAAAAACCCTTTTAGCTTTATGGAATATAACAGATTAAAAATGCCTCAGAGGATCTTTGTTCTGAATTGTTTCTTTTCCTATTTGTGTTTCTAAATTATTCTCAATGAAAATAGAAACATCTTGTTCTTAACAAATAATTTTTCCCCTCTCCTATGTCTCTCTCTGCGATTCCACACGCTGTAAATGACTGAGAGACACAACGATTAAAAATTCTCATCATGCCCATCTGCCTCTGTGGCCTGCACTTTGTCATCTGGCAGCTGGGTATCAAAGTAGCCTCATCAATGTTCTTTGGAAACTAAGAAGGTTGGACATGTAATTTATACGACAAACAATTACACTGTGTTAGCTTGCTTCTGGCAAGAGTGTTAGGGCTCATCTTGGAGAGAGGAAACCAAAGCAGCACTTCATCTTCATACATTTTAAATGAGGGGAGGTGTAGGTGTGTGAGAGAGCTGTCTGGCAGGAGCTTCTCCCTGCAATCTTTCTCTAACTAGTTCTCTCCTTTCTAGAATGTGTCCTAGTGGGTGCTACTGACATTGGCTGGAATAATATGTATTTTCATATAGCGCAGGTAGTGCTAATGGTTGTCTCACTAGAGTTTCTTTCAAATAATCTCTTTGATATTCATTTAAAACAAAAATGTGTGCCTTGGTGACAAGCTTCAGAACCAAAAAGAAAGAGGATTAAAAGAGTTAATTTATGTTTTATAGGCTCGTTTTCAACCAGACAATGTTTTTTGTCATATTATCTGTACAGAGCCTACTGGTATGTTTTTAAACACTTCTAACTGCTCATTTTTAGATCTTTATAAGCAGCGTTCATGAAAGTCTGTCTGATAAGAATACTAAACTGATTGCTATCTTTTTTTTTCAAAAAATCTATGAGAAAACCCATCATACATTACTGTTTTCTAAAGTCTTTCAGGGTGTTTGAGAAAAAGTGTGTGATGGAATGTACTGACTTTGGAGAAATTGTTTTTTAGGGAATATCTAAGAGCAAGTTCAATGGTAATTATGCATTTTATTGTGATGGGTTTTTTTGTTTGAATAAGGGCCATAATCTGTCCTGCAGCACTTGCAATGATCTGAACAATGTCAACAAGAAACTAAAAATGTAGGTGTTTGTCCTCCTTAAGAAAGATCTTTACTCTGAACTTTAATGATAACGATAAACATCAAGAAATTCTCAGTGATATTTACCATGTGACTGGAACATAGTCTGAGTTTCAGCTTGCCAGTATTGTGTGGTTTTGTTCTTGAACCTTGGCAAATTTTTTTGTTTAATGAGGACAATATGTTTGCCTTAAAACTAAATATACAATATTCCTCTACTTTCTTCATTATTTTTTTCCTTCAATAAATAAAACTCCTAATTTGATGACACAGTTATGAGAATTGTTTTGTGGTTGTTTCATAGACTTAGAGGAATCTGATTGTAGAAAAATCTTTAAAATAATGTTTTCCTGAATTCTAGCTGTAATCTAGTCAGTTTTTATTGTAGGTCCCATCAGTGGTTAAAAAGAATTTTTTCAAATTTGAACCAGGTATCTTGTCCATACAAAATTCCACTCCTTGACCATGGCATTCCTGGAAATAAGTTATATTTCAATGGATAGAACAGAGATTTGCAGGTGTTGAGCCAACTCTGGATTCTTACTCCTGATATTTTTCTCACATGAAACAAAAAATAGAATTAAGGTGGTGTGAGATGGAAAAGTTTTATATTGTTTGTTTGGTTGTTTTTTTTCCCAGTCTGCCTATTTGAAATAATAGTGCAGTACCAGACATGGAAAGGGGTGTGAAGTTTATATTTTATATTGAGATCTGAATTCTGTCACTGAGCTTTTAGGGCCAGTACAGTGGCCCCTAAAATGAACAGCAAACAGTAAAACTTCATTGTATTTAAATATAAAAGTTTGCATTGTTTCCACAATCAGCCATCCTTGAGGAAGGCACCAACCTCAAGCCAGAGGTGTAGTTTCATGGTGCTCAGAATCTTGGGGTAACTGTGACTGGGTATAGATTCGTTACAATGATTTTCTCTCTGCCACAATCTTTGAGGGGGACAGTCTTAAAAATCAGTAGCGTTCTGATCAAGGATGTGAAATTTGATCCCGTCTGCCTAAAAGAAGGGTAAGGATTACCTAAGTCACCACCTATAGTAGGCTGTCAATGTTGCCTGAGATGAGTTCTCATTTCAAGCTGTTGATCCTCTCCCAGCTTGCTTAACAGTATCAAGTTAGCTGCGGTGTAACTTACGTACTTTTTGCCATCCAGAAAATCTACCACGGTGTGTTTTGGGGTAAAGGTACAGTGAAGCTTTCCTGTTATATACAAAATTCTTAAACAGCCATTGAAAAGCTTGTGATACTTCATTGAGTGATGAGAACTTTCATCTTGTCCCTTTCTCTATAGTGAGTAATTACATGTTTCATTGTGAAGTAGAAAAGAAGCAGCCAGAGCCATTTTCAGAATCCCAGCTAGAGTGCTCTGAGATGTAGCCATTGTCCTCAGGAAGATACAGCCTTGACTTCACTGTAGAAGAATTAACCACTTTGATATTTTTTTCATTTCATGGATTTTAGTAATTTGGGAATGGAGACTTCTCTTTTTTTCCCGTTTGTTACAGCTGTTCACAGTAGAACAAGATACAAGTCAAGTGAAAAAAAGTCATTTCTGTGGAAAAAAACCCCAAATTTTTGTTGTGTTTGGTGAAGATGACAAAGTACTATGGCAATGGGCTAGAAGTAGGAAAGTAAATTATTTTTTGACCTATTCATAGTCACTGAGAAAGACATTAGTTGTTCTGAATAAAAGTGCATGACAAATTTGTAAGAGCCAGCACTGGAGGTGGAGGACCACGTTCAAACCCACGTCCACTGCAGTCCACATGGAATCCTGCACCTGAAATTCATTGCCATGGCCAGTACTGTAACTATAACAACATTCCTGGGTATTCCTGTGTGTTGAGTTCCATGTGAGGACTTAAAGAACATATTCAGAGATCAGATTCCCAGGGCAACGGCAGCTGTTTGGTTTTGTGTGTACCTGCAGGGTCTGTTAAGTGTGGGGTGTTTTTAAGTGCTCCCCTACAGGTTAACAGTAAATACACCTGACTAAAACTGAGTAAGAGCAGATCCCAGCTGATGCTGTAGCATGGTCTCTGCAAGCAGAAGCAATCCTGGCCCTCATCTGACAGAGGGCTGTACAGCTCCTGTACTGTGGCTGTGTCAGCCTGCCAGGGACAAATGCATTTTATCACTTGGTACTGAAGGAGGACTGCTGTCTGGCAGACCCTCACCTACCTTTTTCCAAAGCCATGCTAGGGAAGCTTTGGCTCTTGAGCCATATAAATATTTCTACCAGCAAGATTCAGTCCTCGCTGTTGGTGGCCACATGTGCTTGGCAAGGTTGGTGGGGCTGTGCAATCCAAACTTGGTTCGCTTCGGAACTCCCCATATGGGGAAGGATGCAGCACTTCTGGCTCTCACTCATTTCCAACAAACTAGCTGCAGATTCTGCTATTAGATGCACAGAGAGGAGAGAAACAGTGTAAATGCGGTTCAAGTGAAACAGTTAAGTAATTCAAAGAAGCCCCTTTTGAGATACTTAAGGCCACTATGGCTCACCTTTCTATTTTGATGCTGGTATGCGGAGCATATTCAAAGCTCCATAGCAAATGTTTCCATTCTGAAAGCCCAGAAGGTCATAATTTTTAAACTGCTTTAATATGTGTCTGAACATTTAACTGAGCTGAAAAACAAAAATACAGGAGGAAAACAATAAAATTACACAACATAGATAATGAGTAGAGCTGTAAAAATTTTAAATGGTTTTGACTGTTTTCACCCAAAGGGCAGTGGTTCAATAACTTAAATGGATTATTTTGGGCTCATAAGAAAGCTCAGTTCACTACTAAATACCGAGCTGCTGATCTTAAAAATGTCATCAGGACTTAGCTGTCACAGAGGTGTTGAAAGAGACCTCTTCTTTGTTTTAGAATGATGTAAAATTTAATCCTAGTATTATAGTGGCTGTTGAATATTCTTGAATTTTGAAGTAAGAACCAAGAAATTTAAATTAGCAGAAAATCAAGAAAATTACATATGTTGGGCCTAAGGCACTAATTAAACACAATGTTAAAAGCTATAAAAGAACACGTACTGAGAAGTGATTTTGGGTCAGGCAAGGGAATGCCAAAGAGGTTCACACTGGGTAGTAGAGGCTGAAAAGTAAAGACTAAAGTCAATTAACTACATGTACAAACAGCAAAGTTATTTCTTTTATCTCTCCTTGATATGATGCTGATGCTTTCAATGATTCTTGTTTTGGAGTGTACATCAGATGTGCAAGATTCAAGTAGGTCTTGGAAATTGTTTATCTTTAGGTTTGCAGACCCATGAGAGTTTTTTGCTTGCACATAGACTTGGGATTATTGAAGTTCTAAGAGAAACTGCAAAAAAAAAGAGGGAGATGGTATTTCAATTAGTTTCCTCAGAAACTTTGCCTTGAGGAAAACAAACCAATAATAGCCAGCTTTTTTCTTCATAGTCTGAAAATTCCAATTCATTGTGGTATTTTAATAGCTCTGGAAATTCTCTATATAACAGGGCAGGTAACTCAACTCTTTTTCTTCTGATGTATGACTGACTCAAGAGTTTGTGGTTGGCAAAAAAGGATGAGATGAATTGTTCACAAAGCACCATCTTGTATCTTGACTTTATTGATCCTTTTGTTGCTTTTAACACTTTCATGCTTAAAGAATGTAACTAAGCTGTCTAATATGCTAGAAACCCAGTTTCTTTTATTCCATTCCTGGCAATATCCCACAGTTAGCAGCTCCTAAGTGTTCTTCTTCTTTTCATCCCTACTAACTTTTTTTTTTTTTTTTCCTTTTTCAGGTTCAGCCTATCACAAGGCAGGCATATAGATATTGCAAAGAAAAAGTTATAAAAATAGGTTGCAAGGAAAAGCAGGCAGCTGGCTTTAGAAGAAGGTTTCACAATTTTACAAATGAGCTTTTTCATTGCATTATGATTTTTTTGACTGCTGTTTCTCTGAAGGGTTTAAAGAAAACTCAAACGGGAGCTGTCATAGTTTCCCCAGCAAAGTGTCTCTCAGGAAAATAATTTTATCAAGCCTTGCTCATGACAGATAGAAAGAGTAAACTTTACAAATAAACAAATGCTCTGTGTCCCATGCAGATATCAGTGCATATATTTTCATTCCAACTGTACTCTGCAGTTTTATGTAGCCTTACCCATGCATAGTTCAGTTGAAGTAATGAGACAACAGTCCATGTTTCACAGTCAGGAAATTTTTTTCCCTCTTGGCTTCTGAGAGGATAATTTCACTGCTTCCTCCCAGTTTTTATGACTCAGAAGTCAAAACAATGTTTACAAGAAAAGATTAATTGTCTTTCTCTGTTTCTTTCTCCTTTAATTTCAAAACTTCACCCCTGTCCCAAGATATACTCCAGGGCTGTCCATACCCTGGAGACAAGAGCCTCCTGCTCTTCCATCTTATACTTAGACTCAAAAGACCCTTTCAACACAAATAAAACCCCACACACCATTTTAAATCTATGTTCTGTTACAGTCTATAAATTAAACAGATATGCTTGTATAATAATTTCAAAAGCTATTACATAGGCTTTCAAACTTGGGAATCATTATGTCAGCTTGAATTAGTTAAAACTGCACTCTGTTTTAGTCTTGAATGATTTTAGTGGTTGTCTGATGTTCTTCCTCTTTTGCTATTTGAGTTTTCTGTGATAATTCTTTTTTTTTCTTCTTCTTTTTTTTTTCCCCCCCCCCAAACCTCTCTGAGGACTGTATACGTATTCTTAAAACAATTAGAATAAAATTGAAAATTGAGGTTCTTGACTAAGACATGAATTCAGTGATTAGGTCTTTAACATAAGGGTTAGTTAACATCAGACTTGCAGAATTAGTATACCGTGTTTCTGGGGCCAAAGATCTACAAACATCTAAAGCTAGGGCTAGGGTCAAACCTTCTTGTGCTAAGAATTACTGAGTAGCCTGGAAAACTTCCTGACGTGGAACCTGAATTAGTCCTGATCCAGCAGAACCAAGGCCTCTGAAGAAGCATGATTAGGTGAACAAATGAGGAGAATGGAATAATCCAATGGCAGTCCTGCCTCTGCTAGCACTCAGCTGTACCTGAGAAAACTGGTTTTCTTACTGACAGGGGCCTGGGATAGCACTGATGCCCAGTACAAGGTACAGCATCTGCCTGAACTGCCTGCCTACCCTGAATGTGCAGGTGGTAATACACTCGGTTCTTGTGTGACAGCATTGCTCCTGGCACGAGAATTATGAAAGACGGTTCTCATGAGAGAGACTGGTGGAGGTGGTAGCTTTGGCCTCCTGAACTGTCAGAATTTGGTGAACAGAAAGATGGTAGCATAGAGATGTCCTTGCCTTTACACTCCTTTGCCTCTTTTGGACCTCTCAAGCTCATCTTGATCAGACCTAAAAGGTGCAGGTTTTGATGACCCCAGAATATAAAATTCAAGTGGTTTTTTTAACTTTAAAAATCAGCTTTTGCCATCTTAATGAGTGAAACCAAACCCTCAAATTTATATGCTTCTGTCCTTCAGGCTGTCTAAAATTAAATTTATTATATCAAGTTCATTTCTAATAGAATCTGTAAGGGTTGTGGTCAAAAGACTTTTTAAGTTCAGCTTTTGTCCACTGTCATTGATCTGCAAATTCTTCTATCAGAAGGTGTTTGAAATGCTTTTCACATTGTCTGATTCCTGTCCACCCCTTTGTGAAAGCCTATTTGATTAAAAAGCATCTCACAATTCATCAAGGCTTCTGATCTTTTGGACTAGGTGCTGGTTAGTGTTTCTGCAATGCATCCCTAAATGGGAGACTGAATGGTAAGATGTCTGACTTCTCCATTTAGCAGAGGTCAAAACAAAAAGCAATTTTTACTGTAACTAATAGCAAAATGGTGTACTTGAGATTCAAGAAAATAAAAGGACTTCAAAATGTCTCGTCTTCTTCCACCCCCTTCCTATGCTACAGAATTAAACATGCAGATATGACCTTGATTGGTGTATGTGTGTGGGTGACTTCTGAAGTCAACATTAAATCATGGTGGATTAAATTTTTTGGACCAAGGATTTGGATTCTTCTGCAGTATGATGACCAGCTGTTGTCACCTTGTTAAAGGAAGGGAATCTCTTAAAAGGTGTGGCTGTCTCACACAGTGTGACAGGCACAGATCCCCTTTCCACATGTGTGCCTCTGCTGAAGCTGGCAATGTCTGAGCCGTGCCCAGAGCTGGGTGGAGTGTTGATACCCCTCCATGGGCAGTTTAACAACAGAGTGTGCGACTGTAGCTGCCTTTCTTTTGTACCCAAGCTAACTCATCCTTGCTGAATCGTACTGTGCCATTGAGTGGTGTAAGTGCTGCTAACTGGCATCTGTCTGTGCCACAGGACACTGTGTGGGGCAGCCTTCAGACTACCACATGACTTGGATTGACAAGCCAGTCCTTGAGAGGTAAAACTAGTGCTGTCTGGATAGCCAAAGGAAACAAAAGCACAAAAACTGTCTGGCAATAAAGCTGTATCCAGAAATAAAGAACACACACTTAAATGCATTAGAACTAAGCACTGAAATTATCTCCTATAAGACTATGCTAAATTCTTACTCCCACAATTCAGAGACTGAGTGTCATCTTTAAACAAAGACGACCCAAAGTGATTGGGGATGGTAATGCAGAATGAAATTCAGTGGTGGGTCTATTTGAGTTATCGATAGCTAATGTGTTCAATCTCTGGCTATAAAGAAGACTTGATTTTTTTATCTTATTTTCTGTTAATTGGTGGTAGAAGCTTTAGGAAAGTATCTGCCACATTTTTAGAGTGCTGGTACAATAAAGATCTCACCTGGACCTTTAGGTGTTAGTGTTAAGTCCATTATACATGAGAGCATGAGGCCTAGCAACTGCAGCTTTAGTCTGTGGGACAAAAAGAGTTGCTAACTTCTTGGCAGTGCTTTGCATTTGCTTGTAGCAATGTAAGGACAAAAAATGACGGAATTTTATGATTTTCAAGTCAAAAACTCTGTAATGAAATACTGCTGAGCCTTTTTTTCCCCAGTTTTAGCTGACTTGCTGCATGAGATTTTTTTCTGTATCATTAATGAATCATCACGTGTGTTTTGCAAAAGTTTTGACTGGCACTAGTATCAGGGGCCCCCTCTTGGTTGTACCCGCTTGGTACAGGTATATTGTTAGGTTAGCAATAATAAATTTCTATGCATGTGGGTGGCAACTATTAAAGGTTTTGTAGAAGCTGTGATGTTCTGTACCAATGTGCCTTCCTTACGGTCATGTGCATATGACATTTCTGTCCAGATATTGTGAGGCTTTGTAAAGCCCAATATAAGTAGGTGGTTTAAGACACTATAGAAGAAGTATACAGAAGGTGTCTTTCTCATAAGTTAAAATTTTTAAGCAATTTAAAATCCTTTCTTAAAAAAACCCTGTTTTTTCATCATCCTGTGAATTTGTTTCTTTTAAGTGTCTGTGTCACCACCCCATCTCCTGTGACTGACTGTCTTAGAGATTATTTGATATGAACCCAGTTATCTTTATTTTTATGTTGCTTTTGCATTTATTCCGTATGCACGTATGTGACTATGCCTTTTTACTTCCTCTTTGGTAGAAAATCTCTTGGATTTTCAAATGCACGCAGATAAATAGTGAATGTAAAGGAATTAAGAAAGCTCCATACTACTGTACATATGAATGCCTCTGCTTGTTGAAAATAAATCTTGGAGGGCTAAAATTCACTGTTCCCTCTCAGTTTTCCCATGAAAAATCCTGTGCATTGGAGAAGAATATACTTATTTTTGCACTTTGTAAAAAGCAACATCTTGCTTCTCTTTTTGCAGGTGAAACACAGGGCAAATTATTGTGTGTAGGGTCTGCTAAAGTCAACTACTCTGTGGGGTCAAAAGCTCCTTGTATTTTACTGTTCCTCTGATTTAATGCTGACAGAGCCCTCTCTGAATGTGTAATGTAGAATTTAGTCTGGACCTAGTCACCAGTTTGCAGTTTGCCCTTTATGTTATACAGCTGTCAAGTCTTCTGTGCTAGATTGATTTCTCCCTACACCAAAAGACCAGAAATGAGACCAAGTGCCAGTCAGTTTTCCTAATTAGGTTCCTTTTAAATGCTTGCTTGCACTCCTTACAGTGTCATTTGAAGCTGGATCTTGCACCTGGTGAGGTGGATCTGCCATTTTTAAAGGCTCATTTTTGCATTATTGTCTATTTGAACATTTGTTTTTTAATGGTCTCCCCTTTTTCTAAAGCCATGTCAAAATGCTTAAACAGAGTATCAGTAGCTGTAAAGTCAAGAAAGGAATTAAGAAATAGAGAGCTGGTTCCAGAATCAGTTAAATGGTTGTGTTGCTGCTCTTCTGACATTATCCTGTCTGAGAGTGGCAGGACAGTGCATAGCACCTTCCATTATGTTTCATGGATCTGGGAATTATGGAAATTAAATCTATGATTAAGAATTAAAGGGTAACATTGACATAATAGACATGTCTTCATTCCTTCCAGGAAGGCCTCTACTAGCACAAGGAGCACTGGCACTTATAGAGCCCCACTGGGCCCCCTGTGCAAAGCCTTTGTGTTACCTTAAGAGAATCAAAATCATACATGTTCAGGCAACTAAGACTTTTGTTTAGTGTTGCTCTACACTTTGCTGTTTGACATGATCAGTCCCTTTCCCATTCATAATTTATTTTCAGAGCATTTTAGTGACCTTGAACATGAGATGAAATGTCGCTTCCTCTGGGATCTGTACCTGAGATGTGTTGACTTTTAAAGGAAATCTTTACTCAGAGAATTCCCTGAGAATCTTAATGTCATCATACTTAAAAAAAAAAAAACCAACCCAAAAAAACTACCTTTCTTTTTTTTTTTTTTTTTTTACTTTTTCATGCCGCACACTGCTTGGGATTTTTTCCATTGCTGTTCCCCTTCCTTACATGGTTTTAAGCTGGGATAACAAAGCTGAGAAGAAAAAAAGCAGAAGTGCCTGTGTCAGTCCATCTGTAACACTGCTTCCAAACATCACAAACAAAAAAGTTTGCGCTTCCCATTTCCAGCTTTTTGATTAAGTCCACAAATTACTGATTCAGAACATGCCTGAACAAATGGAGTAATTGTATATACAAATGAATCGAGAACTACATCCATGGTATTTATTTCCCCTATTTAGATTTGCTCATCAAAAAGCAGAAACATCTCCATCCAAGTTAATTTACTGACATAACTTTCCATAAGCCTCTGTTAGTGACTCTGCTTTCAGGTGAAACAGCAGTGCCTGGACATACACAAAAGCTACTGTAGATAGAGGGTCAAAATGCGGCTAGATCAGCAAAAATCTACAGTTGCAGTGAAAAGAGCAAACTTGAGTCTTCTCTCTTTCTCCTGTGCCCTAAAATGAGGAAAAAAGCATCTTATTATTGCCATAGCTGTCAAAGGCAAAGAAGCAGCAGACAGATGCTTTCCCTTCAGGTTTGGTGGTACCCAAAGTTGCCCAAAGCTCCCAAGAAACCTGCTGTGTTACCTTAATGTGGCCCATATTTCACCCCACAGAATGGAGACTAGAAATATTTTGAGGAACTTCCCTTTCACAAGACTTTTCCCTAGTTTTCCTGCATAGGCTGTCTGTAGTATTCTGTGGTCCAGGCAAACCTGATATGTAGCAGCAGTGCGCTTGTTCTCGGTGTCAGTTCTGTGGCCTCTGGACCCTAATTTATCCTTTTGAATTACTTTTGTAATATGCTGTTATAATTCTAAAACCAATAAAATGACAAAGTAACAAGAACACCTTATATTCCTGCAGTGGCTTGACTTAAATTCCCCATGGTTCTGACATAAGATATCAAGCTTCTAAGGTCTGCTTGTGATGTCTTTACACCACGAGGGTGCATGGCAAGTCCTCCACTTCCTTTTCAGTGTATACATTTTCATATGATTTAAAATAAAGGTGAATTAATGTACCCTTTACAAGTGTACAGGGAGGATTTTTTTACACTGGCTGGTGTAAATAGATTTTTTGTACCAGAACATAAAAGAAGCTCTCCATTTCCATCATTGGTTCATTTCTCCAGGCATGACTCTTGTTCCATAGCTAGAATTTGGTAAAAAATTTTTCTTCCTTTCCTATATTCCACAGCTGTGATCAGCTGGAAGTAACCTGAGAATCCCTCTCCTAAGCTCACCCTGACCGCAATTGTTTCTCTCTCCTTCACTGCACTCACCTGTGCTCTTTTCGGTGCGTAGGGTGATGACAACTGGTCCCAGTTGGTATCCTAGCTGGTTGTCTGTCCAGAAGCAAAACATATAAATGGTAGAAAAGCCATGTCTTTCCTTCAGAAGATTTTCATTTGCATGAGTTTGATTATTTCTGAATTCTAGCTTGCCATCAAAATTAGCTGGAATTGCTGCAGTATTACTGGGACACTGGCAGACATGAACCTAAAGCCTAATCTTACCTCAGAAATTAAAACTCAAACACCTTTTTGCACGACTGTACACATTTTTGTCACTTATTTTTAAAAGGAGTTTTGTACTGTATGCATACATCTGCATACTTTTTATCACTTTTGTGTACTGTTCCGTGGATGTAACAAGTGATGCTGCAGGTTTGACAAGCTGTTGATATGGATCATTGACTCATATTTCTAGTGACTTATGTAGAGGCAAAAAAGTTAATGTCACGTTTTTATTTTTCTGTACAGTAGCCTAACAATGTCAAGTTATGAACTTTACCAATATTGATTCTTTTGAGATTAAAAAAAACCCCAAAAGCAAGCAATTTCTTGCTTTTCAGGTCTCTAGCAGTCATTCTAGTTCAATAACAACAATTACTTCTTTTTTTATTTTAATTGGAATTCTGATTCTTAAGACAGCGCTTTCTCTTTTCCATTCTTCCCTATGTCACTAAAACACTAACGCAAATTGTGTTTATTAGTGTAAAACCAGCAGAACTTTTTCCATGGTTTACTTGGATGCACAGTGCTACAGATGCAGCTGGGTCTTCTCACAGCATGAGAACACAGAGCAATTTCTTGTCGTGGAGGATAAGAACCGTATACAAGAGAATACCTTTTTAAAGGGACATTGCCCATTTTTCTGTAATCCCTTTCTTGCCTACTGAGATTCAAAGGTGGTCAGTCATGGGTGAGAAAAGCAGCCATCTTGTCCAGTTTTCTTTTTGTAAAGCACTGTCTAACGTGCTCACAGAGTAATGAAAGCACTTCATCACCAGATGGCAATGTTGCATGAGCCTAACCCCTGCACCTCTGCACAGGGGTGTAGCAGGGCCAGTGGAAGGAAGTGGTGCGATTTGTTTGGGAGAATGAGCAGCCATATTGTCAAAACTCTTTTATCTCCTTTAAAAGTACCTACAATGGAGGTCAAAAAGGATAATTTTCCACTTTGTCTAGTGCAAAGAAAATCTGGAAGGAAGTTCATATGAAATTCAGCTGAAGTAAAAAGATCAAGGACAGCTTTCTTAAAGAAATATGTGCTTACACTTCTTTGTCCTTTTTTTTTTTTTTTGCAATTGCTCTTTATAATAATTAACACCCAGAGACATTTCCAAGGTTACACTAACTTTACACGAGACTACTGCCAATCACGGATCCCAGAAAGTAACTGTGAGAAGTTTGGTTTTTTTCTGTATGAATGGTTCCCGAGGCTGTGAAATTGCAGTTTTTCCTAATTTTAAGGTGTCAGGTGACTGTATCTGTTGTGGCATTGCATAGTTTTAGTAAGCTTTTTTTCTTGCTCCTGAAATGACTTTCTAATGTAATTCTGCTTACCCAGCATTTTCCCCAAAAAATTTATTTGAACAGAAATAATATTGTCAGGACATATTTTGCATTGAATGTTCCATTGTGTTTTCAGCTATTCTAATCTGTTTATGTATTGCACCTAACAAACACACATGATTCCAAAAGACTGCTCACTTATTCTGCTTAATGTACACATCATAATGAATTTACTGTTAAGATTATGGTCAAATGCCCTATTTCTAAAATTGTAATAATTAAAGTGGAAATTTAATTTATTGAAATAGGAGAACACATATTAGACAAAATCTAATTGGAGATACAAATATAAAATTCAAAGTTCTCATAGTAAGAAACACAATTTGATAGAGGCACATTTAATTGAACTGTACCTGCAAATGCACAAAATGTTCCTTTGTCTTTCCAGTAACCTTAAACTATGTTCATCCCATAGATGTAGCTGGAATATTCATGGCATTATTAAACTGTTTCATATGCTTTTTCGCTATTTCTGAGTTGAAGAAAGTCTGAAGAATATGCTTAAATTCATGATTGTGTAGATCACTGATTAATAAACTGAATAGAGCGTATTACTTTCTTGAAGTAAGTAATAAGGGGTTTTGGCCCAATCAGTTCCTTCTTGCCCAAGATATTGACAATAGGTGTCTTGTTGCCCTTGGGTACACCTTTAATATATCAGAGAATTCTGCCCATTGTTTTCCTATATTGACTCCAGAGGAAAACTGGGATGATATAGTGGCTTCATTAAGCACTTAGACAGAATGCATCTGGGCCTAAAGCTGCACTATAAAATTAGGTATCCTTGCTCTACACTATTTTCCTCCTTCTCCTTCTGTGGAAGGCAGGAAGAGAGCAGAGGCTGGTTGTCAGCCGTATTTCCAGTGGTCCCTCACTGGTAGTTTGGCATGCCACCAGTGATGGATGTGTCTGTACCTTGAACTTCACCAGGGTGAAACCATAAAACAAGGTTGGTAAGCAAATTGTCAGACACACTGCAGTAGTGGCAAAGTCCCCTTGCAGTGGTTGCTTTGCTTTTTTCTTCTCAAGCAGGTCTTTTCTGATGGATGCTGGTGGGATTGTCCTGGTTTTGCATCCTCTACCAGGTGCCAGTGAGCTTAGGCATATCTCTGCTGGTTTCTGCTTGCCTGGAAGCACAGCATCCTTTGCAAGGTTTCTTTCTATCACAGAGGGAATCTCTTTGCTGCTGTGTCTGTCTGTACATCTTTAAGGGTTGATTGGCAGCACCTTAAATCATTCAGCCTAGAGAAGGAAGACTGAGACACTGGGAAACTTGATGTCAGATGAGATGCCTGGGAGAATACAAGTTACAACTGTGCCCAGAATGAGGGCTCAGGTGTGTATGGACTGCTTCAATTACACATCACCAGGAGAGCTGTGACTCGAGTGCTATTCCCCTTCTGTTACACTCTGGGTGAGGAAGTTCTTTAGAAAGCAAAATGTCATTGCAGCTGTAGTTTGACATCTTGTTGTGAAATGGTTTGTTTATGTGTTGGAGCTGGATAAGCACTGCATGTGTGCGAACCTGGCGAGATATTCCATTACGCTCGTGTTGCTCACTGAGTCTGAGTCACCTATCCAGGCCACTGTACAGCAAGATGTCAGACTCTTGCCACCATGACAACACTTTTCCTTCGAATTTCACACTGGTAATTTTGACAGAACAAGAAGGGCTACATGTGAAGATTGCACCTTTTAAAGCAGATTTGGAATGACAGGATAAATTATAGCATTATTTTCTAATGGGTGGAAATGAAAATCTTTGCAATTTCAGGCTCCAGCAAAATTGCTTCTCTTTTGAGATATGGCTATCAGACTTGAAGTGGATTTCACAAAATCTCCTCTAGATATCTAAATGAAAATCTATTTCAAGGAAAACTCTTAATCAGCAATCCTCAGTAGGATTACTATTGCAATGCACTCTTATTTTTTTCCCTTTTATTTTATTTTCTTTTTTTTTTTCCTAAGGAAGTTGCAAGCCTTGTATTTCATTTTTTTCCTGGAGATAGTAAGTACAAAGAAATATTTTCCCCTCCCTGAAAGACTCAATATAGATTTTAAATCTCAAGTGGGGAAAACATTCTACTCCCTAATCCCATAGGCTCTACCACATTATGTATTTTTTTGCCCACTGATAAATTAATTTCTACTGACATTTTTATCAAGATTTATTTTGCTCAGTTGAACTTCATGGAGGTCAATCATCTGTATTTGGGTTTGTTTGTTTAAAGAAGTTAAACAAGTTTTGAAGTGTCTTTGGCCATAATTAATAAAAGACTTCTCATAAAAATAGATTCCACCTTCCCTGGGACATAAAATGATTTTAAAATGTCATTAATTTTTTTAAGAAAAAGAGTCAACTTCACAAGGAAACATTTTAAACTCTGAACAATGACATGAACTAATTTAATTTACTGTCACAAAACTGAGGGAAAAGTCATGATTATTATTTGTTGTGTGATGCTAATGAAACCCATTCGCAGTTGGGAGGTGTCCTGTATTGTCAAAATAAAAAACCCAAAAAAAGGCTGATGCAATTATCTAGAAGATAGGGGTAATTTACCTGTTCTTTTCCAAGCAAATTGCTCTGTACTGACAGAGCAACTCCAGCTGGATTTGGAAAACTCTCTTGCATGGTACTCTTGTGTTATGAGCTGGGGGTATTTGTTAGCCTGGTGACCAGAGTGGGCGGCCCAGCTAACTTCACTCAGCTCTTACCTGCCTGTAGGAGCTGGTACTAACAGACAATAGATGTGATGGTGATGACAATCCACACAGAGATCATGAAACCCTTGCAGACCTACCGCACAGCACTTCTTCCTCAACATCCCTGGAGTCCAGTGAGCATTTGCCCTCAACTGGTACTTCCTCCTACAGTTCAGAGGTGTAACTCCAGTCAAGCTGCACTTACAGAAAAGAGCACCTAAAGAATATCCTAAAATCCTACATTTTTTTATTATTTTTCTCCCCCATTTTTATAAGGAATTGCTTATAGGTCACAAGGGTGTTGGTGGACATTCTCCAATTTGGCTTGCATCACAGAGCTTACCTGCTGGTCTCTGTTTTTCATTCTGTGGTTTGCATTGAGCTCTCATGCAATTAAGAAACTGGGAGAGTGAAGGGCAATTTTAGTTTAAGAGAAGTAGAACAAAATTTGGCTCTCGACAATAACTGGCAGCGAAAGAGAAACTAGGAGGCTTGATTTGTTTCTCATCAATATGAGAAGATATGTCATGCAAATTATAGGCTGTGGTAAGAGTGTCTGAAAATTCTAAAACCTGTTTTTAGAATAAAGAAGAGTTTTATGTACCTGAGACTTTTCATGAAATGTGCTGCAGCTACCGAGATAACTCCTTTGTGATAAAAAGTTTAAGAATCCCAGTTTTTGAGAATTCATGTTTACAGCCCATTTGAAAATTTTGAGTTACGTTTCTAGAAAGTAGCAGCTGTCCCATTTAGAGAACATGGAAGTTCCTTAGAGGTTAGACACTGTCTCTTACTCAATTTCAGTGTCTGAGAGGCTCCAATCCCTAATATTGTCTTCCCCTAGAATTCTCTAGGGTACATGCCACTGCCCGTTACATCTTTTAATTAATGTGATAAATACTGAACATGGAGTTTAATACCAATTCAGTCAGCTTATGCTGGGAAACCTGATGTTCTGTATTTCTTGAAAACATAAATAACACCAATTTTGCTCCCTGTGTTAATTGTGCAAGGTCCAGATGAAGCTCACATGTCCATTCCTCAGCACAGGCAGTTATACCTCATATTAATTGCCACCAGGTCCTTCACAGGACATGCCTTCTACCCCTTTTTATGTTTGTCAACTCCACCATGGAGTTTTTCCATTCAGGCTGGCCATTGCTGCTGCTCTAAGTTAGACACCATCCTGATTCTTTTAACAGAGAAACCAGTTAGCAATACAGATAATAGCACATAAGTATAGAATAAGGTATTCAGTGTTTTTAAAAAACAAAAATTTTTTTTTTTCCTTTTCCTTTACAGGCATTCTAGGGGTAAAATCTTGGGCTGGGGAGAAGGAATGAAGCACAAAGACCAATTCATAAAACAGCTCATAAGACTTCTGAAAACACTCTCTTAAAACTTAATCGTCTAGTTTTGATGGTACACACATGAGCTGGATTTTGTAACAGAACTATTCCTGTGCTTTCTTCGACAAAGATTTCTTTTCCTGTCATCTGTAACATCTGTTACTGTTTGTTCTTGAAAGTGTACTGGCTTTAAAAATTTTATGGGAAAAAGCAAACCTTTTGGTTTTAAAATTTTTCGGCTACTGAGCCTGTGTTGTTCAGGTGTTGTTTGGCCCAACACAATGTGTAAATCAGGTTAAAAGAGGAATTTAGAAAAAACAGACATCATGCAAGAGTCATAGGTACCAATCTAGATCTGTAGTTTTCTTAAGATAATGTAGAAAGGTATACCCTAAGAGGTTACTGATGTTCAATTGTTGCAGGAAACATTGATATGTTTGGGTTTTAGTTAAATCTCTGATCCAGTAACATTCATAGCAAACAATTCTTGTATGCTCCTCTAGAACTCTCAGAGAAGTGGAGATTTTATAATTTCAATTAGGAGGCAGAGTTTTTATAGCAGCCAGTGTTCTCTGAAGCAGTTTGCTTCTTGTTCTTCATTGGCATCTCTGTCATCTTAATCAAACACTTTGATCATTTCAGTGGTGCAGATGTTGACATCTGTCCTGTGCTTTAGGGACTCTGAAATGCCTTGAGATGTTGGTTCATTGGGTAAGAGACTCTCGTGTGATTTAGGGTAATCATATCCGGTGCTTGATGTGTTCATCCGTGTTTCCTGCAGTCTCAACTGCTTTTCCTGTGATTGTCTTGGTTTCTTCCTGCACTTCTGGTTTGTGGAGTGCCTATCACCCACCCCTCCTGTCCCTGGGACCTGGGTAGTGCTATCAGCTCTGTTGGTGCATAGCTGCCGGTCTTTGATGAAGTGGAGTTTCCTCGCTGTCTGCATATCAGAAGAATAGTACCTGGGTGCTCACTACTTGAGTTCTTCAGCATCCTGTCTGAAAACTGATGAATGTACAATAATTAATTGCTTGGTATCCAGTCTTAAGAGCAACACCTGGGCCCCTAGAGGAAAAATGGACAAAAAAGGCTAAAGAGCATCAGAAAAGAATTGTTCAGATTTCTCGGTCAGGGTCCTGGCTACTGTAGTACACTGTATCCTAGGATCTCAGAAACCAGCTGCTTCAAAGAAGGCTTAACAATTCATGAAATAGGCAAATATGGAATGATCAAATCAAAGAGGAGGATTGTTCTCAGATTTTACTGAATTTAGTGAAAAAGAAAAGAGCTTCTAGAGCATCTTCTTATAACTGAAGAGAGAACTAAGTTTCAATGTTTACTTATATTTACTTGGAAGATAAACAGAAATATTCCTCTAAATTCTCCAGCCCTTGCTTAAAAAATGAAGCACAAACACCCCACCCCTTACACCCAATGTAATTTGAACTCAGCTGTTTGAGTAACATTGATTACACTGGCATTTTTCAAAGATAAGTGTAAAACTTCTTGCAGCAATACTTATGGGCTACTGGACAAGAATGGATTTACCTAAATATAAGGATAAACCACCCCTGCACTTTGACCTACTACTTGAGTGAAGATCAAGAAGCAGGATGTAAGAAGAAACAGTGGATGATCATAAATGGTCTTTGGATAAGACAGCAAAACTAAGTAAATTCATTCACAAAAGCTAAGAAAAGTAAAAAATAAAATCTTCCATGTCAGCACATAAGTGAAATGATGTGGGTTATAAACAGGAGAAGCTGCAAATCTTAATACACATTTAGAAACACTATTTAATTAGTATAATGGGTTTTGTGGCATTACTCATTACTGGAATGCTAGTATTCCCGTGTGTTTGGGTCAGGCAAAAAAAAAGTGTGGTCTTGAACATGAAGAAGACAATACGCGTTCCCTGAGTACATGACAAACAAAATGTAGAAAGCACCATGTGTAAAACATGTGTTCAGTGGAAGATCGTAACAAATCCAAGTGAAGACCCAGGCTGTCCAACAGAATACAGGAACTGACAGGTGAAAGATTTATTTTGTTAAAGAACAAGTAGAGAGGGATGCAACAAGTAGAGAGAGAGATCAAAGATGAAACTGTCTGAGGTTTGAACTGAAAATGACTGAAACTGAAATAAGATTTTGTGATCTTTGGGAAGAGAAGAAGAAGAAAGCAAAAAAAAGATTATGAACTTCCAGAAAAGAGACTTCAATTAGCTCTCAGAATTGTTACTTAAGGTTACACAGGAAGAAAACTGGATCGAATAGGACAGCTAGATAGAGTAAATAAGCCGAAGTCATGGCAGCTTTACAGACTTCAAGAAGTGACTAAACACAAAATGCAGACTTGGTTTTCTAGTTGACAGTCTGATGGAAAAGATGTATAATGTGAATATGTAGCAACAAATTTGGAAAGTCAAGGTACAAAATGGGGTTAAGTAGCAGAAAATGTCAAGGGTAAAAGGAAAGCATTTTAAAATGAGTTAATTATAAGTTCCACAAAATTATTACTGGCAAAAGGAAATTGAAGGGAAAAGGAAACCCTTTCCCTTCCCAAACCATCACATGATATACAAGCCTTGTTATGTTTAGTCTTCACAAAGAGGTCGGTCAGAAGCACATGGCTAACACAGTACTGATGACAAAGGTTTCACGCTGAACTCTGGAAAAGACAGATAAGAGACCACTTAGATAAATTAGATGTTTTTAAATCGTCTGGTCAGATAAACTTCATAATAGTATGCTTAGTGACGCGGCCTAAGCACTTTCAGAATGGTTGGAAGTTGCCTTTGAGAAACGATAGAGGACTGCTGTGCAACAGGAGTGCTAGAAAAATGGCAAGTGTAGTGCCTGCTACTAAATTTTATGTAAAAACAGGAGATCCAGGAAACATGGACTAATGAGCTAGTTCAGTTCCAAGACTGAGCATTTGAAAAATAGCAAGGAACAGAGTAATAACTAGCCTGGATTTATTGAGAACAAAGTAAGTAAAAACAAGCTATAGCAAGGTGAAAAGACTCTTGGATAGGGGAGATACAATAAATGCCACCTGCTTTTGACACCAGTTAATACAGTAGCCTAAAAGGGTAAAAAATGAAACACTGTCTCAATTGCAAATATTGCAGAGGTAAGTAGCAGCATTTAGAAAATCTGTCATCGCAAATTACCTGTTAAATGGATGTATGTATCTTTTGAGGTTCCATAAGGGCTGTTCAGATTTTAATGGAAATTGGAAACTTATTTACATTTGGAGGTGACTAACTGTAGGACAAAAAATATAATAAAATGGTCTAGGGAAAAATTAAGATGAAACTCAAGAGAGGACAATGTTGACATGAGAAACTCCACAATTACAGCATGGGTGCTGTTAAGGAAAATTTAGTCATTATCTCATACAAGAGAAACATGAATAGGTAACAGTATTGCATCCTGAGTAGCATGTGTGATCTCCTACCAGAGGAAGATGTGGGTTTGAGCATGTAAGGAGAATCATGTATAAATTGAGGTGAATCCAGAAAAAGACAGTGTGTGAGCAAATGTGACCTGCAAGAAAGAATTGAAAGTTCTGTAAATGTTTATCTTCAGGAAAAGGTTAGGAAAACACAGAGAGCCAATTACTGATATAATTAAAAGGATACTTGCTAAAAGGAAAAGAATGACTTGTTCTGCCTTCCGTGGAGAGGAGAGACCTAATTAGCTCAGATTGCAAGAAGGAAAAAAGGTCAATGTAGAATTCAGCAAAAAACCTTTCCAATGGGAAGGCCACTGAAACACTGAAGTACCTGACTTGGGTTGCTATTATGGATTTTGATATTAAAGATCTGGTTATCTTTATGTTAATTTTCCTAGATGCATTACCTGGTATATTTGATCTACAGAAGAATGAATGAATGAAAACTTCTTCACTCTGCTTTTTTTAAAATTTTCTGTGAAACAGTTTGTCTGTATACCTATCATGCAATGCATGTGACTGATAATTTGAACTGGATTTTGGGTAGAATAGTGACCACTTTTGACCATTTAATTGATTTTTCTTGCAGTTTTATCCTAAATAAAAAGGATTCTGTGGAACCAGTATTATCTTATGTAAGTTTGTCTTTAATTTGAAAATGTTTCACAAATGTTTAAAGATTTTTTTTTAAATCCACAAAGCAAGAAAGCAACCTAAATAGAGGTGCAGCAAGCAAAACTTAAAATGGATGGAAAAATCAATAAATAGTTGATCAGGGCTCAATTTTACGGCCAGTGCTTGTTAGTATTTTTATTAATTATCTTGATGCAGGAGTCAAATGTACAATAACTTAATTTGATGATGATTCTGAATTAGGAGGAGCTGTGGAATTCCTTGATGACAGAGGGGAACTTGTAGAGAGAAGGGCTCTGGACCCAAAGAGTGGTCAGTCACTGGAACAGTCTGCCCACGGATGTGGTCAGAGGTGTGACAGAGTTCAAGCACCATCTGGATGATCCTCCTATGGTTTAATTTTCAGTAGCCCCGTGAAGAGCAGGGAGTTGGACTTGCTGACCCTAATGGGTCTCTTCCAACTTGAGGTATTTTGTGATTCTATAATCCAGTATAAAACACCATCAGGACAGTATAAAGTATGTTGTATGGACCCCTTCTGAGAGTGGGAAACAAAAAGCATGAACAACTATTACCAACAGCAAAATGTCTTTCTGTACATATGCATTTAAGCCTATAATGGGCCAGGTGCTACACTAGAAAATGTAAAGAAAATGGCAAAGGTGGGTATATTTTCTGGTGCTATAAGGACTCCCTGTTTGAAATTTGATGGTAGATAGTCCACACTTTGTTTTCCTACAGCTGAATTGGGTCTTAATTAAAATTTTTTGTTTAATATAAAACTCTATAACTATGACACGTAGGGCTTACCCAAGGAAATCAAAACACAGCTTGAAGAAAACACACCTACATATTGAGTTAACATGAAGCTTAACAGCAATTTGCTGTTAAATTATATTGATTTTTGCTATACTTGGATTAAAAAAAAAAAATCCAGTGCTGCTAACCTTTTATTCATGTTAGTTACAAAAACTGTAGAGTCACACTTTCTGTGATCTGCAGACTAACATTGGTGTAGATCCTGGAAATTTTGAAGACCAGCCCTGGAGCTTACAAGCAGTTCCACTAATCACAGTCCCTGGTGTATCTAACTTGTATTTAGTTTATTTTATTACATTTTATAACTTTAAGGTTTTAATCTATAGCTAGTAATTTTAATGCTGCAATTATCTGAATGTACATTCTTGGAATGACTTTACAAAGGTATTGGAATGCTGTATATATCTAGAAAAAAGAGAACATTGAAATTGCAGCAGGCAAAAAATTGTATAATTCTTATCTCAGAGATAAATAGGAGCCCTGCATGCCATCCTGATGATGTTGATAGCCTGGCATTTTGAGAAAAAAAAAGGGGCTTTTCTCTTTTAATTACTAGCATGGAAATAAAACATTTATACTGCAGGTTCTCCTTCCTTAAGGTAGTCAGGGCCAGTCAACACCTGCAGACAACAGGTTGAAAATTGCTGGGTGTTGGACTGCTACCTTTTAGTGATCTTCCATGGAGGGACTGATGAAGTGGCAGCACATAGTCCCAGGGTAACCAAAAACTATGTCAGGGTCTTGAGGCAGTGGGTAAGGGATTCTGGGGCACAAGTTATATTCTCCTGTATTCTTCCAGTTGAAGACAGCAACATTGGAAGAAACAGACAGATTGAGTCTATTGATATATGGCTCCATGGCTGGTGCCACTGCCAAAATTTTGGGTTCTTTGATAATGCAAAGGCTTACACAGCGCCAGACATGCTGGTGTCAGATGGGGCAAAGGTTAGAGGTACAGGGCGCTAGCAAGGGCTCTGTGCTGCTGACTCTGAAGTCACAGAGTGCTGACCACACTTGGACACACTTGCAGTCTTATGGAGATGAGCCATAAGCTCCTGAGGTAACAGGAGCCAACAGGTAAACTCCAGAGAATGATCTGACAGGAATTAAATGGTGTTTCTGTAGGGAAACACCATGGCCAGTGGCCCAGCTGAAGTGCCTCCACAGCACTGCATGAAGCATTGGGAACAAACAGGACGATCTGGAAGCCACTGCGCTGCTGGACAGCGATGTCCTAGCTGCCATTACATCCTGGTGGGATGAATTCCCTGACTGGAGTGCAGCTATTGATGGCTAGACGCTGTTCAAGAGGGGCAGGGGAGAGAGATGGAGGGTTTGCCCCCTGCATCAAGAGGCAGATTGAGTGTGATGAGCATCTCTGCAGAACAGCCTGTGAACTGAAGAACAACAACAATGAGCAGGTAAAAGCCTGTGGGTAAGAAACAGAGACGGAGGCAACAAAGGGAGTCTTGTGGTTGGTGTCACTACAAGTCCCTGACCAAGGGCAGCCTGTTGATGAGTCTCTCAATGTCCATTCACCTGGCTGGCACCACTTGTCTTCGTTCCCCTTTTATCCAACAGTTTGGCAGTTCGTGGCCTCTTGTTCAGGCTCCCACCCAGAGCTCAATCTGCATCTCAAACTTCATGTCAGTTTGCAGCTTGCAAACCTGCTCCAGATGTATTCCTCAGCTGGGAGGGTGGTGAGGCACTGGAACAGGCCCAGAAAAGCTGTGGATGTCCCATCCCTGTAGGTGTTTAAGGCCAGGTTGGATGGGGCTGTGAGAAACTTGGTTTAGCGGAAGGTGTTCTTGCACAAGGCAGGGATGCTGAAATGACATGATATTTAAAGTCCCTTCCAACCCAAACCGTTCTATGATTCAATGATTTTATGATAAGCTCAAGACATATTTACAGGCAGAAAACAGGATGGGGAGGCTGGAAAGGCTCTCTTGGTGGTGCTGCTTTTATCACAGTATTCCATCTCCATAAATTATGATGTTCATCTGGTATTTAATGTCTGTCTCTAACCCCAACATAAGCTGCTTGACTGACAAAGTAAAAGATGTGAAGAGCTATATCTACAGATATGCTTTGACAAGTGCTATATCAAAATGCTTTCTTTGAAGTTCTGATAATTTTAGTCAAGGTCAGGTTACATGAGAAACAAGTACACAAATGATTTTATCTTAAGCTCCTATATTTAGCAGAAATATCTTGCATCGTTAGAAATCCTAGCATACAGAAACAAGTACCATGTCCCCAGATTAACTATGAAACATGAAATGGTAAAATGGCTATGGAAATGAAGTATCTGTGAGATCTTCAGCTTTTTCTGAATTTTGGAGAATTTTCATTTAAGTAGGAATCTTGTATCTTAAGAAACATACTGTGGAAACAGTAAGAACCAAATTTTGATAGCCTTTGACAAAATGGAAGAGTAGTAGCATTGAATTTTCAGTGCTTTCCTATTACCTGTCAACCACTCAGTAAAAAGTGTGTTTTCATCAAGTTTCATAGTGTTTAATATTTTCACTTCAGGTTGGTATAACACTTGAGACCTGAAATACCTGGAAAGCCCTGTAATGTCCAGAGGATGCCTTTTAAAATGGACAGGTGTGTCAGCACTTCCAGAAACAGTTCCATCCAGCATGGATATGGTTCTTCTCCTTGGACCTGGATGAGAAGGCTGTGGAAGGCCATCTGAGATGGTATGGCAACCCTGAAGAAAGCTTTAACTCTCTACAAAGGACAATCAGTTGCACCAGGATTAGGCACTTTGGGTACCCAGCCTTAGGAGCTTGCAGTGCTTGGCATCTATGGAAATTAAATTTCTGTTGAATAGGGCCATTAATGAGTAACAAAAGAACCATGTGCTTCAGTTAATATTAACAGCAGAGCTCCAACAGGGTGCTTAGAGATGCAAAAGTCATGGTAAATTAAAGCACATCTAATTCAAGGTAACATTTATTGCAACCTGATTGTAACATTGGTAGTAAATCCTGCACAATTTCTTCTCTGAACGGTGATAAGTGTAAATTCTGGCAGGCAATGTATATCTGGGACTCTGTCCATTTCCTGTAAAAAATGCAAACTGTTTCTCTGGTTATGACATGAGAGACAGATTAATTGAAATTGCTTAGCAGAAGATCTCTTGAATATTCATAGCCTGCAAGGTACTGTGTAAGACAGACACTCAAATACAGTTCACAAAATTAAAACAATATACTCTGTTTACCAAGAGATATGATCTTACCTCTTTAAATAAAAAGCAAATACAGGCTTATGCTTGATTATGGACAGAAAGATTTTTTAAAAGTATGAAAATTTGAGATTACATACTATCAAAGCAGTCATTAATGTAATACTGAGTTCAGATCTTCAGAGCAAAATATAGAGATGAGTTGTCAGTGGATAAAACCATCTGCCACACCTTATTTGAATATTTACATGCCAATTTTTAATGCTTGTAGATGAAGATCAGACTTGCATTATCGTGGAATCACAGAATTGTTAGGGTTAGAAGTAATCTCTGGAGATCATCCAGTCCATCCCCCTGGGTCAAGGCAGGGTCACCTAGAGCAGGTTACACAGGGATGCATCCAGGTGGGTTTTGAATGTCCCCAGAGAGGAAGGCTCCATGACCACCCTGGGCAGCCTGTTCTGGTGCTCTGCCACCCTCAATGTGAGGGCACTGTCTCACCGTGAAATTACAATCAGGCCTTATAAGTGGGAAAAATCAGAATGTTGTTTGCTTTTTGTTTCATTTGGAAAATCTGCACTGAATCTGAAGGGCTCAGTTCTGGCAAAAATAGCCATTTTCTCTGTGTTGTGGAAAAGTTATCCAGATCATCTCTCATTCAAGAGTTTTCAGTTAGCACTTTGGTGCCTTCTGTAGCGTAGTCTCTTCAGATGTTATTCAGTACACCAAGAAGGTCTTGCATCTGAACACAGTGGGTCTTCCTCCTTTTGACAAAGAAGATCATCCAAAAAGAGCTGGAGTTTCAGGATCTTTCCTGGATGTGGCTTTTATGATGGAGACTAGAATTGTCACAAATTAATGTCTACATCCAGGTGTCACTTTCTGTTAATTAGATTATGACCATTCTACTGAAAACCATATGTCATGGTTTCACCCCAGCCAGCAGCCAAGCCCCAGGCAGCTGCTTGCTCACTCTCCTGCTGATGGGATTGGGGAGAGAATGGGAAGGGTAAAAGCTGGAAAACTCCTCGGTTGAGACATAGACAGTTTAATAGGGAGAACAAAAGCAGTGCACACAAGCAAAGCAAAACAAGGAATTATTTCGCTTTTTCCTATGGGCAGGCAGGTGCTCAGCCATCTCCAGGAGAGCAGGGCCCCATCATGCGTAACGCTTGCTTGGATAGACAAACGCCATCACTCCAAATGTTCCCCCCTTCCTCCTTCTTCCCCCCAGCTTTATGTACTGGGCACAATGTCACATGGTCTGGAATATCCCTTTGGTCAGTTGGGGTCACCTGTCCCAGCTGTGTCTCCTTCCAACCTCCCATGCACCCCCAACTCCCTCACCAGTGTGGAAGTACAAAAAGCAGGAAAGGCTTTGGCTCTGTGTAAGCCCTGCTCAGCAATAACAAAAACATGGCTGTGTTATCAACCCTGTGTTCAGCACAAATCCAAAACACAGCCCCATACCAGCCACTGTGAAGAAAATTAATTCTACCATAGCCCAAACCAGCACATGATACTTCTAGTGTGGAATTAAAAGTTGAATTATGTTTTGTGCCTTGGGTACAAAATAGAATAGGAGAACCGATTGAGTTGCTTTTACTACAAACTTCAGTTTTCTCTTGGAAAATGCTTTTTCGTAACTCTGCTGATTTTCCTTAAGAATTTTAGAGTGTTTAATGTAATAATTGTAATGAATTTATATTATATAATTATAAAAAATCCTTTTTTTTTCAAAGGAGTATCCTAAGTTATGTTGAAGCAACTAGGTACTATTCGTCTGACTCTGGTAATTCTAGTGCTACTCCTTTTAACAAATGTTAAGGAAGAAAGAGACTACCCACTGTTTTCACTAAAAATGCAGTAGAATTTGGGTATACAATGTAATTGTGTCTACTTGCCCAAGAGGAAAAATTAATGAGGTTTTTACTGTAATAATTTGAAGCCAAAATTCAGTAAAGAGTGGATGTTTCATATTTTGATTTAATTCAATATCCATTCTTTCCTTATTCTTTCCTTATTCTTTCCTTATTCTTTCCTTATTCTTTCTTCAGTTTTTTGACAACTCTAAAGATAAGTTCAAAATTAAAAATGCCTTTGGAGGTCTGTTTGCCTTTCTGATTTTTCAGTCAATCCACATAATCGGTTCAGGTGCCTTTGATGCCTCTTTCAGACCTTTTAATAGGTGTTACTGTCATTCTTTCTCTCTGTTTCTTTCATTAATCTTTAAGATTTACCTCCATGGTTAACTGCTTTGTTTGCTTTGTACTCAGATTTTTTTCCTAGGCTTTTTTTTTTTCTAAACAAAGGAAGTTACATTTGATGACAGTTGGGTGTGTGGAGCAGTTATATCTTAGGACCACAAAACAATGAGCCACCCTGATCATTAGATAAAACTATTTTCTGAACACTGCAGTGAAATGGATTTAACAGAGATATCCCAAATTTTCAGCTGAAAAGTGGTGAAGACATACAGCCGTTGATGTTTCCAAGGTAGACTGTCTTCTGGAGGTGCAGATATGTATGTGTTGAAGTTTAAAAATGCTAGCTTTCATGCTTGTGTAATATTGGGCCAGTGATATGCAAGGACCTTTTGAAGGATCTGCAAACGTGACTAGATGCTTTAACAAGCGCTTACAATCTCATGGCTCCAAGAGGCACAGCTCCAGATCAAGAAAGAAATCTTTCAGAGTACCAGGAATTGAAACCTTCAGCATACGGCTTTGGCATTAGCTGCAAACCCTTATTTCTTTCTCTGATAATCACAGTTTGAATCCAGTTTTAATGAAGGTGCAGGATTACAGTTATTTTATCTTAGCTGGCTTGTTAATTCCTGGTTGACAACACATTTTCTAATACCACAGTAATAACTTCAGCACTTATAGGAACTGTAATCATGCCAAGACATCCTGTCAGACTTTATAGAAACCACACAGGAGTTAAATAGGACCGTGTGCAAGGCCAGACTAGCAAGTAGAAGCCAGATAAAACATTTGAGCATTCAGATTTGATTAAAGGGCACAGAATTGGCAGCATCCTTGATCTCTCAGCAGAGAATTACATTGTGAAGAGATGAAGCAGCACCATAATAGAATGGAATGGAATGGAATGGAATGGAATGGAATGGAATGGAATGGAATATAATATAATATAATATAATATAATATAATATAATATAATAATATAATATAATATTATATAATATATAATATATAATATATAATATATAATATGATATAATATGGAAGAGCTGATATTTCATTAGCAGCCAATGATTTGGAAGAATATTTTCAACACATTGCTTCTGAATAGGTTATATATTAAATCCATATAACTAACAGTGCTTAATTAGGTCTGAAGGATGGTTACAGCATCTGTCGTTGACAGATTCCAAAATGACTGTCTTGAAGAAAGAAAGAAAAATGACATATCTTGGGAGTTTGACTAAAATTTGCTAAGAAAGTTGTTTTGACTGGTGACTTCAACATACGAAATTCTGTAATACTGGGGCTGGTTTTGAAAAGCAGGAAAACAGTTATTTGCTGATTTTTCTGGGGTTTGAACACTTTATTTCTAGTTAATAAGTTGTGAATAAGAGAGTGTTCTCTTTTTAAGTGTGGGGGTTGTTTTAGTTATTTTATTTCTTGTAGACTAAGTTCTTGCACTTAGAGGGGTATGTCCTTCAGAATTCTGATAAATTGTAGTGTTCAACTCATCAGATATCAAGAAAACAAGAGTTATGGGGTTTGTTCAGGTAAGGCTCCGAAACTTGGTGCGTTTGAGGAGGAGACTTCATAGGTGGTTTATGTATTTCATAAATGTTCTTTGTTTCTTCTTGGTTTTCAGTTAACCTAGCAGGTTCTATAGCTATCCTTTTATCTCTCCACACCCCTCCCCCCTCAACTTTCCTTCCTTCTTTTCTCCCTTCCTCTCTTTTTCTCCTTCCTGATGGATCTTGATATTGTGGCTTCTTAAGCTGTGCATTGTTTCTTTCATGCAATACATTTTAGGCATTTTAAAGGAACTCCTTAAAATGTATTAAATGTATTAAAATACATGACATTTTTGATACTACCTCCCATCTAGGTTCAGCAGTGCTCTTCATTAGTGTTACTGTAGCTGCTGGGTAGACAGTGTTGTATTGTACCCAATAAACAGGCTCAACACCTTGAGGTATGGAGCAGAGGACTGGTTCATTCTGTAAAATCAGGTGAATTGTTTTTCTAGGCTGAGACAAAAGTCTGTCAGGCCAGGATTTGGGAGCAGAAGCCTCGAAGTGCCTGCAGGACATGGAGGGCACCATGGTGTAGCAGCCCAGCAAGTACACCTCCTCCAAAACAAGGTCCCAGTGTACAGCAGGCTGTTGCTTGGGGATGTCTCTCTTTTTATTTAATAGCCTGATGATTTTTCACTCTCCTATCAAGTCGTCCAGTTGCTTTGTGAATGCCTGTAAGTCACAGTGCCCCATGGCAAGGGTTTCCAAAGCTTGACCGATGTGATGAATGCCCCTTTGAGAGGGTAATGAGTGGAGAAGAGCAGTGGACACGGGCACCACATTGGTTGTCATTTGCTTCGCCAGTCCTTGGGATCTCAAAGGTTAGGCAAAGACTGTTCTTTCATTTCTCTGAGTGGCACGATACTTTGTAGGTCCCTCCTAGCAAACTCTTCCCCACTTCTCCCCAGACTAAAGAGGCCTTGTTTACTTAGTAACTCCTCAGGCAGATATTGTGTACCCCTGATCATCTGTTCTGCTCCTTCTAACTTAGTCTTTTTGCACACAGGTCCAGATTTATGTGCAACATCAAAACATTTCTGTCCCATGGATTTGCACTGTGGCAGGTCACTCTTCCCTGGTTTTGTTCAGTGTCCTTTTTTGAGGTACCAAAATTTTATGATGTTAAGGCTTCTCACCACCCTATAAATACTGACCTGAGGTAACAGCAATAGGAAGTCTGCTCTTTGTCACATCACAGCTATCATACTGTCTTCCCACAGGCTGAGTATTAAATTGTCTTAGGAGGTGATCTGTCTTTATGTTGAATCACGTAAATGTCGAAAAATTAGTGAAGCTTCAGACACTATACCTGTTTCTAACAGATAGTACGAATTATTATATTCTGTGAATGCAAAAGTTGATATTAGAGGGGCAACATGAGCCTGCTGCCTCAAAATATAAAAAGAAATTGCTACTCTTTGGACAACCTCATGGGTTTTTGTGCAAGTTCAATTTTCAGGTCAGAATCACCAAAAAATACAAAACACACCCCATCCTAACAGCAACAAACCCCTTGTCTGTGCATAATATTCTGTCTCCTGCATGTAAATAGCTATTAATTAATCAACAAATTGTATGTTTTCTCCCATTAAAATAAACAAAAAGTTTTTTGAGGTAAATGGAGACATTATTTATATTTTGAATGTCTACACAAACAAAAGCCTGGACTATTTATTTTGATGTAGCAGTTACTAATTGAAAGGAGAATTTAGAGTGTGTTAAATTATATACAATTGTTTTAAATAGGTATTATTTTACAAGTGCTGTATCAGATAAAACTGCTTGCTAGCTTCAAAATTAAAATTCTTAATATTAGTTACCCTTCTCTGTGTGTGTGTTACCAGCATTCAGGGATGCAGTAAAACTTGCCTTCTGTTTGAAAGGGCTCTTTTGGTGTATGCTATCTCTACAGGACACTGCAGAAATCCTCGATATTTCATGAGGCATCTTAGCTTGCTCCCAGTATTGTAGGTACACCAGAGATTTTAATTTCCTTTGCCAATTGTTTAGTTTGTGAATTTTTATGTAGATTTTTTTTCCTTATAGAAGCTGTTGCTCTGAAGTTCAGTATAAAAAAATGATTGCCTCGTTGTTATTTTATTACAGTTTTAGTGGACTATTCATAGATTTTGGATATTTTGTAACATTTACAAGAGACATGGAAGTGGATATGAAGTAAAAGAAATGAGAAGGAAAAATTACAGGTTGAGGCTGAATTGGAATCGGGAAAATACTGTAAAATGTTAAATCCACTTTAATTACTGCAACTGTCTTACTTATTAACTTACTTTCCTACTCAAAACTACTCTGTCCAGAAACTTTCCTATTGCTAAAAGTACCAGCAATTATATCCACCAATTATAGTATCCCACAGATACTAAAATCTGTGGGTCCACATTCTCCTGGATGTCCAAGATCTAGCTGCCCCTTGTTTCGTTTCGTTTCTTAAAATTGAGTAAATATATCGTCCACCATTGTGACTGTTTTAAGTTGGTGTGATCTTGCAGGATACACTTTTGGAGTAGTCAGAAGCATCACTGCATCTCTTGCAGACACCATCCTAATTTAAAATTAACCACCTCTGGGGAGCTTAGCTGTAACATTTCATGGCAAAGCACAGGCTTGCTCTTGTGCAATGTGTGTTAGGAGGGCATGTCTTCAGCTCACTGTTTTGGCCAGCTGTTAATATTTTCCTGATATAGCTGTCAATTAACTGGTTTGAAGTGAGCAGTGACATGCTAGCCTGAGTTATCACACTCTAACCCTGGTATGAACACCCTAAAATAGACACCCTAAAATGAAGTGTACACCCAGTTTTCCTGGGAGAACCCAGAAGGTTTTTGCTGAATGCTTTCTGGGTGAACTGATGCAGTCTTCCTCCTAGCAAATAAGACACTGTGCTTGATGATGATAATATACAACACTAGTTAATATTAAAGTCATTACTGGCAGTGTGTAGTCTTTGTTAAGAGTGACTCATGTAGAACATCTTTACTGCATTATGAGAAGATTTCAGTATAATTGTTTATGCTTTTGGAGATTCGAAAAAAATTACAAGCTTGTAGAGCTTGTTGTATTCATGGTTTAGCTCTTTCATGCCTTAGAGGTAACTTGTCAAACAAAGTCAACAAATGGTTTACAAAGAACTACAATAAGAAACAGATTTTTTTCTTGTTCTGTGTTCAGGTCTGGGCCACTCTCTTTGCTATAATCTGATAACACTGATTTAACCCTTATGTAAAACACAGACAGCTGGATGGATTTCTCTCGTGACCTTAAAAGAACATCATTAACATGATTCAGCAAGCTTGAGGTGCTATACTTGTAGCAAAAATGCTGTCCTCTTTTATGTAACTTTGATATATCAGAGTTTGAATGTTACCTTTAGAGTTTTCATATAAATGTGTTTTCGAGAAAATATGTTGTTTTGACAATGGAGACTCAAGAAGTGTTTACATATTCTGGATCTCTTACCACTCCTTAAACAAAACTATGCAGAGGTTCTAAACTGGAAAATGCATTTTTAAATGAAATCTTAGTTTATGAAATTGTGAACCTTGTTTTTTCCGTGTTGTCTCACCCCCATTATTTCTGTATAAGAAAAATGACAAAATTGTGATTACTTTTCTTCATAATTCTCTTAGGGGTTAGCAGTAGCTCTTTTCTAGTTATCAGGTATTTTTTTGTTACTGTCATGTTTAGTCGTATCATTCAAAATACTTATAAACCTGCTTTCGTACAGTAGGCTTACTTCAGAACTTTTAACCTGTTTAGTTGATGAGGAAGCAGGAAACACTTCAACTATTTTCTGAGTCAGAAACATCTTTATTGGGTGCCTTTCCTGTCACCAGTTATGCACACTATCTGCCCCTTTGTTTCTCCCACTCAACAAAACACTAGCTTTAATAGATTTTGGACTGGAATGCTGTTGTACTTTCCCCAAAATGTGTCTTGAATTGAGTGTGAGGCCCTTGAATAAAGTCTTTCTTGAATATATTAAGACCATACACTGGTAAATCATGTGAATAGCAAATATATTTTAATTAATACGATTTTTGGAATTCTTTTATAGATGCTTCTTTAAAGAAAAAAATATTTTAAAACAGTTTTATAAGTAATTTCTTAGACCTCAAAGTTCCTTGCAAAGTTATAGTAGAGCTCTACCTATTGATTTGCAATAACTAAGGGAGTGCATTTTAATTAGAGCCTTATATTTACTAATTTTAAAGAACTGTTTTATTCCTAAAGATATTTTCTTCCAACCAAAATCTCTCAATGGAGTTGAAAGCAGCTTCACAGCATGGCTGTGACAGAGCTAACTAGCCCAAAGGCCAGAGTCCCAGATGAGTGGGAGGGAAATTGAGGTCATCCCCTTAATCTTCATGGCAAGAGTTAAACTGCTGGCTTGCTGTATATTATTTAAATTCTCTTTGTGGGCAAATCCAAAGGAAAATATGCTGTCTCAGCTGCAACTGCTTAACATGTGTTAGTGTTTGATCATTTTTTTAGTCACAGGACTTTTAACAAATGCAGAGTTTAACACCTACTTTGAGGTCAAAAAGGTACAGAGAACGTTCCCTATGGAGGTGTCCTGAAGAGTGAGGAATATCTAAGTAGAACTTTTCACACTCCCTTCTCTCGCAAACTTCCTGCTGTTCTACTGTTCCTGTGCCATCCATGCAGGAAAGCTGCTGTACTTACAGGAAGGCTGTCCTCCTCCTGTGGTAAGGAAGCACGCTGGATTTGTTTTCAATCTTCGTTTTTTTATTTCAGAGGAAGTAGCAGAGGCAGACATGGAGCTGAAGGTCGTTCCTCTAAGTTGGTGTCTATTTTAATTGACTTGTTCCATTCCTCACTGAAGTTACTTTGCTTATATGTGACTTTCCTTTCGTGTTAGTAGACTTCTGTATTCATTCCACCATCCACTTTTACTCTCATTGCAGAAGTTTTATGTGTCTTTTTCCCAGTAAAAAGTCGCTGTTCAGCAGCCTTTGAGCTTGTCATCACAGATTAAAAGGAAAAATTTACTGACTTGTTTTCTCTTTACTCTTTGGCATTGTCCATATGCAGCTGGTTTCTGCAGATGTTTTCTGAACAGCGCTAGTGACTTCTAAAACCTTGCAAATACCATCAGAGTTACAAGTTTTACTTTGCTTAGAGCAACAGCACACAAGATACATCTGTCCTTCGCAGGATCTGGCTGCATTCCTTGCCTTCTTAAATATAACCTTCAACTCATCGTAAAGATGTGTTTTCTCACAGCAGTAGAGTAGGTAAACATGTGTATCTGTTACCGATGCTGGAATGACCTTTCTAATGCAAAAACCATGGTTCCATTCACAGAATAAACATGCTTTTCTAATTACCTTTGTATAATTTTATACTGCATCAATTTGCAACTGAACTTCTCATTAACTCTCTCTTTTAAAATTTTAATTCTTCTTTCCCCTCTGTATCCTTTTGTGTTATTCCCTGTTGTCTATTTCCTTCCTCAGCTTTCTCCATTTAATTCCTTTCAACTGAAGAACACTTCTGCACATGAGTAAGTTTTGCGTGTCCTTCTTCTAACTCTGAGGGTCCCCACCTTCTCTAAAGCAATTTTTGCACACCACATCTGCCAAGTGCTTTGCCTTTTGAGCTTTTGAAGGAAGGCATGCTAGAGAAACAGAAATGCTCCTGAGAAATACCCTTTATTCTGTTACACCCACTCATTTGTTAGTGGCTGATAGGGTACAGGGAACAAAGGTGATACATTCAGTAGCTGGTGTCTATGTAAGCAACCTTGTGCATATTTCTGACCATTGTAAAGCAAATAGTAGCAAGTGGATTTTGGTCCTTGGCTGTGAAGAACTTTACTGGCTGGAGTATGCACCCTAAGCAGGGGGTTGTATCCCCAAATCCTGAATTGTGTAATATCCCCAAAAGTTAGAGAATTTGTTTTTCATTGTGTGTTTGTGTTTTCTCTCAAAATAATGAGACTCTTGCTTGTGATGACAGGCCATATCTCCTAGCTTTAGAACAGAACTGGCCGACCACTGGTGGTCAATTTGAAAAAGAGACTGTAGTGGGAAGCCAGCCTAAAGTCCATTGCTTCCCTTTCCTTTCAGAGATTCTTCCCTTTGGGGGAGAGTGTTTGACCTAAACTTTATAGGAAAGAAAAGGCATTTCAAATGTGGACTTGAAAGTGTCCCACGAAAGAGCAAAGATGTCACTGATGAAAGTGGACAGATCTGGTAGCTTCAGTCTTTGATTCCAAATGTAGAGAAGCCAATGCTTCCTTCAAAATCAATGCTTTCTTCAGACTGACTGCTCTTATAAATTAACAAGAGGGAGAGAATGACATTGGATTTGTTACTAATTATGTTTGGTACTTTTATAGTACAGCATGTACCTTTTAAAAATTCTTATGAATAAATCTCCAGTGTTATGTTTATTGGTTAAATGCTTACTTATATAAAAATATATGGTTTTCATAGAGGGGAGTATGGAAGGGATAACATGAAACAAGCAAGGAAAAAGAAGACTGCTTTCTACTCCTTTTGTTAAGTGAGGTGCTGCAAGGGTACTGTATCTCAACAGCACAAATTGTATTAAAGAGATTGTGATGTTCCCAGTGTGTGGAGAACTCAGAAAAGCTATGTTAGATTTCTTGAGCTATTCCTTATGAGGTTTGCCTGATTTGGATTTTGTCATTTGTAAAAATGGTGT
This sequence comes from Dicrurus megarhynchus, assembly GCA_013399195.1. NCBI lineage: Eukaryota > Metazoa > Chordata > Aves > Passeriformes > Dicruridae > Dicrurus > Dicrurus megarhynchus. The sequence goes on along the minus strand of VXAD01004188.1, from coordinate 201,408 downwards.
TTTAAATTGCTTTCTTTTCTTCTAGAAACATAGATTTTAAGAGGGTGCTTACGACTAGTCTAGCATTTGATATGACAGATATTTATATTTAATGCAGAGCAAAACACAAAATACACTTAACCTTTATTCAGTTGCATTGTAAGTGTATTCTGCTTTCTTTCAACTGAAGCGAATTATATTAATAACTTGTTATTGTTAAAATGTCAAGAGTATTTTCTTTCTCTTTGAATTATCATTTCTTTGCTCAGGGTATTGGGTTTTGCTTATCGCTCCTGACATGGAAAGGAAGAAATGTAATCTTATGTGAAATGTTCAAACTTCTCCTGAATAGGTAGGTTATTTCTTTTAGATTAGCTCAAGTAATAGTTACAGAGCTGACATACGGAATGTGGAAGGAGACAGGAACCAGACAATGCACTGAAACTGAAACGCTTTCTCATTTAAAGATACAGTCTCCCTGGGACTAATAGAGTGATGAGCACAACATGTCAGACATTGCTGTATGTGGCACTTCTTTTTATTTTCACCAAGCTGATTTCGAGCATGTAGCTTTTATTGTATTGTGACACTATCAAAATAATTTATATTCACCTTGCGGAGTTGAAGTATACCTGTTTGGGGATGAAATTGGAGAAGTTCAGGAAGAAAAAAAGTACCATAAGGAGTTTTGAATTCATTTGATCTCTGCAGCTGATGAAAAATATTCACTGTAAAGTATCCTGTTAATCAGATAGACCTTAAAGGGTTCTCCTCTCTCATTGCTTCAGAAGCAGGTCATTCTACCTCTTAAGGGATAGCTACATTATGGGAAATATGTTAATCCACTGCCAGTCTGGAAAGGCTGAGGACTGTGTAGGTTTTATGGTTGAGAACCTTCCAACCTGCCTTTCAAGGTGAACAGAAATGTGAAGTTAAACCTTTGAATAATGGTTATTGTACATAACCAGAAATATATTAGATATCTAATGATTTTACTCTAGCAAACCAAAAAAAATTCAAACTGCTGTCTTCATCAGAAACTCTGTTTGTTTCAAAGTTGTATGTAAGGTTTCACTTTAAATTATTGTCCTTCCTTCCAGCTTCATAAAAAGTAGTACAGCTTTATATTTCATCAGCAAGGACAATCTGGCTACAAGACTGGCAAAATTTTCCTTCCAGTAGAGTTGGTTTAAGCCAACATGTATATTTTTACATTCTCATTTTCAAATTAATTACAGCATTCCAACAGCTGCTATTGATTCATTTATAAAACTATCAGTGAAAGAGCAAGGTCCAGGGTAATCTTATTTCTGTGCATTTTTCTTTAAAGTAAACATTTAGCCTGATAGTGTGAGTATTGTTTTCCAGATTGTATTAGGAGTATTTAATTTAAATATTTATTAGCTATGATTTTTAATTTATTAGATTAAAGCACAATGTACTGCTTTATTATTGTGGCAATCCCAGGCTGGGCAGAGAAGGGACTGAGAGCAGCCGTGTGGGGAAAGACTTGGGGGTGATGCTCGATGGAAAGCTCAACATGGGCCAGCCATGAGCACTCACAGCCCAGAGAGCCAAACGTGTCCTGGGCTGCATCCAAAGCAGCGTGGGCAGCAGGGGAGAGAGGGGATTCTGCCCCTCTGCTCCTCTCTGGTGAGACCCCACCTGGAACACTGCACCCAGCTCTGGGGTCCCAGCATGGGAAGGACATGGACCTGTTGTAACAAGTCCAGAGGAGTCCACAAAGTTGCTCAGAGGACTGGAGCGCATCCCCTACAAAGCCAGGCTGGGAAAGTTGGGGCTGTTCAGCCTGGAGAAGGGAAGGTTGTATGGAGACCTCACAGCAACCTCCCAGTATCAGAAAGGGGCCTACAGGGAAAATGGAGAGGGACTCCATCAGGATCTGCAGTGATAGCACAAGGACTAATTGGCATGAATTGAAAGAGCCTAGCTATTAGGAAGAAATTTTTTACTGTGAGGGTGGTGAGGCACTGGAACAGATTGCCCAGGGAGGTTGTGGATGTCCCAGCCCTGGCAGTGCTCAAGGCCAGGTTGGATAAAACTTTAAAAGCAACCTGGTCTAGTGGGAGACACTGCCCTTCACAGTGGGGTTGGGACTAGATGATCTTTATGGTCCCTTCCAACATTGCATAATTTTGGCAATGACAGGAATGTAAGACTAAATCTTAGTTTTAGCATCTAGGTCTTACAGTGATGTCATAAATTTTAATGAGCTGTCTTATCTAAGAAGTCTGCATCTATTTTAACATTACTGGTGTGATTTCTTTTGTAACTTTAAATTCTGAAGAAATATGATTGTCCTGTCTAATGTCAATTTCATCTCTTTTTTCATTTTTATGACCTTATAACTTCAAAATTAAAACTTTAAATGGGAATGCCATTGAGAGTTGGGGAAAGCAACGCTCAAACCTCATGCTGGCCCACCCACTGAAACAAACAAACAAACCAACAAACAAAGGAAAGAAAAAAGACGTCTTTTACTTTAAAATCCCTGTCATGTATTGTTCCATGGCAGACAAAGAGGTTAGAATAAATTCTGGGTTTGCATATTGCAGAGTCTGGGTGCAGTTCTGAGGGTAATCTCATTTGTGAACTTCCAGGCATGCTTCCTATTTCTTTAACAGGAATGCTAAAATATGAGATCAATTTACTCTGCAGAAAATTTATCCTGGGTGTCTGACATTTGCAAATTTTACTGGATTCCTGTGGGATGGGGAACATATTACAGAGAGTTACTGCTTTAAAATACTATCCATTGTCAATAAGAGACTTTTTTTGAAGTGTACCCACGATTTATCTCCCCTACCCAACCCTAGGAAAGGAATGAACTGAATATGTTTTGGAGACCTTTGTTCTTAGTGTGACTGGAAGGGATAATTACAAGCTTTTTACCAGTTCTTAAGCCATATTCCAGAGAACAATTACGTGTCATGGAATGTATCTGGAAGAGAAAGCATGGAAACAGCAACGGATTCCATCATCTTGGGATGTAATACTGAAGCTACCTATAGTACCTCCCCTTAGCTGTGAGCCAGTTTGAACGACAAATTGGTCCTGTGCTTTGTGTTTCCCCGAGAGCCTCCCAAATGAATGGGCCAAGATGTTATTAAGGGCTTACTTACACTGTATTTAAATCTTCTTTATAATGGCATAATTTGAAGTTAAGGATTGTTAATGTGTTGGGTTTTTTCCTAAGATCAAGTGCTTCCATGAACATAAACACAGAAAACCCCTTCATTCTTCTTTCCAGCCAATAAAAAGCATCATTTTTTGAGCCTAAAAATAAAAAGGAAACAAACAAAAAAAAGGTATATTCCTAAAATGGTTTGTAAATAAAAATAAGCTTCCATCTATTATCTACTTATAAGAATTCTACATTTTTTCCATCATGTTTATTCTCTTTTAATGTCTTAGAAAAAATAATTTTCTTTTGGGATAGAACTGCTGGAGGAAAATTCTTACTTAACCTGCCAGAAAATTTCTTAGTGAGTAGTTAGGCAGTCCAAAAAAGCACGATTTTGCTTTGTAAAAATGTATGTGTTTTTAGAAACCAGTTTTGGAATGAACAGCTGTCTAGACATTTCACATATTAAATATTAAAGAACTGAAGCCCTGGATTTATTTATTTAATACAACTGCTTAAGCGGAAAGTCTTGTGTTTTATATATGGGGCCAAGAGCCATAAAACCTTGGACTCTGGTCCCCTTTTTGATGCTGAGTGACCTTAATAATTCTTTGCACTTACATAGCATTTGGCAAACATTATTAATTTAAACTTCACAGAGTCCCTGTGAGGTACAGAGGTGTAATTATTTGACTTTTTCAAGTGTGTGAATTGAGACTCATAGAGGTTATGCTCTGCAATAAAACAAGTTCAGAAAGAGGGTGGAAACTCGGGTCACTTGGCACTTACTCCTGCTCCTAATCTACTGGAGCACTGCTTAAAGCCTCAGTTCCTTAGCCTGGCACACGGGGTTAATGCTGCTTTCCAGTCTGTAGATGCTCATCCTGAACTGTGTGCCAGGGAGATAAGGAAGAGACGCATCTGTGGCATATGTCTTCTGTGGAAGGTACCACCCATCTGCTTTGAACTCTTAGGAAATTCCTTGTAGGCAAGGATGGGAAATTCTAACCCAGAAGAAGCAAATGAAATGATGTCTTATTTTAACAGATATTGAAAATCTAAGAGAGGTTGCCACAAATACCCTTGAAGCAGATGCAAAGCAGGGCAGTAGGTTGACTGCACAAGAAGGACCTGGGGCTGTCTTGGCTACTCCCTGCATGAGTCTGAGGCAGTTACTCATCCTTTTTGAGCCTCAGATTTCTTTTTACATGCTCTTAATTTGCTTTTAAGTCATTCTGTGCTGCCAAAACATGAGCCTAGGAAATGTTGGATTTTAGTATAGTGTTTCATGGCTTTCAGGTTAATTTGAGTGAATTTCTAATGAAGAATCTTTTTCCTAACTAAGGCTTTCACTTATTTGCTTGCTGCTCATAAGACAGGCCAAATTGCTGAAATCAGAAGACAAGATGACATAATGTGAATGTGTAACCAATTTTTATTGTCAGCATTTCCATCTGGTGGAGGTGCCTGTGGGTGGCCAGTTTTCAGGAGGGGCAACACATGAGCCCTCTCTGAGCCTTCCAGCTCATACACTGTGAAGTTTTCCATTCCTGCGCTTCATTTGAAGGCACTGTGGAGCAGGAAGAAAGCAGCAACTTTAGTTTGCCTTTCTGACAGGTCTTGAGTGCCAGCTATGGAACAGGTGCAATGGTGTTTCTAATTTATCATGATCTTCACCAGCCTGCCAAAGTGCCCTGAGTGCACCATTCGAAAGTTGTTTTTTCCTCCCAGTGTACATCGGCTGCCCCTGGATCGTGGTGTTTCCCCTGCTCAAACAACCTTTTGCTTTCTGTGGATAAATTTTATGATAACAAAATATGCTATCCCTTTGCAGGATTCAGTAAAACACTTCTGTTTCTTCCTGTGATTTTTTTTTTCCTTATGTCTTGTTTTGTTCTGTTTCTGTAGTTTTGGGGGTTCGTTTTGTTTTCCACCAATTAACAGTATTTCCTTTTGAAAATGTGGTTTTATTTTTCATGTGCATCCCAAGACTTGTATGTCACCTATGCATAATAATTTTGATGTAGTGAATTATTTTTTATACAAGTGTGGTTTCCTTTGTATTTTTCAGAGTCTTCTCTTCTCTTGGTTTTCCTGTAAATTATTATTTTCTCTGTATTACTTTACATGCTGTAATTGCTTTGTTATCTATAAAATAAAGGTAGGCTTAGTTTACTCCTTTCATCACTGCCAGAACCTCAGTGAATGAACTGCAGTTCCTCTCATTACCATAGCTTTGTTCTGCTTTGTTCTGGTGATAATTGCCCTTGTCACCCTCTTGTAACATTTGCTGTGAAAACTTGTGGTTAAAAACAGAGAGAAAGTAATAGGTGGTGCTGGAGAGAGATTAATTAGGAAGAATAATTTGCAAAATGGGTTGATAAAGAAATGTTTGTATTTCACATCATTAAATAACTGAGTCAGAATTGATTATGTAAAGAGCAGCACACATGGAAGAGAGGAAAAGCTGCTTTACTGCAGCAGATACAGTAAGAATATGGCTGAGACAGTTTGTGTTGCTTAATCATGGTGTAATTTTGGTCAAGTGAAGACAAATGAAAATTTTCAAGTGTCTGTCTCTCTTTAAACTTTTTTATTCCTCTCTCTGGTGTCCTTTGCCTTCCTTCCTTACAGCCTACACTCCCTGTGTTTTACACTTAGGAGTTTTTTTTGTAAGATGGTTATACTGTTTCTTAAACCATGTTTTTATGAGTCCCTTTCCAAAAGGGAGTGAAAGAAATGTGTTCTGCTCACAGTGACCAAAGTAGCAAACAAGTCTGAAGTTAAGGTTTGTATTGTGCTGCTGGGGGGCTCACTAACACTGTCAAAAACAGTTTCTGGGATCTTGCAGCCACATAACTTTGGTGAAGCCAGCTAACATTTGAAATGGAATCCCTTTTTTATGAGAAATATGTGTGAAGTGACCAATTGAAAATACAAATAATAAAAATATATATAAAAAAAAGATTCAGCTTCATGGATATGTACACTTTGTTTCCCTAGTTCTGGAATGTTTAGTCAAGCTACAGTTTTTTATAATATCCTTCAGTAAATACAGACTTCACTGCTCCTCATTCAGCATTATTTGTGTCCTGGGAGTCTTCCAAAGGAAACTAAAGATTTGGCAAGGCCTGGAAGCGTATACAGAAGACTGTTTATTGTAGGGGAATTTGAAAGATAAACTTGTCATCAAGGAAGCTAAGGTTACCAGGTGAAAATGAAAGATAAAGTTACTGTATAACAGGACTAGTGGTGGAGGTGTTCCAACACAGTGGAACCAGTCCTGGAAAATGCCTGAGACAGAAGCTGGAGAGATAGCTCCAAGGGCAGTGGGTGTGTGTTGCTCTGGTTCTGTGTCTCAAATAACATTCTGATGGAGCTACCCTGTGTCTGAGACGAAACCCTGCACTTTAACACCTGGGTAGATCTTCTCCTTGGCAATTTTTAATAAAATGCAGAGGAGTGCATTTTTTAGGGGACCTGGTTGCTGAAATCGAATTCTCACTTCAGCACTTGAAAGTATAGTGGAACTGATACAGTTCCTCATTGTGAGCACAGCCTCAGTGCAAATGTAGAGGTGATCTGTTCTTGGAGGACAACACAACAGTTTTTCAAAAGACTCATAACAGAGTCATTCCCTTTGGTAGAGAAAGGGAATGTGCATTTGAAGCTGTAAAAATTCTAGAGACCACAGATGGAGTCCGGTCTCCAGCAATGTTTCCAAGCCTATATCCATTACAGCAGAGAGCAGCAGCTGCTGTCACCACAGGGTGCTTGCTCAGTTCATATGGGGAGGTGTGGAAACCCACAAAATATTGTTTCATCTTGCCTCCTCCAATGGAAGGTATGCTCAAATGGGGAGAGATATTTAGTGACTGCATTCATCTGTCGAATACTGGTAATTACATATTCATGATGTGCCATCGAACTGCCCGAAAATCAAGCTGAAAAGTCAACCCTATTGATTTTGGAGGCTGTTTATGTGTGTGGTACACAATGCAGGAGAGGAAGGAAAGCACTCTGCTGCAAAACAGCTGCCAACTGCACTCCAGTGCCCTGGAGCTGCAGTGTCTGGCCTGTGACCTAATTGCCATGAATAAAATGAATACATCCCAGTATCTTCATAATTTTAAAAGACCCTTAAGTTAGATACACAAAGTCCCACAGAAGTAAGTAAATGAGACTGAACATCTGCCTTTAAATTTTTAAGGAATGGGTAAACTAATTGCAGTTGACTGTTACAAAAGTACACATTTTATGCCAAACACATATTAAAGATACTCTGAATTAAATCAGAACACTTGACCATTGATAAAGAAAAAAGAACAGAACAACCTTGGAAAGATAGGGCTAAGTATTGAATAAGTGAGATGGTTTCTCTGTATATAGCTGTGATTTAAGGTCCATTATGGCTAAAACCAACTTACATATCAGCTGAGGAAGGAAAAGTTTTCATCAGCTGACTATAAAAGCAATTGATTTTTTTCCTAATAGATTATGTACTCAGGTATTTGTCACAACAACAAGAAGTAGTTCAACTGAGAAGTTTCTAAAGCCTGTTAATTAGGAATGGACTAGATACAGCCCTATGCATCTGCCCATAATCTGTCAGTACCAGGCTAACAATATTTTCTCTGCAGATGGAGTTCAAGTCAAGTTAATGGTGTTTGTCTTTCTCTATATTTTTATTTGCTCAGTCTGCTTCAGTTCTTTGGCACTTGCTAAAGATCTATCAAAAATGTTGACCCAATACTTATATCAAAGTTTATTTTCTCTTTTTTCCCCCATGTTTAAGCATTACATCTCAATTCAGTGACAGTTTTCTTGTCAGAGAGGTAAGTGCTTTTCATGAAGGAATCATTATGTCCAGTAGGAATTCCTCATGCACATAAGCATTTGATGAACCGTAACCAGAATGTGTTTGTGCAGGGAGACTACAGGATGTTTATGAGGCCACAGATTTTACTCTCATGTACTTTAGCTTTCAGTGTGCTTCCTCTCTTGCTCTTCTATTTTCATAAGATAATTTTTTTCTCCATGAACATTTCCTTTTCGCTACTTTGCACTTCATTTAACACAACAACAACAACAAAAAAGGCAAGTTTGTTTATATTTAAAGTGAAGAAAGGTTTATGATGCAGATAAATGATGCAGATAAATGATACAGAAATGAAAAATGGTCTGATCTCTCTGTTTTGATTGGTACTGTATGTGACTTACATAATTGTCCCCTATTAATGCTGGTCTCCAAGAAAAACCTCCTGCCAGTAGGAGTCTTTTTTAATATGAAATACAATGTCTTCTTCAATTTTATTATGAAAAGAAATGAACATATCTTTTTTGTCCCCTCTAGAAACCCAGTTTTTATTTGAGAGGGACTGAATCTAGTTATCACAGACACTCTGTCTAACCACTTAAAAATATCACTATGAAAGTATAGCAAGCAGTCCCTTGATCTGTAGTTAACTGTTTCTAGCTCTGCTATTATAATAGATTTGAGATTCTTCTGCAAAAAAAAAAGTGAATATAAGTTATATCAAATTGTTCAGCTTGCTAATGAAACAATTAGTGGGAAAGAATTTAAATCACAGTTTGAAAGAGGAATATTTCTGACTTGCCATCAAGTAAGTAGCCTGTCACCACTAAGTAAAAACATGATCAAAAAATTCCTTCTTTGAGGAGGTGAAAATACTCAAGAAAATCTCTGCAAAGTCTTGCTATTAATGGTATTGGTTATAGCTAAAATGTTAGAAGATGAAGAGTTAGAAAAAGCCCTATATTAAGCATACAAGTCTGTGGAAAACAAAAAACATGCACATTTGTTAAAGGCATCAGAAAGAACCAATATACTGCTGAGAAAAGCTGTTATAGTCTTGTTGACATCAGCCAACAGTGTATTTCTGGTAAAGCTTTTTTCTGTGCTTTTTAAGATTCCTATATTTATATTCATGAGACAATTATATATCTTTCATGGTTTTATCACTTTTATTTTTTTTTTTTTTATGATGGAAAACACTTCTAAATTGATTTTGGATAAGTGATTCATTTTGTGGTTTAGAAGCTCTTTCTTTATTCATTATTTGCAATTTCCTTTTTTAACCCACTTCTATTTTCATTTGTGATATCATCTTAACTATGGCTTGTTTGTTCCTTCAAGTCATTAAGGATATTTGAATATGTGATCTGGGATAAATATGTAGTGGTATGTTCTGTTTCCATACATAGTTTTACTTTATTGTTACTAATTTTGCAGTAAGTCTACTTCTATGTTATTACTTGAATAATTATGCTATCTTGTAGCTTTTTTTGAGTATAGCTGGACCCAGGTAATGAAAATTTAAGCTTATTTTTTAATATTGTTAGAAAATATTTTCTCTCTATGGCTATTTTTCACAGTCAAGAGAAATAATGTAATTCTGTCTTCAGCTTTATAGAAGAGCATTTTCAGTTGCTATCGCTCAAATGTTAATTCCCCTCCCCCACCAAGAACTTAGTATTTTTAAGAAGCAATTAAGCTTTTAAACTGAAACATATTCCTTCATGCTTATTCCTGTGCTTCTGTGCAGGATTTCTCAATGCTTTTGCTTTACAATCTGAAGATATATCTAATGTATTCTCTTGTATCTCTTTTACTGATTATAAAGCTAATGCTGTGAGGCAAGAGTGTTTTAGTTTTTGATTTATGCAAATAACTCAGTACATAAGTTAGAAGTTCCTTCCCTGATGGCTACTTACTATCCTTAATATGTTCCAAAGGACTAGGTTCACTGCAGCTCTATTTTTAAAGTCTAGAGCTACTAAAGAACAATAGTTTTACTGGTGAGTAAAGCCATGAACTGCTAATGCGCAGAAAATGAAAACTAGGAGCAGCAGTAGTAGTAGATCAGCTGAGAGAGAAAAGAAAGAGACTATTCAGATGAGCAGGTTGTAATTTTATATCTAGGTATAGCTAATGATAAAATGGGAGCATAACAAAAGGAGGAATTACTATAATATTTAGGTGGTTGCTGGTGAGTACACTCTGTCTTTTCTATAGCAGTATCCAAAAAAATATTTCTGAATACACTGGGAAAAGTATACCACAAATTGTAGGTTATTTGCTAAAGCCAGCATCAATATCCAAGAAATTATCCATTAGGAAGTTATTGTGAGAGATGTTTTCTGAACCAGGGCAATAGAAAGAGCTACTCATAACAATTCCTTCACTGTTAATTCAACATTTGTAAGAAAAAAAGGAACCTTTACTAGTAGTAAAGGGTAGTATTTCATTCATCTGAGTGAGACAGTGAAGTCAACAAAATTCTGGCTGCAGAATTGAGTAAAATAACTGAAATCTATATTAACAATTACTAATCATTTAAAATATCTAGAGACTTCAGTGTCTGGAATTACTGAAGAATTTGGCAAGTCTCTTCTCATATCTGCCCATAAAATCTGTCACAGACAGGAAGAATTGAAGAGATTTCCAAAGTGCTTGGAAAGGTTAAACAAAAGGCTATGTAAGTGGTTTTATTCTGTTATGTCTGCCTCAATAATTGAATCTCCTGTGAAATTATTTGTCCCCTGAAGTCCTTTGGCCTTGTTGACCTTCAAGTAGTAAAATATTTTCTTCAATGATTTCTCATTAGTTGTGGTTTGAATATTAATATTATGTGTAAGTCAGGCACTTTTGCTTGCTCTTGTAAGGAAAGGCTACATTCTTCAGCTGTTCCTCAGCCGGGTAATGATGCTAAACTCCAAGGTCCTGATGCTCCACAGTAGTAGTAAAGGTGACATAAAATCACTGACAAAGGACTTGGTTGAGAGGCTTGGATGCTTTTGAGGAGAGTAATGATTCTGTATCATAATTTAGGCTTGGGATGATTTGAGTACTTTTGCTCTGACTCTTGGAATCATTCTCTTTTTACAGAGTGCAATATAGTAGCCCATTTTTTTAAGGAAAAGATTTTTTCATATAGCATGAAGTGGTAATATTAATCATATATCATATATGGATGTCACTAGCTACCCCGAGTGAAACAGAGCTTGGATTTCTGTATGTGACTTGAAAAATTTATGTCAGAAGTGATGTCAGAATTTGCCGAGAAATTTCAGAGAGATTGAGGGCAGTTTTCCCTGCTTGGTTTCCACTGGAAATTCACAGTTATCAATGTGTTCCCATGGATTTCAGCAAACCAATGCAATGATGCAATAATATTAATTTGAACCAAGTCTATTGAGCTTGATTGATTTTTAAGTTGGTAGCTTCATCTGCAACATTCTTCTATTGATTTTTATCCTCTTTTTTCACTGCCTCTTGTGGTGTTATCAGTGTCATAGCAGTATTTTTCCTCCTGCTGCGTGTATACAGCTCCCACCTGGTTAGCTAAACTGACAACAAAGGGTAGCTAAATATTTTCCAGGGAAGGCTGTTTTGTTACTCTGATCTTCCTACCACGTGTGCTCTTTGTTCATGTGTGTTTTATCACATCTGTGGGTTCATAGCTGTAAATTTACTTACATTTGTTAGTACACACTGGGCCTTTAGCCCGACTTGAGGAATGGTAGTTTTGAGCATTTTGAGTGAATATAGAAGAATAAGATGTTTCCAATGAAGGAAAAAATATCTTTCAGAAAAATATTTCTCAGAAAAATATTCTGGAACATACGCAGTAAGTTTCTTGCAGAATACAGTAGTTTGGACTGAAACAACAACGGAATTATCTCCTGTTGGAATATTTTTATCTTTTTTTTTTTAATATGATTATTTGTGATAGTAAGTTACATAAAGGAGTAATGGGGACCAGACAGACAGACAGATGGATTTCAACAGGAATGATGCTGAAATGGAGACTATATTAATGTCACAATAAGGGAGAATTAATTACCTCTACAAAGGTGATGGGAACAGCTCTCCTTTTTGTCCAGCAATCCACTCTAGGTCTGGACATAAAAGACAAAAGTCCAAATAACTCATTTGTGAAAGGAAGTTTAAATTTATATCTTTCTCTTCAAAAACATCTCAGAGAATGGCAAAGCACAGTGGTTACCTTTCCAAGGACTCCTGCCTGAGTATAAAAAAACCCCATACCAGAGGGAAATTGTGAGGCATGGGGAACTTCAGAGGTACTCTCTACCTGATTCCAAGCAGGAGAAGGAGTCCCAGTTTATTGTGAAATAAGAAAGAAATATGTTCATTCTTCCCCATGATTTCCGGGCTTCAATTTTGAATTTATTTTGCTGAGGCAAAATGGGAGAAGAAAAATGAGGAAAAGATTACATTCTTTGAGGTGATGATTCAAAGCAAGTGTTCTGTAACAGGAACAGGAATGAATGGAAGGTTTGTAGGAAAGCTTTACTCCAAAAATTTGCCATTTATAGCCATTCAGCCCCAGGCCTAGCTCTTACTATATTTTTCCAAGAGTTGAGATAATGGTGACTCTGTGAAATGCTGCAAGGGAATCAGATTCAGTTTCAATAAATGTATTTAAAACACTATTAGGCATATATCATTTTTATATCTCCTAGTAGAAACATGTAGGAAAATGGGGACAGATGTACCCTGCTCAGGTTTATTCTAGACTTCAGTAGGTCATCCAGAGTGCAGGGAAAAAGTGTCCAAGGAAATTTACACTCAGAAAGATGAACATCTACTGACAAAATCATTGCACTTATTTACAAATGAGATCATTGTAACATTAAATGATCCTTCTTTTTCTCTCTCATTTTTTCTTAGACCTGAAAGCCTCTGCTCTTTTACTTTTATTTGTATGCTGACTTCTGAACCTTGAAGGATTTTCTTGAGAAAAGGCTGCTTGAGGAGAAGGAGTTCAGCTAACTACCAGACCATTTGAAACAGTGATGGGAGGGATAGTAAGTAATATCTTTGTAACTCCTTTATAAATGGCAATGTGGTTTACGGTGCAAGAACAGAAATACAGAAGAATATCTGGGCTTGCAAGCATGCATGAGATGACAAAAAGGAGATCACTTTTGGCACTAATCCACTACAGTTGATGGAAGAAAAGAAGCTTGGGGCCAGAGCTTTAAAAATTGGGCAAACATCTGATAAGGGATACAATCTTTTCTTTTTTCCTGAATACTGCTTTGTATTTTAAGCAGAATGACTTAAAGTCTTGCTAATCACAAATCTGTTGGAGAATAGCCTTTTCACTATATATATTGAAATAGAGATTTTGGCTAATGTGGCTATCTCAATTTCTTTTTCATTTCTTTTCCTAAGTCAAAGGAAAAAATGCCGTTTCCTACAGCACGTGTTCTGCTTCCAATTTTCTTGCTAAAGGCTATGCCTCTTGATTCCTAGCCATCATCAGTAAAAACATAAATAGATCTAAACATCCCTCTATTATTTCTGAGAAGAGTTCTCCTGCTTCAGTTTGACGTGAAAGCTACAAGACACTGAATGAAAGATAAGATACGGAAGTTTCATTGAAGTATAAAGGGCAAAATTATGCCTTATCATCGCTGTAATTGTGTACTCGTGCATAATTGCAAGAATTTCATGGGTTTCCACAAAAATACTAGAAGAGCTAGATCCAAATGGTTTTGTCTTAGAAATAGTTGGTTTTGCTTTTTTCTTTTTCCAGTTAGAAGGGATTCAAATACTGATATTACTTTTTATTTGTTTTAGTCTTAATGGGTAGCTGTTTGATCCATACACTTTTGAATACAGTGTAGAAAAGTTTTCTTACCTTTGCTTTGTTCATCTTTTTGAAGTTATTTGATAATTCCATTTGTACCAGTACTTTGGAGGTGCTTATATTACAAAACTTGTCACTAGCTAAAAGTCAGAATTTCTTTGAGATATTTTCAGTGTTCCTTTTTCTGGTGGTTAATGGCAATCTATTGGAAAGAATTAATGTTGATGTTAAAGAAAAAAGCTTTTCTAAGTTGTTTGTTTTTATACATAGAGAAGAATTTCTGTTAAGAATAATTATATAATTTTATGTTGCATACATGTCTCTGGCAGTTTTGGAGGATTTTTGAATTTTATTTACCTAAAAAAATTATGATCTATTTGAATGACTGGTCTGGCTAACAGAAGTGGCTGTCAATCTTGGAGAAATGGCTCCAAATTCTGAAGACGTGGTGTATTTTGTTTTGAAGGTTAAAGTCATTAACTGTAAGTCTTTTTCAACTGATCCCATTTGAAGGACTGCCAAAATGTAAAGAAGCATATGTTCATATGAATGAAGAAAGTAGAAGATAAAAGTGCATTATGTACATGCTCTGCAGGATTTAAAATAAGATATGAGGGAATGTTAGAGCATGGAGCTTAATGTGAAATATGCCCTAAGGCAGATCCAGAGATTAACAGAAGTCACATGATTCTTTTCACCTGCACAAATCCTTTCAGAGGCATCGACATTTGTCTTCATTGTTGTTTTTTGTCATACTTAATAGTGGGAAAATGATGTGAAAATGATACCCCTTCGTATCTAGACTTTTCGTGGAGGGCATGAAAGCAACTTCATATTTTCTGCTTTTTGGAGCTCTTTTGCTTTTATGGAAGATGCTAATCTGGGGAATCTATCTGGATGTGTATTCTTGGGTGGGAAGTGACTGTGATAGTGTTTAAATATTATAACATATGTATATATAATAAAAGGGTCATTCATTATGTCAAGGTTTGACACTGATTAAGTACTAAGCACCACAAAAACTATTTATTTATTTGCCTCTGCTATAGCTAAGCAGAGAAAGGGAAATTGAAACTTCATTTTTATGAGGTTAAATAAGGATAATTGAGGAAAACAGAAAAACTTCAAGGCAAAACAGGCTCAGACTTAAACAGAATAAAGAAAATTTATTACTAACAGAATTAAAAGTAAAAAGAATAATGAGAAACCAAAGCAAACTTTCAGAACACCTTTCTCTTCCAGTACCTCCTTCTTTCCACCAAACAGCACAAGGGAAACAAACACGGGGTTTTTGTCAGTATTTCATTTCTTAGGAGTCTTACTTTATGCTTAAGGGAAAGAGTTTTTTTTGCTCTGCTGTGGGATTCTTCCCACGGAAGAGAGCTCTCTGCAAACTTCTCTAGCATGGTTTCAAAACATCACAAAACAACAGTCTGCCTGAAATCTGCTGCAGTGAAAAATATCTGTCCCATGAATCTTGCAGTCTTCCCACACTATCATCATGGGTCCTAATAGACACGGGGTTTTAGTTGTTTAAGGATGAGCTATTCCAACCTGAAAGCAAAGGTTCTCTTCTTCAATTTCTAAAAACCTTTCACAACATCTATAGGCTCTGGCACCTTCTTTTCACAGGCTGCACATGGATTTCTGCATCCCCCATGTACCTCATCTCATGAATTATAGGGAAAACTAGTTGCTGTATTATAGTCTTCATCACGGTTCGCAAGGAAAATTTCAGCTCCAGCGCTGGGAGCGCCTCCTCTCTTTCCCTTCCCCCACTGACCTTGATGTCGCCCTGTTCTTCTTCCTCGCATGACTTTTCTTTTCTCTCTGACTTGGAAGAAAGTCAGTGTCTCTAAGTTGCTGCTGAAAAATTGCCCTTGTCTGGGCTCTGCATTGGGGAAATACTTGCCAAGTTACTCGTTGCCAGCTGCATGGTGTTTTTGGTCCAGCTGGGTGTGAGCTGTGCTGGCTGTGTGGAAGGGCCCACTGGCCCTGTGTGGGCTGTGCCGGCTCCACATGAATCTCGGATGCGCGGTCCTGGCTCAGTTTGGGGGGGTTTTCCAGCCGCTCAGCTGCTCACGGCTCCAGGGTGGCTTTCCCGGCAGCCCGGCCCCGCACTGCCGCACCAGCAGCCTGCTCCAGGAGGAGGCCTGGGGGCCCCCCACCGCCACCCCTCCGCGGGGAAGCAGGAAAAAAGGTACTTCCTGCACTTGCTCCTTTAAATATGTACATCACAGAGGGGTTACCATCTTGTTTAACTGGCCTGACAACCTGTCTATCGACTATGGGCTCCGTGCTGGTCACAGTTTTCCTGAACTGCTAAAGCCACCACACACTAAAAGGAATCTCCAAATATTTTGATGGGTTAGGATCTAAAACCAAATGTTTCATGGAGATACCATGATACTCAGGTGTCAGAATAAACTTGGTCAGGGTTTTTTATATCCTCTTCCATTCTGGCTTAATTTTCCTGCCCACTGCTCCAAACTTGGATTTCCACAAATAATGATCCCAGCCACCTTTCTTCTTAAGCTTTTTACTTCTGTTATGACTACATTCCAGACTGTGGTGCAGTACAGTGATCCCAGCTGGGCAGCTTAATACAAGCTCAAAATCTAACTGCAGCCTCGCGGATGCCTGTCAGCAAATTTATCCGGGGGGGTCAGTTTTTGGGCTACAATGTATAGATTAGAAACACATACTATTAACATTTTTTAGCTCCTGAGTCTTTCTGGAGAAGCAGGATAAACTGGCTATCCTTCGGGCCAAAAACCAACTTTAGCATAACCATTACTACCCAAGTGCAGATAATAATTAAAGTGTCTGTTGATGACTTACACCTGGTTGGAAGCACTGGGCTTCATCTGTCTGTCAATTCACTTGAGGATTTGTATAGGAAATAGGGAATTCTGTTGCACTGTGTGAAAGGCTGTTAAGGAAAATAGGTAATGAGTGCACTGAAAACCAAACTCAGAAGTTGCCATGTCCTCATGCAGCTCTTAAAATAGGAGTAAGAGACAAAGCAAGAGTCAGTGGATAGAATCAGCACAAATTATTTTTCTTGTAACATTTTCCTCTTGCTTGAAGTCTTAAAGTAATCTTCCTTAAAATTGCTTTTCTCAGAGATCATGCTGGAAGACTGCATGCCAAAATAACACATGATAAAGTGGCTTAGATACTCATGCATGGACCTAAAATAATACATTAATAGCAAATCAAAGTGGACCTAACTTTTGGGGGTTTTTTTGTTGTTGGTTTGTTGGTTGGGTTTTGGTTGGTTTTATTTTTATTTTTTCTTCTCCATTTCATTTTTCCCCTATATTTTTGAGTCCTAGTCTACTTATGGGCAATAATTTTATGGGATTGGAGTTTTCAGCACATGAAAATAGATAACCTTCCTGGTGCAGTGCCTCAGACAACCCACATCTCTGTTTCTCTTGAGATTCAGAATATTTATGCAAAGTGCTGGAAATCTATATCCATCAATATAACAAAAGTTGTATCGCTGATCAGTTTGATGAAAAGATGAATCATTTGCTATACAGCTGGTACATGAAAATAAAAATCAGTGACATTTCATTTCTAATGCAAATTAAGGAGAATATAATTCAGCTGTCAATTTTTACACCTGTTAAGCATACCACTAATTGTGACCTTCAAAAATATCAGTTCATAATAAATAAATGTAGGAGGAGATGACTGGAGTAAATATTTTGCCTTTGTTTTTCTGACCAATGAAGGAGACTTTGCTCAAAACCCATTATTTCATTCTTGGGCATAAGCATAATTTAGGCATATTTGTTGTTTTGCTGCCACATCTTGATTTTATCTACATAGAAGAGTAGCCCAAAAATAAATAGGTAAATCCATCCCTACACAGGTTGCTGAGAGCCCTGTCCAACCTAAACTTGAATGTTTTCAGGGATGGAGCCTGAATACACCTCTCTGGGCAACCTGGGCCAGTGTTTCACCACCCTCAGTATTATTTTTTTCCCCCTTTATTTCTAGACTAAATCTACTCTATTTTGGTTTAAAACTATTACTCCTTGTCCTATTGCTTTAGGCCCTGTTAAAAAGTTTGTCCCTATCTTTCTCATAAACCCTCTTCAGGTACTGGAGTGTGTTATGAGTTCTCCCTGAAGCCACTTTCTCTCCAATAGGAGCAGCCCCAACTCTCTCAGCCTTTCCTCATAGCAGTGGTGTTCCATCCCTCTAATCATCTTCATGGCACTCCACCTAAGTACCTTGAGCCATTTGAACTTGTCCTTTCACTTTTCTATATGTCTTTGGTTTCTGGTTTTTTTTTTCTTGGTCAATTTGATAATCAGAATTTTCAATGGACTAAATATACCTTGTGCATTCAGCTTTTGTAGCATGGAGCTACTGTGGGGTTTCACCTTTTTGGAAATGAGATCTTGGCAGTTGCAACTGAGAGTCTCTTGGAGCGTGATGTTTTCATGTCTTATGTATACTGTGTTGAGACAAAGGCATCCAGCTAGCAATGTCTGTCACACAGATGAGCTGATGTATGCAGTGAAAAGTCAGGGGAATAAAATAATTGAATTCAGCTGCTAATTTTGTCTAAATACTCCAGATATTAGAAAAATCCAGGAATGTTTCCAAAACTGCCTTGCCTATGTAGAAAACTGCTGTTAAGGTTTTTCTTTTCATGTCTTCCAACTCATTCAGACCTGGCAGCTTGGACCATTTTTTGAAAACTCTCTGGAGGTGTGAGTTTTCCAACACTCTGTTCTTTGATCTGATAGGTACTGTCAAATAAGGTGTTTTTTATTTTTTTTTTTACCTAATCTTCTAGTAGCAGCACTTTGGAAAAAAAAAAGGAATATACATTTATATGAAAAATAGACAATGTCTTCTGATTAGAATTGCACCTGGACTGATGTTAATACACCAATTCTGCCTGCCCAGTCTTCCCATTTTTCTTGTCTGTTTGATGTAGTGTGACAGCAGAGTCTTTTTCACTCTTCAAACATCAAAATTTGGACCATATTATCTAGACCATGTCATTATTCTTTAGAATGTCTCTCTATTCCACCCTCCTTGGCCACTAAATGATAAATTTGGCATTTTTATATACATAGGAAATTTACAATATGATCTCAGTTCTTTATTATAGGAAATTTATTTTATATTATTTATAGCTTTTGTATTTGTCTCTTGTAATGTTGACAAAATTTTAACTTGTAAGAGTGAATACAAGAGAAAACCAGCCAATCGCCAGGGAATCACTCTGGGTGAAGGTAAATATGCAACATTTATGACTGGCTTGTACTGGCTGATTGTGTTGTGCTTTTCAAAATACTTTGCTTGCACTGGAGCAGTGATTCATTATCCTTTACACTGTCTTCTGTTTTGACTTTATATATAAAGCCTTTACCCCTCCTATTGGTACTGGTGCTGGCTTTCTAGATGCAAACATCTGTCCTCTGGGAATAGGCTTAGAGCTATTAAACAGCTGTCAGCTGAGAATTATTTCTGTCAGCAAATCTCCTTTTCTACAGAAAGACCTTTAAAAAATATGAAAGTCTGGTTCTTTGAATTCAATTTCCAATACTGTAAGACTGACCCATAAATACCAATCATGTATAATCTTGTTTAAGTTACAGATATTTCCACATTTGCGAAGCATTTATAGCAAGAAAAATGCCTTTTAACCAAACTAATTGAATTGAGGCAGTGTGGTATTGTGAATTGCTGGAAAACAGAGAAAACCCATCAATTTATGACTGGAAAAATGTTTCAGAAACTTTATTGTCTGGTCTTTTTCTAATTTAGAAAATATTAACTCACATCAATCCATCAGAATGTTGTTCAAGTAAAGATGTCCAAACCAAAAATGGGTTTGTAGACTATCAGCTGAATTTGATCCTATAAGAGATGATTCATGTTCTAGTCCTAATTTGCCTGAGTCTCTTAAAAGAGTCGGAAGGATAAATTAATTAATCTGCTTCTCACTTACTTTTTGTTAGTGGAGTTTCTTACAGATGCACCTCCCCCCCGCCGCTGCCAAAAAAACCCCTCCAAACCAAAACAAAAAGCCCCCCAGGACTGAAGAATAATTCAGGACTTTAAATCATCTTTTGGCATGACCTACAGTAGCTACTATTCTGCCCACCACTTCCTGTAAATTACTGAGCTGTCAATCTTCAGTGTTTCTGCCTGCGTAAAAATAATTGTAATTGAATGAAATGTGGGCCGAGTGAAATGCCAGTAGAATAACCCCACTCTCAGGTTACTACAGTTTTGTACTGGGAAAACTGAGTATTTTGTCAGCTGAATAGCATAAGCATGAGTTTTCTAGGTAGATTTTTTAATGCACATAAACCTCTCTAAAATGTCTAGAAAACACTGCATTTTTTTCTTCTACAGCATACCACGCTCAGGCTGGAACATTGCAGAATATTCAGGTGACATGTTTTCAGTGTGTGATCATCAGCCTGATCTCGAGCAGCAAAAAACAGAATCCTCAAAACTTCTGGGAGTGTGAGTGGTTGTGTGGTAAAACTACTTTCACAGAGAAAGTAAATTCTTTGTGTCCAGTAGAGTAAGTCTGAACAGATACACTCATGTCTCACTTTCATCGGCACTGAATTGTCCTCTAACATAAATATTAAACCAAAATGTTAGCAATGGAAATTCACAGTGAATATGAGTGCAATTACACATGCTTACTTCCTTTATTTTCACCTTTCTTATTGTATGTCTGCTCTAACCAGACATTCCACAGTAAATCAAGAATTCTGTGAAAAAACATTTGTTTAATGAAATAGCCATTGAGTCTGAAATGTGACTGTGCTGAAGTGGGAGGGCAGAAGGAGCTGGAAGGATAAGGAAATTAATTAGATGGCAAATAAAATTGACTCCTTAATATAGAGGGAAGAATACAGCACTTTCTTCCTTCACTTTATTGTATAAAAATAATTTAATACATTTCCAAGCACTGGGGTTGAATAAATTGATTATAAATAACTTGCATTCTGAGTTTTTCTTCCTTCATTACCAATGAACTATCAACAAGAAGTTTGTCTATTTCTTGCTGTTTTCAAGGGCAGCTGTCAGGGGAAACCATTTTGCCATGCAAAATGAGCAGGAATTGTGCTATATATCCTTGACACCAGCTACAATCTTCTTATCTCTTAGTAACCATAAACAAGCAGGCTGTGGAATGTTTCTGTACAGTTTTCAGAACTTAGGTCACTTGTTGAAAAACTTCTGCAAATATATACCAATTACTTTTTAACATCTCCTTTTTGAGTGTACAAAATTCGATGTGTGAGCAATTCATGAGTTCTGATTTCTCATATATATGTCATTAGCCTCCAAATCATATGTGTGATAGGAATAACAGAGTTGATAAACTAGGGAATCCACTCTGTTGTGGTTTGACCCCAGCCAGCAGCCAAGCCCCAGGCAGCCACTCATTCATTCCTCACCAACAGGATCGGGGGAAGGGTAAGTGCTGGAAAACTCGTGGGTTGAGATAAAGACGATTTAATTAGGAAAGCAAAAGCCACGCACACACACAAAGCAAGACAAGGAATTAATTCACTGCTTCCCATGGCCAGCAGGTGCTCAGCCATCTCCAGGAGAGCAGGGCCCCATCATGTATAACGCTTGCTTGGATAGACAAAGTCCATCACTCCAAGTACTACCCCCTTCTTCCTTCTTCCCCCCAGCTTTATGTACTGAGCACGATGCCATATGGTCTGGATGGTCTGGAATATCCCTTTGGTCACTTGGGGTCACCTGTCCCAGCTGTGTCTCCTTCCAACCTCCCATGCACCCCCAACTCCCTCACCAGTGTGGAAGTACAAAAAGCAGGAAAGGCCTTGGCTCTGTGTAAGCCCTGCTCAGCAATAACAAAAACATTGCTGTGTTATCAGCCCTGTGTTCAGCACAGGTCCAAAATGTAGCTCCATGCCAGAAGCTGTGAAGAAGATAATCTCTACTCCAGCCAAAACCAGCATAACCCGGCATTGAAAAGTAGACTTTAACCTAAAAGTGTGTGTGTTGGTGTGCAGAACAAGGAGAACAATTCTGTAACTTTGCAGTTATAGCAAACTGATACAAAGAAAAGTCCATAAATGTGATTATTAGAATTATTTAAAAACTGCTTAAATTTTAACTAAAAGCAACTTTTGGGCTTTAGTTCTCAGTGCAGTAAAATTACAAAGTGCGGTCTATACCTCAAGTGAAAATTTTGAAAGAAATTGTCAAATTTTGCCTGGTTAGAAAGGAAATAATTGATACTTGCAAACCTTACTGATCTGTTTTCTCCAAATATAAAGTAAAATTTTTGAGGGATTCTACACATAAAGAATTGTAATTAAGTTCCAAAAGAAAGCCACAATAAAAAAATGGAAAATTAAGTGGGGTTTTTTATTAAGACTGTTTAGAGAAAATTATTTACTTTGATTTTATTTTTTCTGGACTTTTTTTTTTTTTTAAGAAATAAAACCAGGTTTCATTTTGTTTTTTAACTACTTTGAAGTAAAGACAACAGATAAATCCACTAGTTGGCTATACTGTCAATTTTCTATGTAATTTCAATTTCAAGTGTTTTGATATTGGAGAATCTTAGTGGAGAAATTTATACTTATAGTCTATTTTATATATTAAATGACACAAAACATGGTGTCATTTTCTAGTCATTTTAACTTACAGTAACTTTTTGTTCAGGGTTTAGTGAGAGGAAGGGGAGACTGCAGCTTTTAAATACAAACAGAAGCTGCCTGTGTTCATGCTACCTGGGAGGCTTGTGGAAATCTATATTCAGAATGTAAATTTTTGGGTGTAAGTCAAAGTCTGCCAAGAACATTGCACATTCAGATGGGAGTTGACTCATAATTTGGAACGTGGAACCATAACACACAGTTATTTGGATAGGCTGAATATTATTTTGGGACTGTTGCTCACAGCAAACTCTTAAAGGCTGTAAATACCACAAAGTGGTTAACCAGAGGAAAATTGTTGAAAGTCTGTGTGTTTTCCAGGGGCAGATTGGTAAAATCTCCTTAGCACCAACAGTTCCACAAACGCTTATCTTAAAAGCCCTCATTGTCTGTATTATCCCACCATGTTTTTGGGATAAAAAAGACTGCTGAAGTCAAGGACTTACAGACCACAGTGAGAAGAAGACAATAAAAGAAATGGTTACACGGTTGCACTTAATACTGCCTGGAGTTCTAAGCAATCACTTGGGGTTTCTCCATCACAATTACTTGGACTGGAACTAGGCATGCTTTCTGGATTGATGCCATGATGATTTTTTGCCTTTTCTTTTTATACCCCTTTTATATACCTTTTTATAACTTCAGTGTTCTTAGTGGTTTTTAGCCTACATTCTTGGACTTGTTTGTCAAGCTACGAGACTAAACATTTTAGAGGTTTCATAGTTAGGGATCAGTGTGCCCCAGACCCCAAGGTCCTCTCCAGAACACATTTTGTAAACTAAGATAGAACCAAGCAGGGGGAAGGTTCCTCACTCAAGCTTCTCACTGGAGAATCTTTGATAGAGATGCTTATTAGTAAGACCTATAATGTTATACTCGATCTATTGTAGGTGGACATTGTGGTGTGCACTGAGGTGCATTCGACCTGGATGTAGTGCACCTCAGGATCCTTAAAATAAATACAGAGGTAAAACCCCTTTATCCCTTCTAACCGTTTTTGATTCTTGATTTTAAGACCAGGAAAAAGCATCAGATCATATGGCAAGACACTTTTTCTATTCTGCTGACCATTCTTTTTTGGAAATGGAATGTATTTGGTTTTTTTAAAAAGCATTTCTATGCTTCTCTTGAAGGTAAGCCTGACTCTAGCAACAAATAAGAAATGACCACATAATGTTATTTTAGAAAAGAAGAAGCAGAAAAGATGTTTTCCAGTACATACATATCCACTAGCCCACGAACATCATAGTCTGAAAATTGAGGAAAAACTGTATTATTTTGTGAGTCGATGAAAATAGTTTACATCCCTTGCTATTTATAATCTAGACATCCTGATTCAGTAGGTTGACTTACTGTGTCAGCAAGTACTGGGCGCACGCTAATAAATGAGGAGACAATGTCAACTATGCTGGCAGGAAAAGGCCAGTCATACAGCTGACAGCCAGTCTTGGCAAGGAATATATGTAATGGTTTGGTACTGCAAGCTGTTTGTAGTTAGCATTACCAAAGCTGCCAGCCAATTGCCTCATAAGGTCTGCTGACAGGCAGTAATCTAATCTGGCCTCCCATTTGTTCTTTGTTTTTATCTGCTAAACACAACTTCATCTTTCCCGTGGTTGACTTGTATGCTATTTAAAATCTGAACATTGCATTCAATCTTGTGGACATGAGAATAGCAGAGGTGTTATAATCAAAATCGTATAGAACTCGGCCTCTGGAAACAATTTTTCATGAAGATGTGCTCAGATTTCAAAATAAACTTACTATAAAACAGAAAAGAAATGTGGTTGCATTATATTCTCCATATATGTCCTGTTTCAAACTGAAGTTTGAAAGTAGGGATATTTTCCATCATAAGGAATTCTAAACAGATATCGGGGGTAGACTGGAGGGACGATTGCAGGTACAGTGGAAAAGAGATTCAAGGTTGCTGGCTTGA
The DNA here is from genome assembly GCA_013399195.1 of Dicrurus megarhynchus. Classification (NCBI taxonomy): domain Eukaryota; kingdom Metazoa; phylum Chordata; class Aves; order Passeriformes; family Dicruridae; genus Dicrurus; species Dicrurus megarhynchus. The sequence goes on along the minus strand of VXAD01004188.1, from coordinate 177,009 downwards.
TCAAAGCACAGAAATAAGTATTCATTGTGCTTGAACAAAGTAACTTACATGTAAAATAAGTAAGGTTATACAAGATATGTTCAGATTTGCTGGTTTTATTTCAAGTTATGTGTTGAAAAGCTCTTGGCTTAAGATATATCACTGAGGAGTCAGTGTGTTCTTATGGCTTTGATTGACTTGAAATTTATTATTTCTGGTACAAAAGTACTAATCTAGTATGTCTGTTCATATAAAGTCAGGATGGTCCAGTGGGAAGGGTGCTGAACTGGTGTAATTTCTTTTCTCCTCCAGAAACTCCCTGTGTGCTGATGGCATATTTGATTAGGACTAGATCAAGAAAAGTGTTGTGTATCAAAAAGTGTTTCTAATAAACATTAACTGCCTCTGCCTAGTGATTCATTTCTCAAAGCAGCCAGTTTAGTGGAGCCAAGCCTTGCAACTGCCAGTATTTTCAGATGTGAATTTCCACTGACAGTGCGCTTCTGGCCCTGTGCGTGTGCCCAGATGTGACTCGCTCTGGTCAGCATGTAGCAGCTTGGCACTCATGGCAACATCCCACTGGTATTACAGACCAGGTGTTGTATAACTCTTCCATGCAAAATGAAATGGGCCTATCTGGTTTGTTGTGCTCACCTCTGGCCAAATTATATCTGTGAGGAAGATGTAATCCCAGGAGATGCAGGGTCATTTCTGTTCCATGGTGAAGGCAACTGCCTCTGGGTTTTCTCTGATGGCTTCACCTCCCTCCAGTGTGGTGTTATGAGACCCACACTGAAGTGCTCTTTGGAAACCTTGCTTGGGGCCATGCCTTCCTTTCACCCTGGTCTTCCTTCCTTTCTTTCATAACAACATAAAATCAATTGATAGAAATGTTCCGTCTTAAATGAGATCTTGTAAAAACAAAAATTGTGAAAAATTCATGTCTTTAACAGTAGATTCCTGCCTGCCAAAATGTACCTTGGTTTTCATTGTCTATATTTCTCAAGGCTGGCAGGACAAGTTTCATTTTCTTGGAGGAACACAGATGATAAAGGTGTTCAAGCTTGGGAATTGTTTTTTCTATAGTGTCAGGGGGTTACTAAAAAATTTGAAACTGTTACCCAGAATCAGCAATTTTTAAAGCACTGCTGGTAGCACAGCTTATGATGAGGTTCTTTTTCTTGACCTGGAAATATTAAGAATCAGTTGCGTGAAGCCTCTGGGCATCAAGGAAAAAGTTTTTTTTCTGACAGCACAAATCTTCAGAGAACAAAAATATAGTTGCCAAAACCTCATTATAATATCAAGACAAAATGATGTGCCAAAGTTCATCCCTAAAATAAAAACTATGAACAATTTATACATTAGAATATAGTTTACATATATATTATACACCTATGTGACATATTTTTATATTGTCTATATATCAGAACATTCATTATGTAATAACATAATTTTAACAAGTAAAATAGAATGAAACATTACCAGTGTGATTCATTATTTGTTGCCAATCTATTACTATTGATTACTTAGTAGGAAAAATATGAAACAATTTAATGTAAATTGCAAACCAATACCCACATTTTTTCTTCCTTTAGTTATTTAGTGTCAAGTGTCACACGGACATTTCAGGATTTAAGCAGATATTCAGAAAGAAATGCTGAAGAAGAAAATGTAGTCAGCTCTAGATAAAAGTAAAGGTCTTTCATTCACTGATGGAAAAAGAAGTTTAAGTGGGAATTGATGCTTGAGAGAAGGGAGAACAAATGAGGTCAACTAGAGGTGTTCTCATGGATTTACTAACTGTATTGTGCAAAATGGATAAGGACAGTCTCATCCAGAATTAAAAAGGTTTTTTTTGTGCAAAGTCCATTAGAAATCTCCTGTTTTGGAATTTTCTTACAGTACTGGGACAACAATTAGATTGGCAGCTGGCACAATACTATTTGATCTATTTACATGATTTCCTTTTTTTTTGCTACAGCTTTTCTGTTTTCATTCCTAACACAGGTGGTGTTTGATTGTTCTTGAAAGGATAAGATGTATTTCCCCTCTTCAATGAAGTGCCTGCAATTTCTGCAGCTTCTGTTGCACCTGCTGACGTCTTCCCTTGCTGTCTCCCTATTTCACAAGATCTTGAGCAAATCAGGCATCAATGAGGAGATTTTCCTGCAAGAGACAGAGTTCCACTTTTTAGGAGCCTCTCGAAATAAATTAAATCTTCTTTTGCGTAATCTGAAACATATGTTTCCCTGGGGGAATTATTTATTTTCAGAATGTATCCCTCTGTTCTTAGCTCAAAGAGAAAAGCAAGCATCACCAGGCCCAAAAATCACCAAGCCCAAAAGGACTTGCCTACATTACAGGTCTATTGTTCAAAGTACATCAGAACTTTGCAACAGTGAAATACCAGAAATGGCATCTGAGTGCCTGTAGGTTTTTTCCAATCAATAAAAATATCAAAAGCAAAAAAAGTATGTGTTTGATTGGAGAAATATGGGGGTTTTTAACTGTTAAAGGAGCACTACAAGAGCATTTTTAGATTCTGTTGGTCTTCCTGGTTAAAAAGGAATTCCAGATCAACACATCTGTTTTGGGTTAATATTTGCAATCATAGACCTTTTTGAGAAATGCCAGTATTCTCTCTTGAGCATGATGTGTCCATGCATGATGACCATGGAGAATTCTACATGGGAAACAAGACAGAGAAGGGGCAGAGAGGAAAGGAAGAAAAGTCTATTAAAAAAAAATTGTATTTTCTTTACTGATTGTGGCCTGTTTTTCATCTACTTAAATTTTTCTCATCTCATTTGAGGCTATAGAGTGTAATATACCACACCTATGAAATTGACATGATGTAAAACCCCAGTGGGAAAGACACTTTTGGGATGAAGTTTTCAAACAAACGGACTTGAAAAGCAACAGTCACATTGTTCTTCCCATACTCCATGATCAAAGGAAAAAATTTGACCCTGAATCAGTCAAAGTGTAATTGTTCATGAAAATGAATTATAAATTTAAAGGGAATAAGTTTCTCTTTGCTGTTACATGAAAAACAGGATAGGTTGGATCTAAAAAGTGTTGAGTAGTTCTTTCAAGTAGTGCAGGACAATACTTATATTTGGGCCTTGACTGCAATAAAGTGTTACCTGTGATCTTGTCCAGATTTTACATTTTTTATTGTGATGATGACGATAATGATGATGATGATGGTGATGATGGAGTCATTCTCCAAAATGCCATTACAACTCTAGGCTCCAGTAGAAGGCAATAGGTCCAGAGTAGTTACTTAAATTAGGAAAGTGTTGAATGTAATTGATCTCTATATGATGACTGCTCTAGGGATAGTGGAATTAATACTGGGGGCCACAACCCATAATAGATCATCTCATTGTTCTGAATTATTTTTTTGCATAGTATTATTATCACTCTTTTAGTTTTAGTTTCCATACAATGAAGTGACTACAAACTTTGACATACTTGTGTTAAAATTTGTTTGTGCAGAGATAGATTTGAATTTGATTTTAAAGTGATTAAAATATGCTTATGTCTCACCTTGAAAGTGAAAAATTGAATACTTCCAGGTTTTAGCTTCTTAAATTCTCAAATGGCTAATCATTTAAAGGAAGAGAAGGGAAGAAAGGAGGGGAAGAGTTTTCAAAACATTTCAAATTACAAAGCACATTGTGACAGACTGTGTTGAGTTTTGGAAAGTGATACAAAGCATTTCCCACTCAGTGTGTGATTTTCACCTTCTGTTTGTCTATCACTTTGTCCAGCATTTGTTGGTAGCTTCCACACTGAGAGAGAACTTTGAGCTCAGAGTTTTACTTTAACTCATGATCTCCTTCAACCTTAGGTATTGAAGCATATAATCTATAAGTTGAGAGGCCTGGGAGCAGGTTTTAGTTTTTCGAGATAAATTCAGTAAATGAAACAGAATATTTTGACATAGTTCCACCACACCTCCCCTCCCCTCCTCTTCCCTTTACTCGCCTTCCCAAGGTGTTGGAGTGCCGTAAGGAAGGAAATATTGGAGAGAACAAATGGATCCCAAGTATGAATAGGAAACAATAAGATATTATACATGTGTATATACATGTTATAAACTGGTTTAAATTGGAAAAAAACCTGACTGGTATGCATCATTCCTTCCATGCTTGGGGTATCTTTTTTTCTGACCTAGGCACTATCATTCAACCATATCTCTGACATTTTCACTTCTGTCAGGGTTTACATTTATTAGGTTTATGTTGACTTAATGTCAACCTAGTACAGATGAATATACTGCAGATAGTAATAAAAACATAGTGCTCAGCACAAAGGACATGTAAAATATTCATGGTGGTTTGTATGTCATTGGAACTGAAGGTATTCAAAAGATACCTTTGATATCTTCCACTGGGACTGTGTTTACTTTACACAGCAGTAAATTTATTTATTATGTTAATTAAATTAGTGGATCCTGTACAGCTGCCATGAGATAAATGAATATTCACTTGTGACTTTTTTCACTTTACTGGGAGGGCAAATGAGAAAATGTTTCTAGATAAGTTAATTTAGAGTGGAACTGCATTGTACAGCACTGGTATCAATTTACTGACAATTTAAGTTTTTCTAACAAGAGGTTAACTTTGGAGTTATTTTCCTCAGAATATCACATAAGGTAAGCACGCAGTAAATATTACATCTGTTTCCATCACTAGCTAGGAGTTTTGTTCTTTTAAAAGTTGGTGTTTTGCATGGGAGTAAGTGAAGAGTTGTAAAATAAAAGTATTTTTCCTTAGTTTGCAAATGTCTGAAGGCAGGTCTCATTAGTTCTGGATTCTTTTGAACCTCCATCATTTGGAACTGCTCAGAACTTTAATTCAGCCATTTGTCAGATGTGATGGAACATCAAACAATCAAATGGAAATACATGAAAAACACATGTTTAAAAAAGCATCCACATGTGCAAAAAACTCCTTTAATAGTGCTCATCAACTCTTATGTAAATCTGAAAGAAACTTACATTTTTTATGTATTTCCACTGCACTATCATATTCAAATCTGGTGGTAACAAATTGATCAACAATAAAAATTTTAATACAGCAGTACATTGAACATGACATACTCAATATTAATTTAGAAATTCAGGTTTTATTGACTTCAGTTGTCTACTTTCTCTTTTTCTCCCAGCTGAACTTTGAAAAGGGCACTTTTGACCTTTCATCTGTGCCCATTCAACACTTCTTTGTAAATTAGTTGCATATGTACATTTCTGTGTGCTTTTTGCATGTAGAGGATGGAATGTAAATGTGGGAGAGTTCTCTCATGTTTTCATGAGGATGGGGTTTTAGAAATGCAGCCTTGGTACGGGGAATGTATTTGACTGCCAGCTGTTTGATTTGTTTGTATGCAACTTTGAGGAAATGCTTTTAAAATCAGGTGTTGATTCTGTATTGAAAAAGTGTGCAAAATCCACTGATAACTTATTTGTCCAAATTTATTTTGGAGAGACTTGCTTATTTACATTATTCAATCTTCTGTAAATTATATCTTTTTATTGTGCAGATAGTTGAGCAGGTAAGGGGCAATCTTTGTGTCATTTGCAAAGTTAGAACCTGCATCCTAAAAATTCCTTGCCTTGTTCCTTTTCTTTCCCCTCTTCAGTTCATTGAAAATATCCTAGGTTTTATCATCTAACTGAAGTTTACAACTATCGTCTTGGAATCTGTGATTTGGACTCCTTTCTTGAGGATGTGGAAGTGCTGCAAGATCTGTGTTGTGATGTTATTCTCTCCCCTTGCCCTTCTCCTCCCAAATGTTTGGAAAGCAAGAATGTAAAAAACTTTAAGACTTACTGTGATTTTGAACATCTCAAACTCTACTGAAGCTCCCATGGAAATACAGTATATCATTGTTAAGTTGTTGGCTATTATAAAATTATCTTCCCCCTTAGTTCACTTAAAATAAGCTATATGAAATAGAATGTTTTAACCACAAAGTCATGGGACCAGGTACTGGAAAAGACTAGTCTGAGCATCATGTACACATACATTCTTATGTTTATTCAAAATTTTTGTGTTTTATAATAAGACTTTTTTCACATTGATCTGAACAATTGCTGGTTTTTAGCACTGAAATTTTTTAAGAATAGGTGTTATAGTCTGAGTATGCAAAAACACGTTAGTGAAGAGTGCAGATTAGAGGAGCTAACTGAAGTTGTTTGAATGAAATTCATTTGTAGACATAAAAAGTGTCATGGATATCCACTGCAGCTCTTCGTGGGATTCAATCAATGCAAGTTAGTGTGCTGTGTGTTCACTGATGGCAATAGAGTGTTATTACTTTCTGGATGTATCTCTTTTATGTGAATCTGACTGCCAGACTGCAAAAAAATCCTGCTGTATTCTCTGGACATCAGTTTTGTCTTAAAAAGAATTTAAAATACTAACTTAAACACAAAACTTCAAAACAAAGAAAGAAAACAACTGTTGAAAAAATAGCTATAATATTTAATAGCAATTTATTACTTTGTTTGATCATGCAAAATTTTAGTCACAATTATTTTTGTTGCCAAGTCCAAACCTTATTTAGCATTAAGGGGAAAAATTATTTACATTATGTTTTTTTGTCTTACATTAAACTGGAGATTTAGTAAGGGTTTCAAATTGAATTTACTAATTTTTTTTTTTTCCCTGAGGAAATAGATGCAATTTTCCCATCAGGTAAAAAAGGGTAATTTTTTTTTTTTTTTAAGATCAAAACAGCTTCATTATATATTTAAAAAAGATTAAACAAAGACCTTTTACTTCTTTTGCAGCTGCTAATTCATCACACCTTATCTTTGCACACAAGCTTTGACCATAAAATAGTCATTTCCTTTATCCGTCATGTCATATTTTAAGACAGGCTAAAAATAACACAATGAAAGGCAGGATATTGCCACAGTGAAAACATCTTGTGTTTTCAACATTTGGATTATATTAACCTTGCAGTCTCCTTTCATTGCAAAGGTGTCATGTTGGTTTCCTTAACCTCAGAGCTGTGTTAGAGGAATGGCATCTGAGCTTGGTTACCAGAATAATATAAGTACTACTCCATGTCCTTGGAATTTCTTATTGCAATTGCTGTAACTTCATGTCAGCTGGGCTGGGGTTTTCTTTTGCAATACTGAGTGCTGATTGGTCTGCACTAGAAGAGTCACTGTGTTTCAGTCTGAACTTTTTATGTTATATATGAAAAGATAGCTTTAATTATTTTTTAAAATGTGGACGGATGGTAGCGGAAAATTTTCAACAGCCTTATGAAAAAGTCCTGAGACTAACTGTATTATTATGAAACAAACTGGCAGCAGAAATATATTGTAGACAGAAGGAAAACTTGCAGAGAAACAAGACTTCTTCTTTCTTAGCTACCTCCTGAAAATCATACTGAGTCTGTGCTGGCTGTGAGTCTGTATGAGTAGAGGTGGCAAACACATTTTTATGTACTTGGTCTTAACCTCAGCTTTGGGTTTGCTGAGAGTGACCACGCAGAAATCATTTACTGGCTGCTGTCTGTTAGAGCTGCCTGTTGCACACACCTGAAAATCAACCAGGGCTTTCTTGCAGCTTTGTTAGACAAAACGGAGGTTTGCACTTTTGCCTCTGAATCTCAAAGAGTTTTAAGGCTCCTCTGTGCATCTGCTCAGAAAAGAATTTTCATGTGTGTTAATTTAACACAACGCTGTAGGTGAAAAATACCTAAGTGAATTTTAATATTTTTTCCCAATGCATCACTAGTAAGGAGCAAATTTAAATCTCTGTGCAATAGTCCATGGTGTTAATAATGCCAAGGTCTTGGGTTCAACCCCCATATGGGCCAGTCACTTAAGAGTCAGACTCAATTATCCTTGTGTCCCTTCCAACTCAGAATAGTCTGTGATTCTGTGAATCTCTTTGCAAGAAGGTTTGCTATGATTGCCTATGTCATGCATCCAGGAGGAGGTACTGACTTGCCCAAAAGCTGATACAGAAATGCCTTTAACTCATTACCTCTGAACAAAAAGTTACAACTTTAGAAATATAGAAGTAAATCATAGCAGTGAAGAATTGTAGAGCCAACAATAGTTGGCTGTCTAATAGTTAATTGCTGCCAGAATTTGTTCAGCAGAAATCTTGAACAGAAAGAAACAAACTGGATTAAAAATATGCTGTATGATACCACTCTAGGAAACTACATCAAAAATGAAGCAATTAATTAATTGCAAAGCAATTTTTTTCTGTTTTGCTTGATAATACTACTTGCCATAGAGGTGGCAAGAATTCTAGAAGACATTAATTAAATATTGTTGTAATCTACTGTCCTGCTTGAAGGAAAGGAGGTGAGATTAAAGCTTGACTATGATCTGGAAGATGAACTAAGCACTCATTGCCTAATTCTTGTGGGAAGCTAGAAAAGGAGAGAAAAATATCCCATCCTCTAAAGTTCTATAAGGTTTACAATATCTGATGTTATTTTGTATTGTACTTTACATATCACACACATCAAAGAACCTTCTATATCATAAAGCACTGCAGGTTACCTTGTAGCTCCTCATTTCAAGGTTTTCTCCCACAGTCAGGCCTCATCTACACTGTATTTAATGACACACAATGCCTCATTTATGAATAGATGCAAACACGTAGCAAATTGTAAAAACTAACTAAAGAGATACAGGTAGATGTATCTGTATCCGTATAATTTGAACAGAATTTGGTTTTCTATAATTAGCATTAGGACACCTCTGGATGACCTCTGATCCCAACATACCATAGTATATGACAGATACATATTGCTGTGATTTCTCTAGTGATGCTCACTGTTGGTTTCTTGTCATCTTTAATAGCAAAACAACTGGACAGACTAAATTGAAATGATTTATCCTCTCTGGACATCATAGTCAAAACATATTGTCACAGAAACAGGTTAGACTTTCTCCTGTATGCACAACAGATTTTTCTTGGAACCAAGTCATGCTTCAAGGTGTCACTGATACTACTGTGCTTTACAGAATGACTTTCATGAGATCACTTCCTCTGCCTGCTCTCTTCCTTCTGCCTCCTCCTCCTTTCTTCAGTTAAACAGGAACAAATGTTATCCTGTATGGTCTCATCTCATTCTTGCTTAAAGAATATTTTTTAATAGTTGAGCTAATACCCTAAGTGAGCAGGTTTTATCCTTCTTTGTCTATGAAATAGTTTATCTGGAAAATAAAAGACTGTTCTCTGTGTTCAGTGAAGAGGCAGAAAGGAATTGCTTGAAGATTGAGAGGAAAGTGCAGAATCTGAGAACAAACTCTTTCACCTCACTCTTTTAGTTTTGAATCTATCCATGTTTATAGTGCTTCTTTTCTGAAGTTTGTGGGATTTAGTTTCTTAAATTTATGCGTATACTTATCGCCTACATTACGCAGAAGTAACTTTCTATTATGACCTCTAACAACATCAGTGATATAAAAATTAACCCATGTTGAAGCAGTTTGTAAAGAACTGCAGCCCATGGGAAGGACCAGTGTTGGAGAAGTTTGTGGAGGACTGTCTCTCATGGGAGGGATCCTATGCTGGAGCAGGGAAAGAGTCTGAGGAGTCATATCACCTGAAGAAGGAGGGGAAGAGGAGCTCAATCATCAGAGCAGAAATTTCCCTCCAGTCCATGGTGAAGACCATGGTGAGAGTGGCTGTCCTGCAGCTCACACATGTTAATGGGGGAGATTGTAATGGCAATATCATTAACTTGTTGTAACCCGAGATTTGAGTTACATATTATGAAAACTGCTACAGCAGAAAACTCTTGCTGCAGCTGGACTAAGAGCAAAGGGAAAAGTTGACTGCAATGTTAAATCCTGTATCCTAGCCCAAAGGGATAGGGGTTGAAGAATGTAATGGAATGAAGAATGTAATGGAAATACCTCTAACTTGTTGTAAGCCATGATTTGACTTGCATGTTGTAGGACTGGTTTAACAGGAACAATCCGAACTAGCGAAGGAGAAGACTTACAAAAAGCATTGCAAGTACAGCAGTGACCTGAGATGCCCTTGGTGCCCATGTACTCCAAGAAACACTCCACCTCTCCCGCCCCAAAAGACCACTTTAACAGGTGGAGCCCAAAGTCATGGACTATATGAAATCAGAAGATATTTTGTGAACATTTGTGGGTATTTTATGGACATTTTGCAGGGGTGGTCTGTGGGCTAAGGCAGAGATATTTGTGTACTATGTTAAAGAATGGGAAGAGGGAGCACGGTTAATGATGGTGTATTGAATAGTGTGGGACTTGATCACAGCATAAGCGGTACAGAACAAGGGTGAGATAAAATGCTGGTTTTGTTTAAGTAGAGTTAATTTTCTTCACAGTAGCTAGTACAGGGTTGTGTTTTGGACTTTTGCTGAAAGCAGTGTTGATTACACAGGAATATTTTCATTACTGCTGAGTAGGGCTTGCACAGAGCCAAGGCCTTTTCTGCTCCTTACCCAACTCCACCAGTGACCAGGCTGGGAGTGCACAAGTAGATGGGAGGGAGCACAGCCAGGACAGCTGACCCCAGCTGACCAAAGGGATATTCCAGACCATATGGTTCATACATAGCATATAAAGCTGTGGGGACAAGAAAGAAGGAAAGAGGAGGGGGACATTTGGAGTGGCATTTGTCTTCCCAAACAAGAGTTACACATGATGGGGCCCTGCTCTCCTGGAGATGGCTGAGCACCTGCCTGCAATGGGAAATGGTGAATTAATTCCTTGTTTTGCTTTGCTTTCACTACTAAACTGTCTTTATCTCAACCCGTGAGTTTTCTCACTTTTACTCTTCTGATTCTCTCCCCAGTTCCACTGAGGTGAGCGAGTGGCTGTGTGGCACTTGGTTGTTGGTTTGAGATAAATCATGACATGGGAAAAATATTTATTGCTGTGAATCTAAAACAGATTAAGGTGATTCCTGAATGCTTAAGAAAAAGTATTGATGAGTTGCAAGAGGTACATTTCAGATGCAGCTGATGCATATCTTATTGTTTCACTCTGGTTATCTCAGTCCAGATCCTGATGGGGGTTCTGCTTTTCAGAGGTCCCAACTTCAGTGTCTACCAAGGCTCTTGATGATGATGGATGGGAGAGATGGGGTTTTCCACACCTAAGATTAGGGTATTTAGGAGTTAGGCGTCCCAAAGCTCAGCACTGCAGGTTCCTACTTCTGGATGTTTCAGACTGGAACATTAATGAAACTGAATTTATGTGCAACTCTACAGAAAACAGTGTATGACAGCAATTATTGTTCAGGATCAGATGGTTAAGTGGTAAAAAGAAGTAGTTTCATCATGATAAACATAATATTGCAGCACAAACCACCTCTGAATCTGAACCTGTTTAAACCACTCAAGATACTTCTGCGTTTTAAAGTTCTTGAAAGTTGATGATCTTGTTTACTTTAATTACTTTCCACTCAGCCGCTTACTTCTGCTTGTGGACAGAAGATATTTTGGTCTTATTTATGCTTTCGTTTTTAATAGCAGCCATTTACCAATTTCAAACATGTTTACCTAGAATTGTGCCCAGAGGGAAATATACCAAGCTAATTGCTATTAGTGTTTGCTATGCCTGATTAACTTATAATAATATATTAGTAAGGCCATCATTTAATATTAGGATTGACATAAAGAGAGAAGAGTGGGTGATGTAATTTTAATAAAAGACTAATTATTTGCAAGTGGAATGGAAGGACAATGTGAATAGTATTCCTCCCTTGTATGTCTTCGGCAAGGAGAGACTAAATTCTACGTGATTTTCTACTGTGTGGTTTCATTCCTCTCTGAACTGAAGTAGTACACAAAGTAGACCTAGTACACATAGTGTATGTACAAATGGCTTGTAAATTTGGTTTGGTGTGGGAAATGGAATGACAATCTGTCATGGTGCCTAAAAATTTTTTCCTGTGTTTATTTTCATAAGACATAATTGTTCAGCTATTAATAGTTAATGGGATTACTATGTTTATGTACTGGCAGCATACGGGAATTGTTAAATATTTTAACTGAACTCAAACTTTCCATGTAGAAATTAGTAAGAAAAATGAAGGAGAAAGATCAAGTAACTAAATGTAATGCATAGCAACATATTTTAAGTAGAGGCTGTATGTTTGGTGAGATAATTGCAATTTGTGTTTTATTTACAATGTTATGCTACAACACCGTGGTGTGTTTGTATTGTGGCTTGCCACAGAGGTAAAAAACACTTTTTTATTATAAAGTGGAAAATTTATTGAACCATGAAGTAATTCAATTGAGTTTTAGGGAAAAAAAAATGCATTAGCTTTTAAATAATCAATTCAAAATTTTGTTCTATTAGGAAATAAAAGCTCCTCTAAAAAAACCCATTACCCTCTGAGTATTGTATATACAATATGGGTAATGTGATAACTAATTGATTTTATTTTCTTAGTTTCAGTGAGACGGTTTATACTGGAAAGGCAGTCTGGTAAATGCTCATGAACTGTAGGCTAATGTAAATCATTAAACAGTCTGATAAAGAATATTTTGTATGAACTTACCAGGTGAGATTCTGCAAACTTACAGGTCATATTTTTTCTTAAATTATGTAAAGCCTCACACTGTGCCAAGTCAAAGTAACTTTCCTAGAAATAGTTACTTGCTGTATGAAAATAAATCAGGACTTCATTTTCAGCCAGAACAGTTTTGCACCCAGATAAAGAAACTGAACACAAATGAACAGTTACCTTTTTTTGCCCCTTGATTAATGGGGTATACTGACTGAACACTCCACAAACCATTTCTGCATTCCAAACCAAGATTTCTTTTCTGTGAAATTTTGAAAGATTCAGTGTCATAAGCCAGGACTGGGAATATGCATTCCTTAATGATATAAATCAGAGTGGCTTATTTGAAGGTACAGGTTCATTCATTTTGTAATGTCAAACCTGTGATTTTTCAATTATACCATTGTTTTAGCTTTACTTGCAAGAATTAAAAAACATGTCCCTGATTCTTCTATGGCAGAAATTAGATAAGTGCTCTTTGCAGTGTTTCCTTGGTTTGGATGATGTGCTACCTCCTTGGAAGAAAGCATTCTTCTGAGCATTAACAAAATTAGTGTAGTTTTATGACTATCATGGAAAGTATTGATAATTCATTCTCTAGATCTCAGAACTGATTCTGCCTTCTGATATGGCCAGAGCTGTCAAACTTGCTGGCAATTTCATAGAGGATGCACTAAAAAAAGTGGTCAGGGCAAACACCTGGTCCAGCAGATGATTCCTTCACATCTGGCAGGAGACATTTTGGTGAGGTGGAGAGCAGCCGTTGGTAGTACATCTTTTCTGTGTTTAGCAGCAGAGGAAACTAAATGCTACTTCAGGCTATTACCTTTCTTGGGTTAGATCTGTGTTGACATCTATGAAGACAGGGCTGTGTGAAAAAGTGTGGTGGTAATTTGCAGCTCACAGAAAAATATCTCAGCAGACAAACCATGCAGTTGATATTTAAAGAAATTGCCAAGCAGGATATTCAGTTTATAATGAACTTTTAATTATATTAAAGACTCCACAATCACTTATCCAATGCTTGTCTCACAGTTCGTGAAGAAACACCACCTCAAACCATAATAGCAGATCACCTCAGGGTGCAAGAATCCTTCAAATGTTTCCAGAGTCCTCTTAAAACATGCTTGCATTTGACAAAAGTAGGAAATGTTAATTTCCAGTGCTTTTATGTGAACAGGAATTCTCTGCAAAGGGAAAAGTAAATGCACACTTGAGTGACTCAGGCCAAATTAGTGGTTTATATGGTTCACTTTGAGTATATTTACTATAGTAACATCTAAAAAACCAGCTGTTGGAGTTTGTGTGTGAGATAAATCCACTCATTTACATTTCCAAGATATTTCTGATTCCAGCTCGCTTACATCCTTCTCACATGAAATTTAGAAAACATACATCTCTTTCTTACCCTCCCTTCAGACCCCTTTATTCTTTCCCCTCCCTCTACCCAAGCATATGACACTCAAATATGTGTTTTGGCTCATATGATTTTTTTTCAGGGGTAAAAGAATTATTTTGATGAATCAGGAAAAAAAAATACCTGTACATTTTGCAATAACTCTATTTGTTGAAATATTCAAAGGAATTCAACTACCTCTTCTCACGGATTTTCTTCATTTCTGCTATCTGATGTTTTCCAGGCAGCTTGCTGTATTAAAAGCACGTGTTTGCAGTGCTAGTAGTCTGCACTTTGTTCCAAGAAAACCGAAAACAAATGTGAGAAAGATGACTTAGCATTCTGTAGCTTCCTTGTGGCACAAAATGGTGAATGTTTGTGTGTGAGCATAGCATAAAACTTAGTTCATGTGTTCCCTTTATAGCAAGGAAATAGTTACTGAATACTTTCCACACCAACACAACAGAGTAATAAGTGTGCTATGTTTAATTGACTGGAAATCATTAAAAGTGCTTTGTTGTCGGTAGGAAGTTTTATTCTTGATTCAACTGTTCCCCCATGCAGCCTATTGTTAAGGACACAATAATATACTCCAGCTCTGTAGTCTGGAGCCACATGCCAAACTCCACCACCCTCAGAAGTAAAGCAAACAACTTTGGATATCAGTGGGAGGGCAAGTAATGTCTTATGCTTTTCTCAGAACTTCTGTCACAAACGTGAAAAGATGAAAGCTGATTTTGATGATTGCAAGCTGGTCGAATGTCTTCACGTACAGAAGAAACCATGTATTTTTAGTAACAAATTAGGACCAGATTTTCGAGGAGAATATATTCAGACTGTGTTCACAAAAAGGATGTGTGTGTTCTTCTTTTTAAGTGCTTTTTCTTGCTCTAACACACAGTTATACTTACAGTGGCTTATAACATTTTGGGGAAAAAAAAAAGGTGTGTACAAGATGGGAATAGAGAAAAGAAAAGATGATTGTTGTCAGAAGTTGTCAAAAATGAGAATGCTTACACTGAAAGCAAAACAAAAGCTTCCTACTAAAAAACATAATGCACATATTTTCTTATATAGGAAGACAATATTTACAAACTGTGGTTGCTGCAGGCCTGCATTATACCCTACACAGACTTTTTGCTTTCTTAAATCAGTTTGAATATTTGAAAGATAATTTTAAATAGAATTGAACAAGCTTAAAATTTGGGCCTTCTGGTAGCAATCTATAAACACAAATTCTTCCTTCCATAGGATTTGCATTATTCTCAATCCCATAGGTTTGTGTTTTCTGGATGTCAGAATATCTATCCTACAGGTATATCTCCTTTTTTGTATAGTTGAGGAAATAAAAAATTTTATTTTCTGTAAGGAAAAACCCACCTGCTAATTCAGGGTAAGCACTTCAGGTAGATTTAGAAAAACCCAACTATTAAACAGTGAACTCCTCCCTTATCCTCAGAATAACTCAACAATCCAAACTGCTATTTTCCAGGTGGGTTTTGTGTAGGCCCAGTTAAGCTACACTTCCATTTCAGCAGTGATGTGTTTGTGCAGTGAGTTCAGTTACTCCTCTAATACACATTATTTTTTTGGCTGACACTGTCAATATCCTTTCACCCAGGCTGACCCATAGCACAGTATTTCCTTGGCAGTGAGAGGTGCAGGATCTTTGTTCCCCCAGCTGTGCTCCTCAGCTGTAGGTTTACCAGTATGGGAGAGAGTGTACATAATTACAATTGCAACAGAGCCAGTAAACCAAGCCTTTCTGCTTCCATTAGAAAGGCCTTGGCTAAAGTCCGGGAAATTTGAGTTCTGAATTACCATTTGAATTTGAATTTTTCTTCTACTCTCTGTCTTATATAGATAAAGAAGTCCTCTGACCTCAAGTCATAAAAAGCCTATCAGAAGTGCACACTTAGTTTCCTCTCATTACTTTCATCTTCTGAGGGTATTGGGTACCTTGAACAAATGGTTGACTTCTCCTGACAATACTTAGGCAGGTTTCCTATGACAGCTGTGCTGCTGGCTTGAAAACACATGGGAGCCCTAAGCCCTGTGTTTCATGGTGCTGGCAGTGCAGTCCAGAATGAGCTCAGCTCTACGCTACAAACAATATTCATCTGAACAACATTCTTATTCTGTGAACAGCCTGGATGATTTTGTTTAACCAGCCTTATAAAAGTCTGTGTTAGGGGCTCTACTTGGAGAAGTAAACATCCAAACTTTTTCAGACAAAAATGCCCACCAATAGGGTGGTCCAGATTTGGCTGTTGAGATGCAGTATTGAGAGATATATGTATTAAGAAATTGTGGCAACCTAGAATTTTACATTTTATAATAAAATTCAAACTAAGAAGTATAGGTTGGTAAATAGCAATGTTGCATTTTCCATTTAATGTGCTACAAATGCTAAAAAATGTGTGCTTTCCATTTAATAAGTGCTTCATTGCTGAATGAAGTGTTCTGATAGACTTTCATTGATGTTGCAGTGTAATTGATATACATTCCTGAAAAATATTTTGTGAGAAAAAAATAGGCTGTTGACTGGTTTTGTACAGAACTCACATTTGTGAGCTGACTCACTGCAAGATCTGCAACATTAATGAGGAGGCACTTCCCTTGTGTGCAGTTCAACAGCTGTGCAAAATTTTGTCTGTGACCTCTGCCACTGGGAGGCTTGGTTGTAGAAGTCATTGTATAATCACAGTTTGGTTCAGGGGATCAGAATAAATCTAATCTGAACTAAAAACCTCAAAGAGAATATAGGGTAGATGCTGTGTGCTCATGTGAATCAGAAATTTTGTGGTAGATAGTGTAAAAGCAAAGAAAAAATAACTTAGATTACTTTTAGTGAAATAGTCCAAAAAATACAGTTTAACTTGACCCTGATTTTTCTGGAATTCACAGAGCCTTATAAGAACAGAGAGGCAGCCCAAGAGTCATATGAATACAGAATGTAGCTATAATCAGACCACATATATGAAGGCAGGAGGATTAGTTCAAGGCAGAATGGGATGAAGTCACACAGGATGGAAGGATAGCCTGTTTGAGCTGTTCATATCTGAAATTCAAAACAGACTTGAGAGAAAAATGAATAAAGCAGAGATCACTGAACTTAAAGTGAACCGAAACAAATGAGATTCATATGTCTCTAAGAGGCAGCTGATGAAATCTTTAAATACATGAATGTTCTTTTAAATGTAAGTGCAGCTGTGACTGTTTAGGAGCATGTGGTTTTGCAAGCTAGCAAGTACTTTGTGCAATGATTGATCTCTACAAATTAATTTGCTAAGAGAAACAAATAATGGAGTAAGTGTTCCCATTTCTCAGGACACAGCCAGTATCTCCCTATTGGCTGCTGCCTGAGTCCCTTTCCAATGAATCAGTGCAAGACTAAGGTTAGTGATATAATTAGGTGATTACAATCTTTGGCTGTTTAATTAAATATGACTTTGTGCAAATATTTTGTCACCAGGCTGTTGAAACTTGCTAGGTACACATTTTTGGAAGTAGCATGTAAACTTGGGAAATGATAGTCTTTGATCTTCGAGATTTTCTGTTCTTTGAAGTTTTTTTCTAAAGTCAATGCAATACAAGTGTTAATTTAATACAGCAGAGTGGAAAAATAATCTTAAGTCAGGGAGTATTAACATACAAAACCTCCTAGCTTTTCATGTGTCTCCTAAATTTAGTAATCCTCCCTTTTCTAAAAACAGCTCTCCTAGGAGGTTTTTTTTTCTGAACTATTAGGAACCCCACAGTAAGCATTTTTTTTTACCTGTGTGCTTTTAGCTTAGTCTTCTGACTTTCATTCTCCATTTGTTTTTAACCTTTTAGCCCATTTTGAAAGGTATGTTTTATTCTATACTTAGTGACATTATTTAAATTATAAATGCTATTTGTTAAAAATTCCTTATGTTTCTGTTTATCACTCCCCTCTTCCTGAAGTTTCCTCTCTGAGGCCTCTATTGCCATGATTCCAGAGCTTCTCATGGTGTTTTCAATGATAATTTTCAGAAATACTGTTAAGAGACTAGCAAGTGTTATTTCCAAAGTGTGAAATGAGGAAGCAAGACCTCTGAATGCAGGATTTCTAAAGTCACAAGCTGGAAATCTCAGAAATATTTCACTGCTTTTTTTTTATCTCTCCAGGTTTGTTATCTTAAAAGGGTTATGTGCATCCTTGATTTTTATAGAAATATCTGTGATCTTGTCTAAATTACAGATATGGTAATACTCAAGTATTTTTTTAACATTAAAAGATTCTGGGGTACCTCTTGAGCCTGGAAAGCTTGTTTTCAAGGCAAATGTTTATTTAGTAAGGATTTTGAAAGGGCCTGAGGACTAGGGAGGAGGGTACAACCTAATGTGTTTCTTATTCTTTACAACTGTGTAAAGAATTCATATTCTTTACTGCTGATTGTACTCCATGATAAAGTGGTGTTAGGGACAGAGACATTTCTATAGTTATTTTCTCCAACTCAGAAGTTAGAGGTTAATAATTTGTGATGTGGGGAAAACAGAGTTAAGCAAACGCATTGTTTGGATTGCAGGAAGATGCAATACAGAGTGTTCCACTTGCAAGGGAATGTGAAAAATACGTTTTTCTTCCTACATAATGCTAAATGAGTCTTTCACTTTCAAACTATGTCTTGCTGGAACAAAAAATCTGCTTGCCCATAGCTTAGAACAAATAATTGACTGCTGTCTAACGTGATTCAGCAGGCTGCAGTACCGAAATAGATCCTCTTGCAGTCCTCTGTTGCTGTCTTTCCAGCAGACAAGTCTGTCTTCATGGCACAAGGCATCACACTTCTGTTTCAGGGACAAATCCACACTGCTGGGACTGAAAAGATGTGCTTTCCTAGATGTGTTTATCAAACCGCGTCCAAGCAGATGCATTTTGAAAAATGTGGCCCTCTAGAGCTAGTGGCAACAACTGCTGACTAACAGTAAGTCTTCTAAACAGGCTGTGATACATTATTCTTTTTGCTTCAGAATGGTAGTGTCTAAATTTCATTGTAAGTACAGTTGAGCTATTATAAACAAGGGAGAGCCTGCCTCTTTTATAGGAAGTTGCCCGCGTTGTCCACTGCGGTTTTCCCTTCAGAAGAGTGTTTTTTTTCTGATGTAGTCAGAATAATTTGAGTTTGCCCAGTTTTGCTATATGCTTGCTGTATTTTTTTAAAATTTCCTTCTGCTGAATGATGGTGAAGAGTGCTATCACTTTGTCCTGTAAACTGTATTTTCTATTCTTGCATCAAATTCATGCCTGGATTTGAAACTGAACAAACTCTTTTGTCATCAGCAAATACTTACTTCTTTTTTTTAAAGAAAACAGATTAATTAATTGACAGACAGAGCATTTTGGCAGAAACATTCTTCTAACTCTGATTAAATTGCTGTGTTTTGCCATGCAAGTATCGCTAAAAGTATTACATTTTCTGAGTACACCAGTGTTATGAGCTGTCTATATGCACTTTCCACATATTTTCATACGAAATGGTGATAAAATGGTGCAACTGAAAAAACGGAGGGTTTGGAAATAAAAAGGGATGAAGTGAAAAAGAGAGAGAGCGGGAGAAAAATATTTAATTCACCAATTACTGCTACTGTATATTCAGGAGCACAGTGATTAGAAAAGCATGAAACAATTTTCGGAAAAGGTGTCCTGATAGCAAGGCTATTCCTTTCTTGAGATTCCTGACCTTCTGCTATACTGAAATGCCATTTTGTATCTGAATTAAGCTTTCCCAATGGAAACTCACTCACAGCTGGACATTTTCAAAAAAGCATTTAATTTTAGACAAAGTAATATGTTTCTGAGGCAAAAAATTGCATGACTACTACCTGAATGGCTTTACTAACCTGGATTTAAAAATTGCTGACCTGGAGTATAAGCTTTTTTCACCCACCTTGGCAGCTGAATATTTACAAGAGAAGATTACATTGACATTTAATGATCCGTCACTAGATGTTTCATTCCACTGATATTTACTATATATAGTTAGATGAAATTTTATTGATTACTGCTTGGGCAGTTAGGAAGCAGTGGGATCCTGATAACATAATGTTTCTGGTGTATGCAGTACCTGCATTAGCTTGGTTGGCATCTAGGAACATGGCTAGCAGGACATGACTGACTATAATGCAATTATGTGAGGTAGGCTTTTTTTTTTTTTTTGCTTGATTCCCAATTTTTTTTTAAACTTGGTGTGTCAACAGTTATATGAGACAAAGAGTGTGGTCATAACAATTCATGCATCTAACTTTTCTGTTATTGGAAATGTCTGTACATTTTCTGTTTCACCTATTCTTGCACATTTCACTTTTGCCTGGTGCTAGTGTGCAAATTTCCCCATGATTCCCTGGCAGCTTCTGTGAGTTAGTTACTCTACACAGCATTGTTTAAGTGTTTCAGACAGCTTTAATTTTTGCTCATATACTATTTTTGAAATGTTTAATTGACTGAAATACTGAATGTTTTAAGAATTAAATGGATTTGATATAAAAGACTTTCAACCATGAGAGCCTTGACAGGGAAAGGGTGATTGGCTGGGTAAAGATGGTTGGCTGAAATTTGTTTCATTACTCTTCAACTCTTTTGCAGCGAGAGTTTAGTGAAGCTCAAAAGGCAAAGAGAGAAATTTTATTTTTAAACTAAGGACTGTCCCTTTTCAGTAATCACCATTTCCTCCCTAATATATCTGTTGCGTAAAGAAATAGACATAGGTTATTTGGGAGAAATAGAATAGAGATTTCCTCAAGGAGGTGTTTTCCAGACTTTAGGGTAGGAAGATAAAATTTTCTTAAAGTGTCTCTTTAAAAGTAATGCCCTTAAATGATGCCTTCTACCATTTGAGATATCACAGTTTGCTGAGACAACAGTACAGGGATCACATATAAGACACAGGAACTCTGAAGAAGAGTGTTTTTCTGGTTGGCATTTGAAAGCTGATAAAATTATACTGGTATATCTGAAAGGGCACCAAACAAATATGGTTTTGATTTTAAAGGGATCTTCATATCTCAGCTTTTATTAACTTAGTGTCTAGCTCTTTTATTTTAGTGTTGTGATTGACAGAAAAGTCAATAGTTAATAGTTAGTAGTTAGATGGCAGTAAAATTTTTGGCACCCTTTGTTACTCATCCAAAAGTAGCTCCATACTTTGGACCTCACTGCAGGAAGAAAAACACCTGAGCCATAAGGGTGAACCACAAAGTTCCTGGTTCCTACCCATATCCAATCCTCTTTTCAAGAGTGACCTGCAGAAATTGTCTGTATGGGGCTAGGTGGGGGAGTGGTATTAGAAACTGCAGTTCATTCTTTTCTTTAACCTTAATCTCTTTCCAGAACTCTTCCTTTGAATGCTATCTATTAGAAACTAGTTTTTCTGTAGCAGAGAAGAATTATTAAAATGTATTTTATCCTTTCTTCAGAATCAGGTGTATATATTTTGTGGAAATGCTTGATGACAGAGGCCCAGAGCATCACCTGACTTTAACTGAACCGCGGTTTGCTGCTCAGCAGAGACTGATGGTCTCCTGGGATCCGTAGCAGGCAAAAGTGCTAAGGGTAGGAATAGGCAAAGAAGTGCTAATGTAGTGCTAAATCAGATCCACTAAAAGCTCCTACATATCAGCAGGATATTTTAATGATTACTTTGGGCTTGACATCATATGAATGCAGACATTTAGCTTTTTTTTTCTTCAGGCTGCACCTAGAGAAATCAAGATTGTTTCTGCCCAGCCTTTGAGCAAGAACAAGATTGCAATGGCTTGCAGTAGACACTGCAAACGTAACGTTTGCTGGCAATGACAAAGCTTTTTTTCTAGAGATATTCTTGTTAGCTGTGCTTATCTGAATGTGTTAGCAGTTGACTCATAGAGAAATACTTATTGTTGGCTGCAAAGTAGTTTTCAAAATTGAACATGTAACTCCTAAGGATTTTCTGCCTAAAGGCAAAGGTTGTATAAAGGTCCACGAGCCTTGAAATCTCTTTTTGCTGCCTCAAAATAGGAAGTCACTGAAATATTGATCTTGGATTTGCAGTCAGATTTCACTCTTTACAGAAATGAATTTTATTCCAGTTCAGAATGTCCCTGTGGTGTTATAGCGTAGTCATACAAGTAAATTAAGAATTAAAATAATGGATTGTGAGTGTTGCTGACTCTTCAGGTAGGATTAGGTCACCTAACAGTGTAACAGGTTAGAGAAAATCATGAAGGTGCCTTGGAATGGAAAGCTGCATAAACATCCTGAACTATAAGAGACAAAGACAACTCCTCTGGCACTTTAATTTAAGATGCATCAATAGTCCTTGGTGTGTGGACAGGTATCATGTATTCATATCTCCAAGGAGCTGCTCTCAGCATAGGCTATAATTTCCTTGTTCTTTCATTCCCTTCTGGATGAATTCTTGCATTCTCTGCTGCAAATACTCCAAAGTACTCTTTTCTGGAGTGAGCTGGGTTTATTGGAGACTGATTCATGTTTAAGAGGTTATTTACAATTCTCTATCAATCTGTCCCTGCACCTGAGTTCCCAGTCTGTTAAGTATTGTGGTAGTATTGCATTCAAGGTAAACTGTGACTGTTAAATATTGAAATATCATTGGAAATAGTAGAACTCCTCTAAATACTCACATTTCCCCGCTGAGGTGCTACACCAACGCACACAGTAGGGTAACAGACAGGAGAAGCTGGAAGCTATTGTGCAGCAGTAAAGCTATGGTGCAGCTGCCATCATAGGTAATAACTTCCATGGCTGGAGTTCTGCAATGGATAGTTGTAAGCTCTTCAGAAGGGACCGATGAGGCAGGAGGGATGACTGTACTGTAGGGAGAGTTTTCACTGTACAGGGCATGAAGGTTAGGACACCTTGAATTGAAGTATTGAGTGGAAAAAACAGTTTTCATTTGAGCTGGATTTATGCAAATGATAAAACAGAGGTGTTTGTTCATATTATCTGTCTTTAATGTGAGCTCTGTTGCATTTACCTTGTGTACACTGCTTATTATGTAAGGCTCCATGACATAGGATGTATTTCAACTAGAAAAATGCTGTCTGAAATGTATTTCCTGAAGACTACGTAGACCAGAACTTAAGGATACAGAAGGATGGTAAAGTGGCACGACCTTCTCAGATTTTTCTTTTCTTTGAGTTATGTGTTTGTTTTTTTTTCCCTCTTATTTGGCTATGAAATTAGTTTTGTATGTGAAAGAATTAATTTTGCAGTTTTTCAATACTTTGCTGTTTCTCACTTTTAAGAATCCTTGTGGAAATCACTTTAAATTTGGTTGCTGATTTTAGGTGGAGAATAGTGAGTTTAATGTCACGAACAACAGTTCTGTATAATAATTGTAAGTCGATCTGATTTCCCCAATTTCAGTTGTTATAAATCTAATAAATAACATAAATAATATACTGCTTTTGATCACTTTTATATATTGACTCTCATGTATATATCTGAATGTTCCTTTTGTCAAAATGTAGGACACTAATTTTATGTTTATCAACTGGCAGGCTTACAAACAAAATTGGCTGAAGGTACGAGGTCAAACAGCTCAGCTGAGCACAGGCTGTTGTTCAGTGAGCATTCTACCTCTGTGAGGAAACTTTGTATGAATAACAAGCCTGCAACAGCGCTACAGCGTGTATAAAACACATCCACACATTTTACTAGGCTTTAAGTCCTGACACATTGTTTTGATGGTTCTTACTATGTGTGCCTTCTTCTGTGCTATACTTCTTGGATAAGGAGTAGGGAAGGGCACAGCTCTAGTTGCCTTACCTCATTAGCATGCCTTTGTTATTTGTTTTCTGTGTAATTACTGTCCCAGACCAGTATTAGATGTTAGCATTCTAAAAGGTGTCAAGATAAAAACTTCAGCTCATTTATTTCCTTCCGCAGTAGCTGACATTTTGATTGCCTGTCACCTGGAACTGCTGCATAAGCCAAGTTATAAGGCTCCTTTTGGCAAGGCCAAGTGATTTTTTAAGATCTTAAAAAGAAAAAGGATCTTTCCCATGTCTATTTATTTCTCAAATTTGTTTGCCTGGTACATATAAATTCTGACTATACGTGGTTTTGGAGAAATTAATTACACCTTGGAAATTCTCAAGTTTGTGTCTGATTTTTGTTAAAGTGCAGCTTGAATTGGTGTTTGAATGTCTCCTTTTGGACCAAAGGTAGACAACTAAATTTGAATCTTACAAATTTATCGGGACGTATAATGTCACAAACATTTAGAAATTGTTTGTATTATTTGAAAAGACCACAAGTTTTGATCTAATCTTTGGAGTGGGGGGAGGGGGTTTGGGTTGCAGTCATGTTGTGATATAGCTGCTTTATAGTGTCATAGATACAGAAGCACAGTAAAATTATCATAAGCAAGAAGTCTTTTTTCTTCAGAAAACTGAAAATTGTGCCCATAGACAATGGAAGGAATACCAATTATAGAGAGTTTGATTTGAAATCACACCTAATCAGGCAGGTAGTGAAGATTTTTGAATAGGTAATTGCTCTAAGCATAAAAATACACAATAAAAATATTTTCTAACATATCAGAAACTGGAAGCCAGTGCTTGACTCCATAGGGCTAATAGATGGCTGGCATATAAAAATGAGCATTCAGGTTAATAGTGAAAAAATCAAAATGTTTTCTTTATATTTGTGTCCATTAATCTTAAATAGGTACATTACTGGAAAAAAATTTAGAGCAAAATATGAGAGTAATGAATTTTCAGAGCAAAAGGTTTTACCCAAGGGGTCTAGAGTGAGTCATTACCAACTTTATGATATAAAACCTGTTGCTTGAATCCTGAAGAGAGTAAGGAAGCAAATGAGAACAAGTTTTCAAAAAGGGCTTCAAAGGCTATCTGGGGATCTACAGGCCATTACATCTTACTTCTACATCAGTCATATTGGCAGAAACTATAAGAAAGAATAGATTTAGTTAGTCAGCTGGGAAATAAATGTGGCAAGTCATGTCTTGCATTTATGCTGGTGCGCTTTAAGTGACACCAGCAAACAGAGAAGAGGGCAGCTGGCTGACAGAACACTGGATTTGCAGGAAAATGGTGATTAATTACTGAGTTAAAATAAGGAAAACAGTGGTAAGTTTTCACTGTGAATGTATGCTGTCAGTGGTATTCCTTGATTGCCTCTGCAGGCAAAAATCCTATTTGATGCTTATCTTCAGGAAACATCTAGAAATGGGGTGAACAATGAGATGGCAAGGCTTCGACATTACAACTCTACTCAAGGTAGAGAAGAGCTGCAAAAGATTGTCAATAACCAAGTGAGTAATGAAGTGCCAGCTAATGTCTAACATCAATAAATATGAAGCAATGCATATGCCAAGACAATCTCTACTCTACAATTGTTTTGAAAATAGTGGTGCCCCATTCCTGAGTCAATATTTGAAGTCACTGTGAACAGCACTCCGAAACACTCATCTCAGTTCTTCACAGCAGTGAGAAAGGTACATAAGATGTTTAGGGCAGAACAGAAATAGAGAACAAAACATCACACAACTGACCCGTAGGCTATAGACATTTTAAAATGAGCATACTACAAGAAATTCAGTCATAGAAAGGTTGTAAGAGAACTGGGGACAGTAGAGAATGAAATGGGAATGATCAAAAGTAATCAGGTAGTCACTTTACAGAGAAAGGAAAACAGTCTAAGTCTTCTCACTATAGAAAAGAGATAACTGCAGGTGATTTTCATAGATGTCCATGTAAGCACAAATTGTACAGTCAGAGTGAATAGGGAGTTATTGTTCACTGTTTTTCATTACAACACATATCCAGTGAAGTTTCTCTGCATGCAATAAAAAATAAACTGAATTGTTGCTACTGAAGTGTGGAATTAATTGCTAAATAAAACCTATAAACTAAGATTTTAAAAGTCATAAGGAAAAATTGTGAAAGAAAATGTCAATCCAAAGGGTTGTAAACTGTAGCTGATGTTTCAAAGAGATGATTGAAGTGGAGAGGATGTTGTCAGCATAAGTGGATTTTTCCTTCTTTCTAATAAGGTGACCTGCTAGTACCCTCCCTTACAAAAAGAGTATTTTCCCTTGCAGCACCCCACAGGACGGCAAGAACAAATGCTGTGTTTATGTTAGTCCAAACCCTGACAATGTTGTTCTCCAAACCAGTGATCAGAGAACGCTAGAGTGGCCATGATCTAAAGCTCATATTAGGTGCACCTGGAGTGTTGGAACACACTCTGATCGGAGAAATTGAAATCTTTCTGCTGCTATCAATACTAATCAGTATCTCTGCAATTAAATCTACTTGCTCATCATTGCTGAATACATGTTATACAGGATGGCTAGCCTGGATACGGGGACAAACCCTGTCCTGTCCAAAATTATCAAGGAGACAGGTTTTGACAATATATAATGTTTCAGAATACAGCATATACCCTATAATTGTGCTGGGACAAAATCTCTGCAGAAATGTCCTCTATCCATTAGTACATAGATTATGGGCCCAACTAAATGGGAGCAAATGGCAAACTGTTGGTGTTGATGCAGGGGTTGAATGTGAACAACAGGGATTTATTTGTGAAAATAGTACCATTAAGTCTCAAGACATTTGTCTTGACACTGAGCAATGTATTTGTCACTTTGAAATACATCCGGATGAAACCCCTGAGACTGTAGTTTTATACATTGGAAATGGATGTGTTTATATGAAAACCTTTTGTGATTCTATATTTAGAGACAGCACCACTGTAGAAACATGTAATCATTGAAATATCTGTAATTGGAATCTTACTGAAATTGTGGGATGTGGCTGTCGCTATTGAGCTCCTGTCACGATTTACCAATAGCTACAATCTAACTATAGATTGTTTCAAATGTTCCTGCCTATCCCCATTGGAATGAAACTTACATTTGTAAGAATACTGTTGCAATATGATCACTTGAGTAGATTGCTAAAAAGAATCCAGAACAGCAGAGTATTCTGATTGACATTTATCTTCACAAAATGAAGATACACCATGTCCTAGAAAGACTAAAAGGGATGGAGAACATAACTGCTGGGACATCAGCAACAGGAAATTTGAGTCTAATGTTTCATTCAATTGTGATTTTGTTAGCTCTAACTTTATGTTTATTACTTAAAATAGTTTAATATGCAAACGTCTGATAAATCATGAAGCAAATGCTCCTTATTCATTATGATGAATTCCCCTATAATATAATTAATAGTAATATTTTATACTAAGAGCTATTTGCTTACTTTGGATCTGCAAGTGTGCAAACACAGTATATAATTAGCATTAATTTTGGTACTTAAACTAAACAGTTTATCAAGCAATTGGACTCTCACCACAGATCTGTCACATATTTATGGTATAGAGGCAAGAGGTAACTGTACTATGCCTTTATGAATCAACTGTATTTGTGGGGTGGTGCGTGACTTGTGGGCTCCACTGCTTAATCAAACTCACAATACTGGCACAGGCTCCAGAGGAGGTGCAGTCCTGAGTGGCACCTGGGCCAAGAAAACCTCAAAGAAACATAAAGAGGAGCACAGTGACCTTATGAACACCAGTGCATATGAGATTGGAACACCAATTGTACAGTTAAGGTGGTTTTTCCCAGATTCCTTTATCACGAAACAAAGAAATTTGTGGGTACAGGGATTTTTATGCACATCCTTCCCATTGTATGCAATTTGACCATGAGCCAGACACTTTATCCCATAAATAAAATTACCTAAGTGAGCCTTCTTTCAGCTCTCCTTGCTGCTCAGTGTGGCGGCATTGTGGTGGTCTCCCCTGGAGCTGGGATGCCTCTCAAGGTTGCTCCTCAAGACAGAGAGGCCTTTTGCCAATGAGAGATGTTTGGGTGAGCCCAGTCTGAGTTCTGCCTAAATTGCAACTGGACTGCACACCAGGTGAGTCTCCACTTGAACCTCAGAACAAAAGAGACGAGGACAGGGAAATACATTTCAGGCTGCATCTCATTTACTGTCACTGGGTGGCTGAATGGCACTGGCCTGAGAGAGAACAGACTTCTTCAGTAGTTTTGCGGGGTTTTTTGTGCCTGAAAACCATCCTAGAATTTTACAGCATGGGCCAGGTAATAAAATACCCAATGAAACAGAATTCTGACATCATGGATTCTTCAGTAACTGCGAAATCAGGTAACAAACAAATGAAATGTTCTGGAAATAACTCTTAGAACTGAACAGAAGGTTATAACTTCACTTTACAGCTGCACACACGAATGAGTAAACAGTTAATTTAGATCAATAGCATGCCACTGAATTTAAGGGCAGTACTGCAAAAAGCAGACTATAGAAGTCAAATATCATGTTTTTCAACAAGATGCCTCATTATGTTTATTGAATAGACATATTGGGAACATACATTAAAAACTCCTACAAGGGAGATATTTGTTTTGCCCTTAGAATGAGATTAATTTCATGCTTTTAGTTATATGTTCTCATCATCTGTCACTGTGCTGCATGCAGTATGTTAAAATTCGTATTACGAACTCCATAGCATTTTTGTGTTGTAGGCCTATATACTTGTTATGTTCCCTAAAACATGAATCCTTGTTTGTCCTTTCGCAGCCACATGAAATACTGCCACAGATTCATCTCTGTCGTGATCTCCAAATACCAAGGCCGTATTTTCTTTGCATGAACAGTAAATCAACATCCTGAAAAGAAAACTACACCACCTTTTTTTTTTGTGCTTGATTATGATAACAAAAGCTTGGCTGTGTTAAGAGCATGGGTGTTCTGAGCTGAGAGGAGAAAAATATGGCTGGTTTGAGCCTCTCCTGAGTCCCTGGGAAACATCTCAATGATGAAAATGTAATGCTTTTTTTTTTTCCAAAAGGATGTATGCTGATGATCTTTTCTTCTCTTCCAGGGCTTCTGAACAGCTGTACAGGTCTATGACAAATGAAGGTCTATTTATTTAACTGCTGTATTACTTGTCAAAGTAACTTAAAGAAAAAAAAGTAAATCAAAGACAAATAGGATAAGACTAAGTTGCTTAAAGTGATGTGACTTTTGAAAAGTGCTGCACTTGCAACAGCCTTTATGAAAACCTTCAAACATGCATGTAATCATTTCTGTTTCTTGGAAAAAACTGAAAGTACACTTTCCTACATTTCTCATACCTTTCATGTTTCTTTCACATAAGGTATATTGGAAGCAAAGTAACTTTATTTTTCTGGGATTTTTTCCAGATATACAGTATAATTTTTTTTTAGTCTATATCAATAGTTTTCTTTTGACTTTCTGATGAATTGCTCGATGATTTCCTGGAAGTTTGAAATCTTTCACATACATTTACAATGAGAGAAAGACTTTCTGTAAGTATAGACACAACTGTGATGCAACACAGATTTTTTTGCTGCCCAGTAAGTGCAGAGAGGTAGTATGTTCAGGTCAGTACTTATGATACCCAGATTCAGAAACAACCACCTAATTCAGGTGTCAGAGTTGGCATTGATGGTATTGTTTTCTTCCCATGGAGAAAAGTTGAAGGACTTATGCTCCTTAACCAGGTACATGAAGTTAATTATATAACTTTAATATAACATAAATTTACATATTGTGGTAGTCATCTAATAATGAGAGCTATAAAATGGATTTGGTCCATGTGAGGAACTACAGCTGCTCCTGAAATTTCAGCCATGGTACAGCTTAACATGCTGTGAGTGGTAAGACAGAAATTCATGAAAAGGCTGAGGAAAATACAGCAACCTAATGTGACATCTTTTAAAAGGGCTAACAAAAGGCAGTGGCATTACTGCTGAGCTTAAAATTCAATGCTCCTTAAATCTAATTATCTTCAGGTAGTGAAGAACATTGGAAAAATTGAAATTTCAATTAATACTATCCAACAGTTTGTGGAGCTGTCTATGAGTTTAACTTGCATTTTATTTAAAATACTGAGGCAGTATTAATTTTTTCCCTGAAAACTGATGTTAAATTCAAATTCATTCCACTGTGTGCTTGGTGTTTTCACCAAAAATGGCTGGCCTTGTCCCAGCAAGTTTACAGAGAAATCAATGAGACAAAAGAGTTGGAAGGAATATTGTTTTTAACAAGTGTGAAACTACTCCACAAAAGGATAAAACTATTTCAATAGTTTTAGAAATCTTTGTCCCAGATGGAATTCACACATTCCCAGGTGTGAATTTGCAGGTCTGAACTCCATTCTAATGCTTGGAATTTTTACCCCTTGGCCCACCATATTAAAATTTGGTTGAAGAAATGAAAAAAGAGAAATTTCCCTTTGTGACAATTTTACTGTGTGTAATCCATCAGGTTCCTTCTCCTTCAGAGAAATCATCTAAATAAAGAAGCCTGGACTACAGAAAGCTTAAGTATTTAGAGGTCCCATGAACCTTACAGAAATAAGTGTCCAAAAAAGTCCTAAAAACCTTCAGAAAATTACTGCAAAATTAGATGAAAAACAGAGGGAAGAGGAAGAAGAAGGATGATGATGATGCAACAAGAAAATCTTTTTTGTGATGTTTTTGTTGGTACATATTCATTGATGGTGCAAGGCCTGTTAGTTTGATGTTAGTAGTGGGTTTTCCTCCTAGAATTTCTTAATCGAAAGAAAAATTTCTCTGATGGGGATGTTGGGGCAAAACTTTGCTGCAGACATGAAATATTAAACCACTTTTTAGAAGGATTGGTCCTTTGTAAGGGTTGTTTGAAAGCAAGTTTTATTTTGACTAGTCCCCAGGGCTTTTGCATGTAAAGCAGCATTGTTATCACCACTGCCTTTCAGAGAAAGCTCCTCCAGAAGCCAAAGTAAATGTTTTGAAGAAAGAATTTATTACAAGTCCATTGCTGGAAAAGATGTTAAATTTCAAAATCTACTAAGGATTTTTTTTTTTTGTGTGTGTGTGTGTGTGTGTGTGTGTATTTGTTTTGGTTTGGTTTTTCTGTTTGGTTTGATTTGGGTTTTTTTGCTCGGCTTTGTTGGTTTTAATTTTTGTTATTTATTTGGTTTTCCTAAATAAAATTTTAGTGAAAATAAGGATATTTCAAACATTTTTAATGTTTTGGTTTGTTTTTTTTTTTTTTAATTATCGTTTCTTTGTGAAGAACACTGCCTGACTGATTCTTTCCAGAAGGTGATTTATTATGGAATAGAACCTCAATGTTTCTGCAAGCACATGACTGATTGTTTTCCTCTCCAACTGTTGTGCTGTGACAACAGGTTTAATGATGCCATTTAATTTAGGGTTATTGTGCTACGCAAGTTTAACAAGCCCATTTGCTTGTGGCAGGGAGAACATTGCTTTCATCAAATCTCTAAAATATACATTGTGTCAAAGAACTGTAATTAATCTCTGCCATTGGTTCTGGATCATCAAAAGCATACATTAGGTCTATGGGATCCAAAGGAAATCTAGTTTCAGTTTACTGAGGTCAGTTAAAATTAATCCCATTCCAATGCTTTCATCTCAATTTATGCTGGTATGAAAAGTTAAATTTATCTGTGTTTTTAGGAGATTCTGATCCTTCCCACTTGTTTGGGGTTTTTTTGGGTTTTTTGTTTTTTTTATCTTGTGGATATTTTATATAGTGCCTGTTACAGCAACCATGTAAGGGAGGTGTCTGTGCTATGGAGATTTGGGTGCTGGATGAGGTTGGTTCAACCCTTGCATTATACTGGTCACATGAACATAATGGGTGGTCTAGAATGAAAGTCACCCTCATTTTGTTCTCAAGACTTACCTGAGGGCATATGTCATGCAAAAGTGGCAAACATGAAACAGATTTGTATATTGACTGCTGCAGCACTTAAACTTAATATTCGCTATATTTCAGTTGCATCTTTAAATCATTACCTCCAGATGCATTTATAAAATATTCAATTAGAAGATGTGTAATATACACTTATCACGGACTGCATGAATTCTAAAATTACGTGTAGTTTGTGTGTTAAAAAATGTAATCTTTTAAATCAGAGTAGGTTTTAATATGAGGTAAGTGTCACATTTACACATTTTGGTATTTTGATTTACAGAACAGATTATGTTTAACACCAGATCTGTGTAAATTACTTTGAGAGGATATGCCTATAACTGTAATGTTGCTTTTGTGTACTTTATGTTATTCACTATAAATCTCCTAATTGCTAGCTAGAAAGCTTTTGTGACAACATCCTTTACTCTTAAAAGATAAATTAGGGTTCTGATATCTAACGTAGAATAAGTATGAAACAGGTTTTTGCACAACATACAACTTCCTGAGAAACACCTTCGAGCTGTTTCCCATAAAATCAATTCCTGTACAAATACAACTGTATAAGGTCTGTGCAGCATGTATCTCTCCAGGTAAAAGGAAACCCCATGTTTTCCAGATTTTTTTAAGTGTCTATAAATATGTCATGATTTGGTATGATTGCATGCTTCAAATACTGAAATTCTCACTGGTAAGGGGATTCTGAGGGGTGACCACTTGGGCATTTGTCATTAATGAACAGAACTGCCTATAAACAGAGAAGTGAAGAATGGATGTATTGAGGGCTCTGCCATGCAATTGCTTCCATACCTCATTTACATCCACAAGGATTTCATCTTAAGGATCTTGGTGGCACAACAGATCTGAGGATTTCTTTCCTTCTCAGCTGCCCACAGGAGCTGATCAATGTGTAAGCCTTCAGTAACGTTTTCAAGGTGATTGTGTCACCTATGAATATTTTTTTAAATTTCACTTTCAGATGCTTTACTTTGTAAATGATATTACATTTGTGGACTGTAGACAACATCAGTGTGATATTTATTTATGCTTCCCACCCAATAAGTCTACCACATCATAAAACCTTTTTTGCCTAAGTACAAATGCATCAATAATTGAATGCCAGAAAAGGAAAAGGGGGCTATAGTTTCAGCCATTAATATCAGAGTTGAGTGTTGTGTAAAGAAGCATCAATTATATATGTCTCTCTTATATGTGGCTTGTGCCTATCACAGTTCTAAAACTGGGATTTGACAACTTTTATCAATAAATAACTGAGCATAAAATTGAGTCACTAGTAAATGAAACCATGAAACTTGTAATATTTAATGTTCTAGCTGTTTTTCCCTCTGGAATATACCTTGCCTGGTAGTGTTTGCTGTAACATATGATGCTCTCTTCTGCAAATTAACTTTTTTTAGGGGTATTTAATAATTTAAGTCCTTTTCTTCAGTTATATGTATTTTGATACTTTTGTGGTTAAAAATTTCATGTTTGTTGCAATAAGAGCCTTTTTCATTAAGTTTGGTGGGAGCCATTGAGCTTCAATTCCTAAAGTTTTCTTCAGAACTGCAAACCACACAAGTATCAAGTGTCTTCTTGCTCGAAGATGGTGTATTAAAATGTTTGTGGGTTCTTCCCTGCCTTGTCCCCTCTTCACTTAAAGAGTATTGTCTTGCATTTCATCTTGTGCACTTCAGTGTGAGGAAAGAAACCTGGACACCTGGCAACCATTACAGGTATCATACATTTTAAACATTCTGTTTCTTCTGTTATGACATGCAGTTTGCCCGAGTTTTCAGAATTTCTCCAGAAGAACTGTTGTCTCAATCAGTTAGAAAAGCTGGTATGAACTGCCTTTAGTAGGATTATATGTCTTTTTGTAGCAAAGCCACACTAGTTTGGAAATGCACCATCTAAGAAGAACATGGGTAAGCTTAGATTTACTTTGTCAGTGCTAGTAGAGAATAAAATTAGCATGACCCTATTTGTGTTTATCCATGTCCCCGTGGCATTGCTGAAATTAAATAATGACATTCAGACGTATACAAGCAGAACAGAGAGAGAAACAGGCAAACAGCAAAATGAGAGTGTTGTGTTTTATCAAGACTCCGTGGTGTACCCAGATGCTACACTCTTTTTATTGTTTACTTTCCTCATTATTTCACTGCCCCCATCCCCTTCAATTTAAACCCCTGATTTCTGTAGAAAAGAACATGTTTTTTGGTTATTAGTGGTCTGTGGTTTGAGCATTTCTGTGCCTCTATTATATCAAGAACCATAGTAGTCAGGAAAATGCATTCTTACCCATCACTTTTGTTTCGTCACTGAGACCTTGATCTATCTTTCTCTTTGTTTATCACATGCATCTGTCCTCATTACAGCAGATTGGAGTCAATGGTGCTGAAATCTGACTTTTTATTTGTACCAACTATCATATGCCAAGCTCACATCATAGCATTTGAGATCCCACTGTGTAAACTCATGGGGCAAAAGAAAAACCTGCATTATCGTCGTTCAAGATTTCTATAAGCACCTATAGAGAGGTGCTGATTTTCTTGTACTTGAGTGTACAGGCATTCTGAAGTAACAGACGAAGAAAACATCTCAAATATAATGAAATGCTTATTCACCAGTAAATGACACATGAAGCTGAGCCATTTGGGGACAGAATGATCATCTGTGTAAAGCTAATAGAAAATAGCCTATGTGTTCACCTTGAAATGTTAATTCCATTTTGGCTTTTTTTTTTTTGAATTCCTCATGAAGATTTATTAACAGTCAGTCACTCTTGGTGCCAGACTTTGATAAGCTCTTGTCCACAGCGTAGAGAATTCAGATGATCAGTGGAATAAATTATAGTTTGATTTTCATTCTCTGAGTAGCTCAGTATTTTGTGGGAAGATTTACAGTGAAATGGTTATATAAGAAAATTTAGCAGTCTCATGAATGCAAAGCTAAGTTCCACAGGGTGATATTAAATATGTTTTGTAGGGTGAGCTGTTAGGGAAACCCTGCTTTGGGGAAAGAGAGATTGGTTGTTTTGAATTACGGCATCAAAAAATTTCTTTTAATGATCAGGAATAGTGATAGAAAAGCTGTAGCTGTGTTTCCTAAAGTGCCTTTGGAGATCACCAGCAAATGGTCTCTAAAATATTGCCCACATCTCTTTCCCTATTACTTTGTTTCAGGGTTCTTTGTACATTGACTCCATTCTAACATCTAAAGGTACTAGCAAAATCTTTTTAGGTCCTCTGTGATGAAGAAAGGACTAAGATTGAGTATGCTTGTTACAAACAAAATTACACATAAAAACCAATTTCCAAATACAAATAAGCATGTGGAGTCACGTCTCTGTGCCTTGTCAAGGATCTTTTTAGTACCTATTAAATCATCTTTCTCTTTCAACTGTGTTGTAATTATAAATAGGTTCACAACGAATTCTCAATTCTGCACATGTAAATCATGCCACATATCATTATCTGATAGAGCTGAGTAAGGCACGCATGGCTGCTGGGGTGCTAAAATGTCAGGCCAGGCAGTCAGCTGTATCTTTTAGCAATAACTGCTGTGTGTTACAGACTAACAGGGAGACAATAAATTCAAAATTTCTCTGAAACCTGGAGCAATACCAAAGATGAGTAATGATTTGCTTGAAGTAAAATGCAGAAAAGAGTGAAAGAGGAAAAAAGAAATCTCAATAAAGGGATAAAACATCCCTTTAATTGTAGACAAAATGTATTTATGACTGACTGGTATGTTTACTCCTTCTCGAGATGCCTAACTTTGATACTACTTTTCTCCATTACTCTCCCATTACTCCTTTTAAGAAGATGCAGCTTTAAAGGCTGAATTCAGTATGTTTAATCACTAAAGAAGTAGTAGCTGATGAGGTTTATTTCTGATATAAGTTCCTGGTGGAGGGAAGTATGCTGGGAAGGGAAAACCTCCTTGTGCGCCTGGTAACCAATGCAGTTTAGTGCAGTTTGTCCCTAAATGTCAGAGCACACATGCTTTCTACATGCTCATTAACAATATGGACTGCTTTAAATTAGCCTTCTTTTTAAAATTGAAATGAATTTACTGCTTAATAGAAAAGCTGTGGAGACAACTTTTCTGGTGCAGTCTTTTTTGTTCATTATGGGCTGCAAAACAACAAACCTCTTTCATACCTTTCTGTGAGATTACTTTTCTTCCCTAGCACTCCTAGCATAGCAGCTGAATTAATGTTCCTTTAATCAGAAGGAAAAGCTAACTGGAGCTTATAGAAAAACAATTTTCATTTCGTTTGACTGTTGCTTTATATGCCCACATTGTATTTTAATTAACTGTGACATAGAGATTTAGCTGGTAAAATTTATTCAGATGAACTGCAGCATACAATGAAAATGGCAGAATTGAGTGTAACACTATGTTTTTCTGTTTTTACCCTCCTAAATTACCCCTAACTATTGTGTTCTTCTGTGAAACCAATATGAGGGAGAAAAAAATCAAGACAGAAGTTGTGAGCTTTTCCACGACGAGAAAAATATTGTTGATTCTGCTGGCAGAGTAATTCACCAGCTCGTTTCCATCAGCTTTTATTTCACAGCAATTGTAAAATAAACCTCTCATAGCACATGCTGTTAATCTCTAGTCCCTGGGGTGTAACTGCTTTTACACAGTATGGGTCATGTGCTAGCTAAAGTGTGCATTAAAAAGGTAGACATTAAGAGTAGTGGGTCTGATTCCAAGCTAAATGGTATTCAGTGAGCAAGGTAATTCCCTTAATGGCTGCCACCAATAGATTGTTGTGTATGTCTCTTTTTTTATTCCTGATCTCCTCCATTAACAGCGGAAAAAGCAAAAAAATCCAGTATCACAGCAAAGTCTGAAGAAAATACATTCAAGACAAAGCCTGTGTACTTATTGTGTTGTTCGTCTGTCCGCAGTTTCCTTCTTCCCCAGCTCATCTTGTGCAACTGCAAAAATGGACCACTAGTGTTAATATGTCGGAATTATATTTCCTATGGGGTTAGTTGCATCACTTAACTTCTTTTACCCGTCTCAAAAACTTTGGCATTAGATTACACTTCTATTCAGTGGCTCTCAAATAAAGAGTTTTGCAAGGAAGAGTATCAGGGTTTTTTCTTTCTATAAAATTGTCCACCTATAAAATAAATATTGAACCACATTTAAAACATACAGGTTACAGAAACTTTTATAGTACTGAATTCTTATTCCATTTTTTTACAATAATTCCCTAATTTTAAGGAGCAATGAAACCCTTGACAAGAGAAAAACTGCAAAGTAGGAAATAGGGACAAAAAATATGTCCACAAAGCTGCTTTTCTCATTGCATATGTATAAATAAATTAAAACTCAAATCTGGATTTGGAGCACATTGAGAGTCTCAGTAGCACTTTGCATATCTTTGAGAATGTTGTGGTCTCAGGGATTTGTATTTTGTTATGAGAATATATTCAAACTTCCTTTCCCAAAGCATGAAACATCCAATCTAGTTCTTAGTGAAGCGAGTAGCAAAACAGGCATT
This sequence comes from Dicrurus megarhynchus, assembly GCA_013399195.1. Lineage (NCBI taxonomy): Eukaryota > Metazoa > Chordata > Aves > Passeriformes > Dicruridae > Dicrurus > Dicrurus megarhynchus. The sequence continues at coordinate 139,802 of VXAD01004188.1, read as the reverse complement.
GATTTCCATGTGGGAAAGGGAAGATTGGTCCCCAAATGAATCTACCACTTAATGCTAGTTTTATGTATTGTAATACAGGACAAAATGTTCTGAATAAAATAACTCTCTCCTTCTTGCCTACTGCACACTTCATGGTACTGCTGAGTTGGCATGTAAGGAAGGAGTGATAAAGAGGAATAATCAGCTACTAGCCTACATTTACATTGACAAAAGCAGACTATTTCCCTCCTGAGGCAAGGGAGGCAGCAAGGAAAAATGTGTAGTTCTTAACTAGACTGTTTCAGCAGCTGCTCTGTCTCTCTGCGAGGAAGATTAAGTCATCATGAACCCTTACATTCTATAAGGAGTGATTGTTAAAGAGCAATGGAGAACTTTGGATGGAAAATCCCCAAAAAACAACCGTTAAATCCTAAATTTATAATCACTTTTTTTTTTTTTTTTTGGCCTGGTCTGTAATAGAATTTCCTTGCCATGCCTTTCTACAGATTATTAGTTTATACATGGTGCCTCCTTGATAAATAGATACATTATGTGTAGCAATGTGCATTTGGGTTTTATTTTGTAGCTTTCTCATTTTGCATTAAAAATAAGGTACCTGGAAGGAAATAATTCTGATGTACTAAGTGTTCTTTAATATTACAAATACATTGTCCTCTTCCTTTTCTCTAGTGAATTACCATTGTTACAGACCTGCCTCTAAAAAATTAAAATAATGAAAATTTATCATCTCAAATCTTATCACCATAACAGTGTCCTTCTTGTTATTTCTTAAATCCTATAGGAAAAGTGTCTAGAATATTATTACTACATTCATGTACTGCTATTAAACACTTGTATAAAGAATAAATAGATAGGTTGAGAGAAAAGGGATACTTTATATTTAATAGAAGAATGTATTAGTTATAAATATTTGAAGTGTTGATTGTTTTCAGCAAGCTGAAGAAGGTCTGTGATTTTATTGTGAGTGTGTTTGACATCTTGCTGTCATTCTTCAGTTGACCTGCTTTACTTAAACGGAACTCACGCAATTCAAGAGCTATGTTTTATAAGTACAAAGATGTTTGATTTCTCGTAAGAAAACACTTTTGCCCTCTACATCTATTTTGAGTAGGTCTTTTTCTTTAATATGCAGGCTCTGTTTCTGTGTGACTGGAGAAATGTCAATGTTTCTTGACCTGAGAGAAGCCTTCTAAAATGATTTGTCCTTTTAAGGCAATTGTGTAACTAAGAATTCACACAGCTGTTTTTGCAGGACTGTGTCAGACCAAGGTTATAGAAACTTGCTTGTGTTTGGATATTACATAAATAAGTCTTTAAAAACTTTGATTATCATGAGTTTGAAGGTCAAACTGTGGTACTTCACTCCATTGTGCTGGTCTTTTCAAGTCAGTGTACAAGCAAAGAACCACAATACTTGGGGCGCTTGCTGGACGAGCCATGTAAATGAAATATATCTGCTTTCCCGCCACTGGTCTTTGTCTTGGCTTAAATGCTGAGTTGTATGAGCAGCTGTAACCTCTTGCTAGTTGGATTGAATTTATTGGGAGTTCCAGGTGTTTGGCTTTTCATAGAACTTTTAGAAGAAATATTTTTTTAGTGAAGTTGAGTATGGGGAGGGCAGAAGAAAGCAAGGGTACTAAAATGTCACTTGGAGAGGTTTACTACTGAAATAAAATACTTGAAATCTGTTTCTTCAGCATTATAGATATTCTTTACCTAAAGAGTCCTTTGTTCCAAGGGCTCCGTATCAAATTACTTACACCATGAGTCTGAGGCGTCTACTGGCACCAATACACAGGCAAAACATTCACCAGGGGGAAGAGTTCAAAAGGCCAGTTCTGCTTTCCTCCTGTGGTATGATGCTTTTTAGTGTATCTCCCTACTTAAAGACAGAGTGGTTTCAAGATCAAACCAGTAGTGGCAGAGATTAAAAGATACTTTCTGTTCTAAATGTATTCTGTACTTCTGGCAACAGCGTACTTGAAATATGCAGATATCTCATGTCAGTATTATTTAGTTAAAGGAACTCAGCTGCCAGACCAGCGGGTATGGTCCCACAGTCCATAGTGACAGAGAGTACAAGAAGTGGAGAAAAATATCACTATTATGTATTTGGCATTCAGAAATTTATAGTGTCCTTCGTGTACTGTGCATGTTCTGTTACTCACTGGTGATTACATTTAGCTCAGTATAGAGTTTTGAATAAGAACTCATTTCTCCATAGATACTGTTTTCAAAGAATAACAAAATGTGAATTCCATGTGAATTCCATATTTGACAATTAAAATCCTCAGTGTTTTACTTACCAGTTACAGTACTTTTAATTGAATGCTTTATTTTGTGCAAGGTCTACTCAAATATTTGACAGATTAGTAGTGAATATTTATATCAAGCATATTTCAGTGTAAATTTTTTCATATTCTTTGAATTTATGTTTGTTTCTTTTTTTTTCTTTTGTAAAGAAACACCTTCATTTATGTTTTTAATACCTTGATTAGAAGACTTAGAAGAAAACTGGAAATCATACCACAAACAACCTGCTCTGTGATATGAAGAACACAATGGAGATGTAGTAAAAAATGAAGATGTAAAATCTTGATGGAGGGTAAAGAATGAGACAGATCTTTTACACATTTTTTTCTTGCTGTATTCTTGGATGTTCCTAAATCCTTCCCACCATTAACATACATTAGGCTTCATCCAATTTCTTTGTTAGGCTTGTAACTGTTTTTCTAACAAAAAAAGTCATCTATAGTTAGCAAGTAATGAGTGATAAATAATAATGTTGATAAAGACTAATTTGGAATCTGCTTCAGACCCTTACTCTGTTTATGTACATGAATGTCATTTTCAAGCACCATCCTTGCTACACTAGGGTAACTGTGTATCGTTATCTTTTCTAGAAGAAAGAAGTGTTCCTCACAAGCAAAACAAACCCAACCAAAAAAGAAAAAAACAAAACAAACCCCGTCATTTTCTCGCTTTTGTGCATCAATTGTCCATCAGGCTGGTGTTAACTTTTTAGTACTGAAATCAGTCCATCATAAAATGAGGTCTACTGATTACAAGGTTCAGAATCTAGAAGATCTGTTTCTGCTAAACCCCTCAATAACAACAATAATAATAATAATAATGAAAAAGCTCAGGTATATATAAATAATGCATGTTGTACAAGCTTCAGAGGCAGCATCACTCTGAGTTGATGTGTCAGTTGAACACATCTGACACAAATTTTTTTAAATGTTGTTGGAGAATGTGACTTGTGTTATTAATCCTTTATCTTTTTCTGCCAACTCCCTTAACAAAAAGCTGCTGTTTCCAAGTATGTTTGAAATTGCTAGCATCACATGCTAACACAAGTGGTGCCTAAGAACATCAGATGGTAAATCCAAGCATATTAATTACATCATTAAAATAACATTTGGTATACCACTGAGATACATTACAATAACAATAACCTTCATGTGTAATAAGATGCACAGCCAGCACATAATGTGAGAGCTATGTACAACAGAGATTCTATTCTATCCTTGCATGGGGTAATTGAATTGACTCAGAAATAAGGAAGAACACACTGCCTTAAAACTAGCACTGTCCTGCTTTTTATATATGTCTCTCTGTATATAAGTGGGTGTGTGCAATTGTGTCTGAAAATTGTCACACTCTGAAAGCCAGATAAACTATTTCAGAGAAGTCAGAGTTGCTTGGTTGCATCCATTGAAAACAGTCTGTGCTGTGTATGAGAGCTCATGTCAGTACAGTAATTACCATAGCTGAGATAAAGCCTGTGCTAAATGTCATTTTCAGCTGACAAACACATGAAACCAAGCACCACTAAATGATTCAGTTGTTCTGAGGTGCTTAGCTCTATGTCTGGGATAAAATAATTTGTCCTGACTGTAAAATAAATAAACAAATGCAAAACAAGAATAGAAAGAAACAGCTTAGAGCAGAGGATGGAAAAAAGTCAGTTAATGCACCTAATCAAGCGGAGAGAGAAGTTTGAGAAAGACCTAGTAGCAATTTCTAACAATTATACTAAACACTTTTTCTTCTGCTACAAATTGTTTAAAGGTCATCAGAATGCAAATTTCCACCCTGTTAACAAGTAGCCAGAAGAATGTTGTTCCTTAAATTGATAGCAATCTAAATATGCTAAAAGCAGCATTTTTAAGCAGATTCCCCAAAGATGAGGCATGCCCATATTACAAAGAGTGGAGTGTTGAGAAGTTATACATCATTGCTAAAATATTCCTAACTGGAGAAAAGAAAAAAAGGCAGTAGTTTTCCAAAGCCCTTTGCATTAAAAATAACCAGTTTTTAAAATTGTAAGAAAAATTGGGGGGTGGGGGGCAAGGGGAAGTCAGGTGGCTTTCCTCACAACAAGGAACTGTTTAACTGCAAGCAACATTTTTTCTCACTGGAAAAATGTTAGACAATTCCCATTGAGCTAGAAAAAGCTTTATTGACTTCAAAAGGTCACTGATGCCAGGTGACATTTGCTAAATATTTTATGTTGCAGGAGAGGAATATGATGTAGCTGCCTCTGAAATACAGTCACAAGCTGAGAAGTTACTCTAGCTCATGACACAGTGTGATACAGCTCAGAGGACTGAGCTTGGCTTCCAAAACCAGAGTAAAGGGACTAATACGATGTCATGTTAAAGGTAAAATGTCCTTCCTCCCCAATGTTTGTGCTCTGTTCTTCATCTAAATGTGACCCACAGTGATTAAAGCTGGGAAATGTGATGTGTGTATCTTCTGTGGGATTTCCTGCATTGTACTTCCAGACCCCTGGCAGAAGCCTAAACTCAGCATCCATTGTATTTTATTTAATGTCTTTGAAATCCAGGCTTTAATTATTTTCTTTTTCAGCTTTATTGTAGAAAGGAGACAAAGTCCTGCTTTTCATTCACCTTGCTGTATAATAGGTAGGACAGGAGGTGTTCCTCCTCTCTGAAGACTTTACAATCTATTTCTTTCAAACACCTGGCCATTTGCAGCCCCTGAACACTGACTGTAGTGTAAAAATAATACCATGCTGTTACACCAGGAAGGGTGCTGGAGCTGAATGGAGTGCTGTGAGTACCAGGAGAACTTCAACAAGGAGGGAATGTAGGGAAAAAGACATGCGATAAACGCAAGAAAAAGAAATATGAGCATCAAAGGTATAAGCTAGTCAAAATCTCTTTCTAAATGTCTCTCTTTGTCCTTCTAAACATTTTGTTTGTTGATAAATGCAGAATGAATGAACTGCAACATGTGCCACTCATCTTTCCTATTAGTGAGAGATACATATAAAAATAACTTATAGTAAATATATGACATGATGATTACCTGAATTAAAAATTTACCTCAAATTTTACCTGTATGCAAATCAAACCTGGAATGGAGCAAATCAAGAACACAAAACACAAAACACACAAAAGATTACGGGATTGTACTTTAAAACAGTTTGTTTTAAAGCAGTTTGCGGTAGTAAGTATTTGCTTGTAGAAAAGACTACATTATTATTTTTTAGATGATGTTGCTTTTGTCAAGCATATCAGATATGAATAATCATAAAATAATAAATTTGCTAAATTTTCTTTGCATTGTAGAAAATCTCTCACTACTCAAGTAAGGTAGTCCCTCTAATCTTCTTCATATCCTGCCCAGGGACTTGCTCCAACAGGTGGATGCCCCTCTTGTGCTGGGGACCCCAGAGCAGTACTCCAGGTGGGTCTCACGACAGTGGAGTTCTTCCCCTGATGCTCTATGGATGGTTTTCTGTAGGCATGAAAGTAGAATTTCAGATTATGCTAGTAGATAGGATGATGATGATACAGCTCAGTTGCTGTCATGAGAAACAGAGGCTTGTAAGTGTGCCATTGTCTTATGACAGCTTTACAGGTCATCGGGGACACTGCTGGCAAGCTTTTGCTGGAATTTGAAAAGAAGCACAAGCATCTGCACTGCCAGTAGCATCCGGAGTGGGAGAAAAAAGAGGACAATGTGGATTGACATTTCCTTGGATCACATTTGTACTCTGAAAAGCCATTTCTGCACTTCTGCAGTGCATGCTGACTAATGAGAAAAGATTGAGCTAGAGGGTTTTGCTGACCCATACTGGCTGCAAAATACTGTGATGGCAAGTGACACTTTTCTGGGATGTGTACAGAGCTTGTCTCCTGTGACAGCATTTTGACAGCAGAGGGGTTTTTTTTGTTTAGATTTTTTTACCCAGATTATTAATTGTAGGTAGGCTCTGCTATTAAAATGATATTTCATGGCCCAGAAGTGATGAGGATTAGTCATAGATTTGTGTGTGGAATGAGACTTAGGGAAACATTTTCAGTCCTTCTGCAGCGGGCCTTACATTGAATGGGTAGAAAGAAACGTTTCAGTGCAATGTTTCAGTGTTGACAGGTTTTCAAGACACAGCGATGTGAAAAGATGTGTCATAGCTGGGGAAATGAGAACTTTAAATCTATTTAAATATTGGACAACTAAAGAGAGACTAACTATCATTAGCAATGAACATGAATTCCAGCAGGACTGAAATTTTTCTTTTTATGTGGGTCCTTGATTATCATCTCTAACTATATTTGGGCTTAGAATGATGATTTTGCCTGATAGTAAGTTTAGAGACTCTTTTATTTTAAAAATGTATGGTATTTTGCACAATACCTAAAGTAATCTGTCTGAGATGATAAATGTACAAGCATTTTCTAATTATATGAAAGTAGCTGGTAAAGCAACACATACAAAAAATGTGTTCTGCTGACATGTGGCCAGGTTAATTTTGTATTTTTATTTTGAGATTAAAAACTTCTATGCTAAAACAAAAATCAAGTTAATTTCTGAAGATTGTATGTGGTCTTATGTACAGGCATTCAGAATCACAAAAATATATTGTGACATTACCTAAAATATAAATGGAATTTAATAATTCATTAGTGCTCATATAATTCTCCTGCAATATTTCATACAAGATTCAAAAAACTCATGAAATCATATTGCCCCTTATGAAATATTTATGAAATTGCAGTATTTTTGGGAACTGTCCTTCCTCATTTAAGAAGCATGGTTTTCATAAAGTTACACTTTTCTTTAATCATGTTTTAGATAATTTAATAATATTAAAAAAAAATAGTTTCACTTTTTAAAATAAAAGGGGAAATTGTATCAAGTTCTGTGATATTTGAATTAGCAACAAGAAAAGTGCAGAAACAGAGCTCAATACACTGAAATAGTGCTGAGGCCAATCACCAGGAAGTCAGGTCTGCCCAACTCTTTTCTAACAGTGCAATGTGCAACCTCTTTTGACTATCAATTTACAATTGTGTATAAATTCAGTCTCTCAGACTTGCCTACTGCCTGACCGCAAACTGTGAAGAAGTTTTTTGTGCTCAAGCTCTTTAGAGATAAGAACAACTGTGCTCCAGCACATTTTGAAGTACAAAAATCTGTCTGTTCATGAGCTTTGCATTTCCTGGTTCTTTATGCTTTTAAATTTGCAGTGACACCCTGTCCTTCCCCTTGTCAGTCCAGGAAATCTCTTTGTTTTTTGTGAAGACTGCTTGGAGTTTTCTGAAGATATATTCTTTTCTTGTTCTTTTTTTTTTTCTTTCCCCTCTTCTGTTGCATTTTCCAGGCACCAAGAGACAGATAAAGCTCCAATCCTTAAAAGCTAGTCAGCCCAGTTGCATTGAATCTGGAAGGTGAGGAGAGGAGCAGGCAATTACTGGGTTTTGTTCAGTTGCCATGGTACCAAACGGAAAACATATTCCATTTCAGTTTCGAGATTCTGTCATTTGACACTCTTCCCAGTGTTGGCAAGTGATAGCCCATGCCTTGGAGACCCTTCTCTTTTATTTTTGGTAGTTCTGGGAGGATTTGCTTGTTATCAGTGTACAGTGGTATGTGATTGCTTTGCAAGTCTGAGGATCGGGATGTTGTACGTGGCTTTGAGACAACACAGGGAGTCAGTGCAGAGTGGAGGGTGAGGGATAAAGAGGACCAGGGAGAACTACTTGTGGAGACCAGGAGCAGGTTAGTGGTAGTAGCAGCACTACTGCTACTTGCTACACTGGAGGATGTATCACTCCTTTATCTGTATGGAAAATAAATGTGTCCTTTTGTGAAAGCAGAGGCCAGCCTGGAGAGCGTGGAAGCACATTAATAACATTATTTGTGATGAGACAATAACCAGAACAGTCCCCTGTGAGATGTGGCAGAACTGAAGGAAAATAGCTCCCTGTGTAGGAATGAGACAGGGCAGTCTGGCCTTCAAATATTAGATCGCAAATAGAACATTTTTCGATTGTAAAGTTTTCTTTATATCCATTTTAAATGTGTAAAAAGCTCACTGTGAATATTTTGCAAAGATTATTTGGAATTTTCAGCAACATTCTGAGTTTATCATCATATTATCCCTCTGGCATATTATCCCTCTGCAGCTTCACGTGATATACATGTTTATCCTGAGAAAATATTTCCTCAGAAGAATTGTTTTCTCTTCTGCTGTACTTTTGTCCATAAGATACATCAATAAAATAATAAAGGTAATAAAATCTCTTCTAGTATTTTAAGACATAGCTTAACTCTCCCTTGTCCCAAAGCACAGCTAAACAAATACAAACCTGGTGCTTTAAAATTTTGGCTTTTTACAGTATTATTGCTCAGACTTTGAGATACTCTAATATAGATATTGTACAGCTTACACAGTATTAGATAAACATATAAAAATAACAGGTCTTGTTACTTGATATTGCTCTGACAAACACTAGTATGGGATAAACAACAGAAATATTTTGAGTGTGTATCATGGCATTTTTTCAAATTTCACTCATAGATTTGGACTAGTAATGATCAAAAGACAGTGAGAGCAGGTGGTAGCCTGGCAGGCAATGGTGTTCATACACACTTTCAAAGAAACCATGTACTTTATAATTTTTCCTCCTTCTTTCTAGTTCTCAGTTATAATGAGGGTGTGAAATAAAGAATTAGGGAAAGATAGCTCAGTCTGGTAAATTGTTGACAGCAAAATAAATACCTCATATTGATTACTGAACACTAATTATTAAAATGAATTAGTCACAGTGAAAGTAGTTTAGGCTGTGGTTTTTTTTCAGGGTTTTCAGATGATATATGCACTTCAAACATGTGGGCCATTCACAGTTTTATAATTGGAAGAGAACTGATTTACGGAACAGACCTTTTCAAATGAGTCATTTTCAAAGTTTTGTTCCTGAACACAGTTCTCTGAACTGTGGCAAATATCAGAGATTTGAAAAGAGATTCTCCTGTCATGCTTTGAATCTGCACAGACAAGAGATGGCACAGCTAAGAAATATCTTGTTTTACTTTCCTTCAGGACTAATTTCAGTGTCTTCCTGGTTATTCAGTCCATCCAGGCATGATCTTTTTTTACCCTTTACTTGGAGTTTGGTTCACTACGTGGTTTATTCTGGTGGTTCATCATGGGAGCTTCTTGCACATTCACTTGGTGGGGCAAAAAGTCTTGTGAGATAAAAACTGTTAAGTCAGTTTGTGACTGCGGAGTAGTAGTATGGATGCAACAGGGCTGGCAGGACATAGAATTATGCAGATTCACAGTCAAGGAGTTCAGTGTGAAGCAGAAGTCCTTCCGCATAAACTTTTGTCCTCAGAATTTGATGCACACTACACTTCGCTGATTATCAAAGCATGTGTGTCACAGAACTCTCAAACCAACGTGTTTAGCCTATGACTAGGCTGTTGTGGTTCACTTCAGAATACACAATAAGCTTTGAGAGTTACTGAAAGAGGACAAATCTTAAGTGAAAAAATTTTGTAGACTCCGGTTTACATTGATTAGTCTTCAAAATGAGCCTTTATCACTCACATCCGGTGCCGTGGAGCTGAATGAAGAGAAGAGGCCCATTGAACACTTATGTTTTCTGATTGCATGTTAGCAGGCACCTAAACCAAGACATCAGTCATAACAGGTTAAAAATGCAACAAGTTCAGCTGTCTTCTGTTATCAGACAATGCTTTAGGATTGATTACAAAATAAGTTGTTTGCCAAATTACTGAAGCTGTTTGGAATTTCATGCCAGATTTCTGATCTCCCTTCCATGGTGGATGTTTTATGACAGTTAAAGGATTTAATTTTGGGAGAGTGAGCAGGGGAAAAAAAAGCTGATATGAAGGCCAAGGCACAGACACAGATGATACCATTGCAGAGTTGGTGGTTGGTAATACTCAGCAGATTTATTCTCCAACCCCAGAGATTTCCTTGTAAAACTCCTTTTCTCATCCTCAAGGGGTATAGGAGTAACTGCTAACATTTCACATTTGTTTTGCCAATAGTAGTCCATTAATTCTAAGTTAATCTCTTTTCTAAAAGTATTTAACTCTAAATTAAATAGCAAATTGCTTTCCTTAATATAAAATGAAATAAAATACTGCAGTGAATGCATCCAAAATGCTAATGCCAAAAATGCAAGAAAAAGGCAGAAATTAAAATAAACCTAACAAATGCTTGGTGGTATGGACCTAGAGCTGTAAAACCGCTGTTTAATGCCTTGGTTTCAGACTCAATTTATCAAAGTCAAGAAAAGCTTCTTTCAGTCATATCTATGAATGAGTCAGCAGAGCTAGCTTTTTCTTCCTCAGTAAAAAAACGTCTTGATAGTATGAACGACTTCTCCCTGAAAAAAAGGCATTGATAAGTTTTGATAAAGTTTGTGTTGCTTATTATTAAAGTATTCTGCCATGTTCTCCTTCTTATCCTTTTGTCTAAGTCATGCAAACTAAGTTGTACAAAAGCTAAGTCATGCAAACTTTGGCATGAATCTCTTGGTATGTTTGTCACAAAAAACCCCAAGTGTGCTGAGGTCTTGGTAGTCAAAATCAAACCCTGGGAGTGAAACACCTCTAAGTGAAGCTCCTAATTAGTCTGTCAAAAATCAACACTGAGCTGCCCCTGCTAGTGTTAGTGTCTTGTGGTTTTGGTTTTTATTTTTTTCATTTCTGATAAAACCTGGTATTCTGGAGTTTTTCCTCTTTTTAAATGCACTGTATTCCACTTCCCAAAAAAAAAAAAAATCACACAAGTGTAAAATGTTCCCATCTTTATCATTTCTGAACATTATTTGTATGTGAAAACAGGTGCACATCCCGTGGCTGTAGTGTAGCACAAAGATTGCTCAAGTATAACATACTCAGAGACACAGATCTCATCCTTGTCAGGGGATTGGCAGAAATTCAATAAGGAGACAATTTAGGAAGAGTCCTGATGTCCTTGGGTTAGCAGGCAGTGGTTATAAATTGAAGGTGATATGCTTGGCCAACAAGAAAGAGAACAGATAACTTCTTGGAGGAGAGCCCAGACAGAACCTTCCCATCTGGTTTATACATAGCATAACAGCAGGGACAAAGCAGTAGGACTTAGTGGGCAATTTCATTATTATGTGAAAATACTACTGATATCAAAAGAATTTTTAGTAAGCAGTTACACGAAGAAGAATGACATGGGATTTTGATCACAAAATATTTCTGTAAGAATAGGTAAATAAACTCTCTTTTTATGGAGTAAAAGACAATCTCAACCTAGTTGTACTCAAAATAACAAAAAATGCTAAATGTTAGATTTTTCTTTTTTCCAGCCTTTTGTCGTGGTTCTGCCCAGGACAGAGACGGAGACGAGACGGGACGGGCCATCTCTGAAGTCAGGTCTTAGAGCATGAGCTTTATTGTGAAAGAGCAGGGACCTGCTAGGAGCTACCAGACACAGCTCAGAGCAGGTCGGAGAGCAGAGAAGAAGAACACAGAATACAGAGCAGAGTAGGAATACAGAATAGGGAATAGGAATACAGAGCAGAATACCTTTTTTCCCGTTTACATCTCAATAAATCATCTTCTGTGCTGAATATTCTAACTTACATTAACCAATCTAGAACAAGCTACAAATCCTATAGCATTTACATACAGCCTATAAGAATCATTGTATTACCATACAGTATTATATTTTAAACTCTAAAAACTGCTTTTTGGACCCTCTGCCAAGTTGGCAGGGTCTGCTCTGACCCTTGGACCTTTCTGTGGACAGAGGGCTATTGTTTCATCAAAGGGGATTACCTTCAGTCGGCTGTACCATTGTTTTTCAGTTGTTCAGTAACTGTGGCTTGGTATCTCAAAGCTTGTTTTCATCTCAATCTTGCCTAGCGTTTCCATACTCTCAGCATCTTTTGCTAGGTACTCATAATTATATGGTTTTCTTATTTCATTGAGCCCAACAACTGACGATCTCTCCAGCTGAGGAATAAACAAAACAAAGAATATAAACCAGCTATTCCTTGATGCATTTTTCAAGTTTCAAAACCAGGCAGGTATATTTTGATATTGTCACTTTCAGTGTTTTCTCTTTTTTTAGGTTATTAAGCAAGTTTTGAATAGAAAAGGTAAGAAAATACCTTTGTATTTGAGCAGATGTGATTTTCCCCTCTCTGTCCCACTGCCTGTGAGCCTTCAGGTCCAGGTTGGGTGCATTTGTCAGAAAATGCTGCAGTTGGACTCAGGTTGCTGAGTTTACTCAGGAGAAATTTTTTTAAATCTGGAGACGGTGATATCGGATAACCTATCATCACAATTCCATTGGTGCCCTAGCAAATTTTGCTGGCCTCTTTGTGCACACTTCTGTTGAGGAACAACCACCTGCTTTAGGTGACCCTGCCTTGGCAAGGGGGTTGGATGAGATGATCTCCAAAGGTCCCTTCCAACCCTATCAATTCAGTGATTCTGTAATGCTTTTTACCAAAGGACAGTTGTCAGGATGTGCAATTCCTAGACCTCGATGTTTAAGTGTGAAATTATAATTTAATATAATTAATATCCAAAAGGCTATAATTTCAAAAAGTGAGAAAATACATAGTTAGGGATCTTAAAGATACTCTTTCCAGCTGCCCTAATTGCATAGACTCCTTCCTTCATGTGTTTTTTAAAAGAAAATAACAATTTTTATGACTGTGATTGCCCTGACAAATGCTTAAGTTTGCCTCCAGAGCCTACATACTAGCAGGGTTGAGCAGTGAGTAACTTGCCCGATCAGACATCTCATCACAGCCTGATTATGGCTGAGCTTGTCATAGGTCTTGATCTGATAAGATTTCTTGGAGTGCCACTGTGCAGATGTCACCATCAATAAATCGTAAATGTGTTACCAGAGACAATGGCTCTCCCTTTCCGTAGTGTCTAGTGGTAGACTAGTGCATTCCCAAAACCAGGAAAGACATAACCCTGCCCCAGGCATTTTCAGGGAGCAGAACTCTTCTCCTCATCTAGGTGTGGTTTACAGGCATTAGGCCACAGACTAATTTTTCTTATCCCTCTTTGACCCAATATTTTTCACAAGGTGCATTAAGAGCAAGGTGAGGAGGGCAATCTCTCTGCTCATGCAGAGCACTTGGTCACTGTCCAGTTTTTACATGGACAAACTGCTACCTTGACACCACCTATACAGGAGCACAGAGTTATACAAGGAAACAGGACAGCAGCTCACAAAGACAGTCCTAGCTTTGCAACAGGGGCTCTGGGTCCCACCTGGAACCACTCTGAGAGGTAGAAGCTGAATACGGAGCATCTGCTTCACTGGCACATCTCTAGCCCTGTGTCTGAGGAAATGTTTTCTAAAAGGTGAGAAATTCTTCTCCTCTTGCCTCCTGGGATACTGAAACAGCAATTCCTGCTTAATTCTTTGAAAGCGAGATGATGGCACTCACAGGCATGGAGGGGTTTTGGCAATTGGACACGAGGGATCTTACCTTCACCTGCAGCAGGAGCACTTGCAGTGCAAAGGTTCAAGACTTGGTTCTTGGCCTCCCTCCACCGACTAAGCTAAAGGCAACACCATTTTAGCAAGCAGCTGTTCTGGAACCATTTTTGAGGAAATAAACTCTTTGACTGTATTGAATAGTACACTTTTTTTCAGGCAGCTAGATACCATTCACAGGCAGGTATTAAAAACTCCGTTTTGTCAACAAAGGACTGGACTCATTGTGAAGTGAACAGTGGTGAAAACAGTCTCAGAAGATATATGATCTGCCCTAATATACCAAGAGGAATACTCTTTCTAGGCACATCATCTGCAGCCGAAAAATACTCAGTGATATTTTTCCTTCTATTCAATTTTTTCATGTTCTTCAGTTCAGAGAAAAGAAGATGAAGAAAAGATGGGAAAAATAAGGATGACTAGATGGAGGAAAAAACATTGCTATTAAAATACCTGAACACTGCTTTTCTGTCCAGGAAGCATGTAGGCTAGTCCCCCTGCAAAATGGTCAGCTCCCAGCCCTGCTGACAGCTCTCTTATGATCAGTTCCCCTCTGATGGGCAGTAGGTGCTCTCTGATACATGTAATGAGCAACAACAAATGTAAAGGTAACTGGAATTTTTTGACGAGCTGCTTCTGAGAAGACACTAAATAAACAGAAAAAAACTTGAAGAAATTTGAAAAGAATAAATAAAGGAAAAATGACAACATGGTGGTCTCTATCTTTCATTGGCTTTCAGAGACCTTTCCTGGTCATGGAGGTGGGGAAGAACATAGAATGGGTCCCCTGGTGTGAGCGCTAAACAGCAACATCTTACTAGAGAATTACATACACTCAAATATGTTGTGCTAGTGAAATCATGTTACAAAGATGTGTAAACACGTTTTGTTTTGACAAATTAAGAGAGAAGAAATACAGAACTTAGATATCTTTCAAGAGTCAGAAAACAAATTTCTGAAATAGTTGAGTCCAGAGCTTGTTTCCTGCATTGCTCATTTCTCATGTTTTATTTTATTTCTGTAAAATTTCTGAGGACCACAATAGCTTTAAGCAAAAGACCCTAAACTGCTAAATTTGAATTCAGTTGATTGAATTTCTCTTAGACTGCTGCCATATAGGAGTACTGTTTTTTTTCTTGTCTATGGCAAAATTTAATGGCCTGCTGCCATTTTGCATCTTCCTAGAATAAAGTCAAAAAGTCATGGTCTTTTGCACCTGTCAGTCTGTAAGTCATGTATATTTTTATCTATTTGATTTATTTATATATTAGCTTTAAAATATATTGCAAATGGTAACTGGTTTGGATATAGGTGGAAATCTCAGAGCTGCTGCAGATTATCTGTTTCAGGTTGAAATCCAATGCCTTATGGCTGTTTGCAATACAAGTAGTACACAAGTATCTTTGCAGACTATAGTTTTGGCTGCATCTAGCAGTTTCAGACTTCTGTGCTTTACTCGCCTTAAATGTTGGATGAAAATAAAGTTTTTTCACTATTTCTGAATATTTTTACTCAAATTATGAAGTAGTTTCTAGGCAAACTAATACTTTCACCATACAGCTTTCTGTCTCATTTTGAAATAAGTTCTGTTGTATGCCTAGGCTCTGTAGGTAACATTGTCCTTCTTTCTATCTTCTGAGCATTTATGCATTTCATTTTTATAAGACTGGGTAATAGTAAAATATTATTTTCAATTTAAAATATGTAACTGTAAAAAATGAAAATCCATCTTTGTCAAGTGTGGCATTTAGCATTGTGTGTCAAATGATGCAGATTTCCACTGCAGTACAAGTTTAGAAAATAGGACTTTTGCTAGCCATTTCAAGATACAGAGAAATTGGTTAAAATAGCCTGATATTGCAATAAAGTGTCTGGTACTACAAAGGACAGTGATTTACTACAATAAAGAAGAAGAGATCCGTTCTTATTCCATATACATAGATTTTTTATTGTGATGACCTGTAAAAACAGGAGACCTAAGTTTATCTCCTGATTCAATTATCTGGATGGCACAAAGTATGTCCATCATGTATTCATTCATTCATTCATTCATTGAGACACTTTCTGCATCTTCCAGGGGCAAAGATCATATAGCAGTGAATGCCAAACCAAACTTCTAACTACATATTCAGATCTACTCATCTATGTGTACATCACAATGCTTGAGATTTTACTATGGACAAAAACATGCTTGTCATCAAGCGAGTGCAGTTCCTTGGACAGCCCCCAGGTACAACAGTGAGTATTCTGCAATATCCTTAGCACTTCTGAAAGAGAGACTGGTCTCACAGGAAAACAAAGTATCTTCCCAACACCTGAACTTCAGAGCTAATTGTTGATTGATTAAGTAGTTCTCAAATGTTTGGATGCAACTGTGGGTCTCAGTGCTGTACAAAGAGTTTCAACGAGTTGCTCTTTGATGATATGGATATAAAAGGAATTTTTAGGGACACTAGAAGTGTTTGCTAATGAGAATGCATTGCACACAACAATTGAAAATATCCAAGTCTAGAAACATTATGACACTGCACATCACTGATTACTACACACATTTCTTTTTTTTCACATTTCCAGTGGTGATGAGGCTATTGTTTTCTATGTTGTGTGCATTAGTCCTCATTGCACACACACACAACTACACTGCACACAAAATTCAAGGCATGGTAAACCTTGCCAGAATATATATGTTTAGTAAAGTAATGAAATCAGTCTAGTTTCAGGTCACCTTCCTTCGGGTTTTGTGTCAAAGCTTTTTGTTTCAACAAAAAAAAATCCTGTATATCAGCAAAAAGATTCTCCATGGTTGCAATTCTCATCAAAATGTGAGTTTTAGAGCTGAGGTGAGCAATGATTACAAGTGTATATCAGCCCAAACAATGGGATAGGACTGTGTTAGCCTAAAAAGAACCCATGGCAAATTTATGGCAGAGTTATTGGGGATTCCAGAAATATTTATAGGTGTATTTGAGGCTTTCAGATGTGACAGGGTTTAAGCTAAACTTCAGATAGTCAAGGAGTAGCAAAGAAGTTGAAATGACTCAGCAGTTCATGAAGCTCTTGCTACCACACAAATGTGCCCTCCATTATCTCATCCACTCCCCACCAAAAGAAAGGCTTATTCTTTGTCATGGTTTACAAAGGAAAACTTCATATTTAAGGCAACTGTTTGCATCGCTTGGTGATGGCAGGGCTCGCTTCTCTACCAAATTGGTTTCATAATTATATGAGTTCAATAAATATTTTCTCATGTTAATTTGTTCCTTTGTGCTGATTATTCTGAAACTCATGCCCTAGATTCTTATCTTCTGTGGAGCAGGAAGGATAAAGTACGTGTTTTAACCATGCACAAAAGAGTGTTGAAACTGGTAGAAACTGATTTGGTACTGTTCTGAAATCAAGCTAAGAAACAAACCTGGACTTGTACTTTGTCCTCATATTTCCTTGAGGAAATGATCCATTCTGAAAGGGGCAGAGGGGGAGGGGAGAGGACCTTGTGACTATCTCGTCTTCAATCTCTCATGCCAGTGTTCTTGGTTAGTTTATCAATGATTCATAGAAGGGAAAATGATTCACCAGGTCTTTCACCAAAAGTAGCATTTAAGTCACGATTTAAGTCTGAGCAACTGTGAGATATTCAGACAGCCGTGTAGCAGCTGACAACTAGTTTTATTTAATCTGGAAATAATAATTTTTGCATGAATTACAGAAAACTTAAAAATTCTCATATGAGCCTTTTTAGTTTTTGTGTCAACTTTTAATTCTGTGCTAATAGTTTAAAAACTTGATTCCAGTTGCCATCAAATGGCTTACTGCTGTTTCTCTACTTCAATATGATGTGAAACTACCTTTATAAGCAAAATAGGTTTTCATTTAGCATTATATTCGAAACTTGAAATAACAAAAAGTACTGGGCTAAAATCTCAATGAGGCTATTTTGGTACCACAAATTTTTCTTTACAAACAGACTTTTAGTGTGATCATCGGTCAGCGAATATGCAACAGCTCAATATTTCATGCAATTAGGCCCTGTCTCAATGCAATTAAATTACTCAGCATAGCAGGTCTTTAGAAAGAGTGTAGAAAAATATTTCTCATCCTGGAAAGGGCTCATCAGCTTAAGCAATTTTGGAAACTAGACAAAAATCTTTATCTACACAGTTTTCCTGATGTTTGCTCTGAAATGGTCTACTATTTGCACTGAAATTAGATTGGAGAGGAGGGTGTTGCATTATTATCCCACTTGTGAGATGCATATATGTCACTGAACAACTTTCAAGTAAAATGACAGAAGGCCATCACCTTAAGCTGTTTAATTAAACTGGGAAAATTAAAGGAAAAAATTGTGTGGATTTATGCTGGGAAGAATATTATATGAATATTGTATTTTTAATAGTTCTTCTGCACAAAACTCCTTGACAGATTTGTTGCTTTAGAGAACATTTGAGAAAATGAATACTTTGACAACAAATGATTTCTTCACATTCTGTTGGGGAAGATGTTTCTAGTGCAAAATTTAGTAAGTATTGCTTAAGGTATTTATAAAATAAAATATTTCAATATAAGAACAAAGCACCGTGAATTTATGGCATATTCAGTATTTGCAGTACAAAAATGGGAGCCAGCCTGATTCCAGCAGGACAAGTCACTGGATTTGCCAGAGAGAGTGGCCTTAACAATATATTCATGACAATAAATATTACAATATCTGTCTCTAAAT
This sequence comes from Dicrurus megarhynchus, assembly GCA_013399195.1. Taxonomy (NCBI): domain Eukaryota; kingdom Metazoa; phylum Chordata; class Aves; order Passeriformes; family Dicruridae; genus Dicrurus; species Dicrurus megarhynchus. Next base: position 121,290 of record VXAD01004188.1, on the reverse strand, counting down.
AATCATTTAGCTGGAAATAAATGCCAGAAAAATGGAATTTACTTGCATCTAATGTTACCACTATACCGGGTAACTTATTGTGATATACATCAAACAGGTCAGTTTATCTACTTTTTCTTTATTTACTGCTACACAATTGGATCTAACTTAGCATGATTTATACCAGCTGCTTAATCACATGGGAGTATACCTGCCACTGAAATTATTGCATTACCACATGCTGGTTGCTGCCTTTTCTATGAAGTGCATTACATTCTTCAATTTACCTACTGGTCCTTTGCCACAATCCTGAAGAATTTCTAGTGGGTTTGTTGCAAATCTACTCCTTTTTTTTTTGAAGCAAAGTCCCGCTTTTGTGACTCTGGAATTTGTCCTAAATTCACAAATACAGACACACTTAGTGTGAGGATTTTGGGGTTTCTTTATTAGTATTTTTTTGTTATTCATATTTCCTAAGATTGTAGCTCCTTGAAATCCTATGGGCAACATCTGAACCACTCAAACAGATAAATGTATGTCTTAGTTTATTTTGTAATTTATTCTACTGCATTAAATGGTAGACTTATACAGTAATTATTTGCTCAAGTAGTGATAAGGTTGCTGGAGTACTACCAGTGCATTAATGACTGAACTTTCTTGAAGCACTAACAGTTGTTATTTATTCTTATAACTTAGCTATGGAAACTCACCTGTAAAACATAATTAAATTAATTTTTTAATGATGTGCCTGCTACAGCAAAACATTTGATTCCAAAATTTTCAACTTTATGCAGAATTGGCAGTCAATTTTTGGAGGAACTACACTGTATAAGCATCCAAAAAGCAAAGTTTCTTTTCCAGAAGGGCCATTCATAATGAATGTAACAGGTTTTAGTGTTATTTACAAGTGGTTATGAGCATCTTCTTGAAGAGTAACGAAGCAGAAAGCTGAGCAGAAGATAGAAAATAACTTTATTTCCCGTGACTGTGTCTGATAATACTGTCCTGATTTTTTAGATGAATGAACTATGCTCAACACATAGCTCAGTGGGTAATATCCATGGCAGTCCAGAAAGCAAGATATGTCACTAACAGAAGCTGAAAATAGTTTGAGGATAGGATAGGGTTCATAGTGCTGGATGCCTGGGACACTGTAAATACACCAGGTCTCAGTGCAGCAGTATGAAATGGAATAGACCAGCTCATGGTGGAAAGAAGCTGTTCCTCTTCTTTAAAGGTAAAATACTTCAAAACATATGAATTACAGTAAATGTGGCAGCTTATGTTCAAAAGGTCGTTTGGAGATGAGGCCCAGACTTAGTGGAGATGCTCTAATGAACAATACATTTTCAACTTCTTTTCTAGAAATAAGGGACACTGGACCAAGACTGCAGAAATGCATGTAAGTGCTTTTGACAAGATCCGTACCCGACTGCTAGGGAGAGGGAGTGCAATAATTGCTTAATCTGTTTCTCCTGAAGCGGTGGCTGAAGCCATTGAATAGGAAACCATTACTACTGAGTGGTTGGTGTCTGTCTGTCATGACAAGGGGCTGAGCAGTATCAGCTGTTTCATCATGAGAACTGCTGTATTAACTTCTGAGTTTTTCCTCAATCTGGCAGATAATAGGGAATTCCAAAGGCAAAGGGTGAATACAGTAATAAATACAACGAAGTTAATTTGACATCTCTAGTAAGAAGTGATTATGACTACACTCTCCAGACTAAAAAAGGGATAATTCCACTTGCCTATACAATACCACAACAGGAGGGATATATCTCTCTTCAATATCAAAATTTGAGTGGAAATCATTGCACTTAGATTATCCTGGGTTAACATTGTTGACATAATCATTTGGAAATAGATGAAGCTTTGCAGGAAACCTAATATGAGTGAGATGAAATCAATAAAATTCTCTCAAATAAAACAAAGACTTCTGAGGAACTAAGCACATTGAAGGAGGATTGATGATCATAGTACTTGCGACAATTACACCCTTTAAATCCAGCTGCTGATTTTAAACAGTATCATCAATTATTCCAAAGACTTTCAGTTTCTTGTGCAAAGCTATGTAAAAAACGTTAAGAGGATAACCCAAGAAAATATCAGATGATGATATTCAGAATAACCAGATGCACCTGACACAACAGAAGGAAGTGAATCCATCCATAGGGAAGTGGGTCTATGGAAATCTCATGAAATTCTGCAAGTCCAAGTGCAAGGTGCTGTCCCTGGATTAGGGAAATTCCATAAGTACAGACCGAGAGAAGAAGTCACTGAGAAGAGCCCTGCAGATAAAGACACAGAGGTTCTGGTGGATGACAATAGGTTTTGAGCCAACAGTGTGCACTGACAGCCCAGAAAGCCAACCATATCCTGGGCTGCATCAAAGCAGCATATCCAGGAGGTTGAGGGAGGGGGTTCTGCCCCTCTGTACTGCTCTGGTGAGACCCACCAGGAGTGTTTCATCCAGATCTGGGATCCCTAGCATAATAAAGATGTAAAACTGTTAGAATGTTTTAGGATGTAAAACTGTTAGGGGGCCATGAAGATTATCAGAGGGCTGGAAAACCTCTCCTATGAAGACAAGCTGAGACAGATGGAGTTGTTCAGCATGGAGAAGAAAAGGCTCCAGGGAGAGCTTTCAGCACCTTCCAGTGTGAAAAGGAGACTTACAAAAATGGGGAGATTACTTTTTACACAGGTATGTAGTGATAGGACAAGTGGCAAAGGTTTTAAACTAAAAGCAGAGAGATTTAGGTCAGATATTAGGAAGAAATTCTTCACAGTGAGAGTGGTGAGGCACTGGCACAGGTTGCCCAGAGAAGTTGGGGATGCTCCATCCCTGGAACTGTTCGAGGCCAGGTTGGTGGGGCCTTAAGCATCCTGAGCTTGTGGGTGGCACCCATGGCCATGGCAGGGGGATTAGAACTAGATGATCTCCAAGGTCCCTTCCAACCCAAGCCATTCTATGGTTTGATATTCAGTTGATGTCCCTTGCTTTTAAAAAAGATGTACAGAAGCAACTTGAATGTTTTTAAAAATCTTTTGGAAGATTTTTAAAAGGACTGTTGATTTATTTATAGGGTGAACCTTAGGTGCAAAATATCTTCTTGTTACTGCTATTGACAGTAAGTGCCAGAATTCATAAACTTTAAGGTTTATTTAGACTTTTGTGAATTGTAACAAACCCAGGAGTGGGATCAGCGAGAATGTACCAAGACATTAGCCACTTTTAGACATTTTCTTTCTTTACAGAGTATATCTGCTTATGAGTGCCAGTGAGTAAAAGCCCAAGACAACAGCTGTGCCTCATTAACACTTAGTCCCCAAATAAGTGTGATATCAGAGCTAAAGAAGTATGTACCACTATTTTGGTCTCTTTTTAAAAGACAGCCTGAACCACAGAGTGAGTGTGATATGTTAGGATTATATCCCTCATACTTTGGGGAATAAAATGCATCTGGGAGTTATTTCTCCTATTTGATGGAAAGGAAATATTAATGAGTAGGTCAGAGTCTCTGACAAATTGATTTCATTTAGCTGGCCTAACACAGATAGCACTTAAGCAAAGTGTTACATTAATAATCTATCCTTTTAGCCTTCCTGTTTTCTTGTGGTGGCGGGTGCCACAGTTTTCCTATTCCTTTAAACAAATGTAATTAAGCAATGGTTCAGTGATTCAACTTCATGAGCCAGACTTCAATGTTTTTTTCTGGGCTGAATCTGCTAAGTTGATAAGCCTTTTTTGTCTCTTTAAACAAGATCAGGATCTAGCTTCATGTGTCTCAACCTTCATGAAACTGCTCAGTGATGAAAGCAGAAAATTGCTATTTGTTTCTAGATGACTCTTCAGTAAAAACATTCAAACTTGACAGTTTTGGTTATCTAGGCATCTATATGAACATCTCTTGTAAATCCCAGGTTTGACTTGACAGGAGATACACGAAGACTTGTAACTGGATGTAATAGGGCTATTCATGGATCCACAGTATTATGACAAATCATTCTAGTGCCTCATCCGTATTTTGCTGCCTTTTTCTGGACCACATATTTAAATAGGTACCTAGGAAGGCACAGCTATTGTGGTAGAAGGGAGTTCATTGAATACCATTCCAGCTGTAGGAAGAGTGATGTTAGGCAGCACGCCTGAACTGCATGGTAATCCCAGCAGTCATTCCTGTGCAAGCACCTCGGCTCTGCCTGTCTCCTGAGAGCAAAGATGTTGTCATGTTTCACCAGCCTCAGGGAGATGTTTTGTTCTGTATCCAGTTTACAGTAGAAGCAAAGCCCCAAAGACTCAGAACTGGATTGGGATCCTTCTTGCGAATTTCCTCTTAACGTGAAAGCAACATTTTTATTGGCCTGTGGGGACTACTAGAATTGGTGTAAGGGCCAGGGTGTTAGAAGGAAGTATTAGGAAGTAATACAAAATTTCATAGTAGCCACGACAGGCAAAAGAAAGTGTTACAGCTATGGAGAGAAACAGGACAGGGGGGCTGCAACACAGAAAAAAGATTTTGCTGCAGCTGAGAGAAGTGACTGGTTGCTCTTATGCTCTTGACTCTAGATCCAGAGTTTTTACTTAGTCTGGTGATAGAAACAACCGCAAAACTCAGTGACAGTCATTTCTGTTCCTCCTTTGCGAGTTGATGTAACAGTGAAAGAATCTCCCTCTGAGGCGTTATGCCATTAGGTCAGGCACTGTCTGCTCATCTGCTGGAATTAACAGTTTAAGCATCCTGAAACGCTGCATGAGTTTATGTATTGAAAATTTATTTTTAAATTTAGGAGAAAGGGAAGAAATTATAAATGCTATTGGGGATGATTGGGGATGAAAAGGCAAACACTTCAAAGCTAGGAATTACCAGTATTTGAGGCAATAGCAAGTAATCATGTAGTAGGTAATTGTGAAGATTGTATCAAAATACATATGCACAAGGGAGTCAATTAAGTTTGCTTAAGCAACTTTGCACACTGTTTTTTTTTCCTGAGTAGAGCACTGGGTTTTGAAACCTGAAGGATCTTTAAATGTAGGCAATCATAACCAATATTACAGTAATGCCTAATCTTGGCATCCTGCTAAGATACTAATTACTAGTGATATGTTGTACCAATGATTTCTGCAGATGGAGTTTTGTTAAAGGATTGTTTCCTTTTATCAATTTAAAATTTTCTGTCTTTCACTGTCTACTTATACCTCTTTATTATGAAGAATGCCATGAAGGAGCTGCTTGATGTATGTTTTTCTGTTGCAAATATGCTTTTATATACATCTATCTTAATTTGAATCTATACAGCTCTAACTTTCTCAGTTTCTCATGTGGTTTTATGAACTGACATCCCTAGCAGGTAAATAGAGCTTTCTTTACACTCTCTCTGCCTTTCCAGAAAGCTTAAAGTTATGTTCAACATTGAAAATTGATGAACTGGTCAGGATGGCACAGAAAAAAACCTAAAACCATGATAGATGTAGGAAAAAGAGAAAGACAGATGGAAGAATAGACAGGGCAATTTTCGCTCTTTCTGAAAAAGGTGGGGGAAAGGCATGGTTTACAATGGCAAAATATAACAGACAGTGACAGGAAATATTAAATATTTAGCCACATAAATGCCTCAGAATTCTCACTGCATGTTCACATGCTTCAGTTCTTCCACCTGCCTTTCAGACTATATTATACAGATAATTTATAACTGGATGACAGTCACCTTTACTGTAGCAGTCCATGCTGGCACAGTATCGAATGACATTCAAACTCATAAGTCCTGTGTGGCTCCAGCTGTTGTCAGTTTTGGTGTGCAGAAGTATTATCAAATGTGCAGCCACCAGGCTGAGCGAGGTGATTACTCCCCTGTGTTCAGTCCTCATGAAACCATGACTAGAGTGCTGTGGAAGGAGTCTTGTGGAGGTCCTCCAGAAGGGATGAGGACTGGAGCTTGTGGTGCATGGGGAAAGGCTGAGGGATCTGTGTTTGTTCAGGCTCAGAAAGGAGATTGAGGTGAGACAACTTGTGCTCATCAAATAGGAGAAAATAGGGAAGATGTAGTCAGACTTGGAGGTGCAGAGTGGTAGGAAAACGTGGCAGAAGATGGAAAACAGGAAATTCTGACTATGTCAGAGGAAAATATTCCCCATGGGGACAATTAAATACTGGAACAAATTGACTAGTAAGGCTATGGGATCTGTGTCCTGGGGGAGGTTCAAATCCTGGCTTGATGAAGCCCTCAGCAACCTGACTTAATTGACTTTAAGCAGGGTTTGAACTATCCATATCCTCTTCATATTCAACTATTCTACAGATTTATGTGGGAACAGATAGATGGACTCCAGTGGTCAAGGAAAAAAAAAGATTTCATAAGATCTATGCTAAAAAATCTAAACAGTTCACCAGCTAAATTATTGATATCCACTTAAAATAGAATTGAATGGAAAATGTGCAATCAAATAAAGTATATATAAAAAAAATTGTCATATCAAAATCTTTTGCAGGAAGAACCAACATTTGCTTGTAACATATTCTAAGATTCTTTTGTCAGCACACATTTTTGCTATGAAATCTTTTTGTATTATCTAAAGATGCAATTCTTGATATTTAGGGCTTTTTCTAGTCCATTTTGAGGGAATATTAATCCCTATTAATACCAAATGTAGCAAATAAATAATTTCGATAATATCCTGACTAAGAGATTTTGTCTGTTAACTACTTTTCATACGTGCAGTCTTGTATGTCTCTGGTGATTTGTTTCTCTGGAATCACGCAGTATGTTCCCAAAGTACACCATAAAAATAACATAATCATGATGTGATCTGTTCTGCTACAAAGTATATGACAATATTGTGTTTATTGTTAAATACAGCCTCAAGGACCTCATAACAGTGCCAAACAAGTAAGTTGTTTTCAATTAAGGACATTGTCTCGGTGCTTGGTAAACACAGAAGATTATTTATGTATGAGCTTGATGTTGTGTAGCAGAAGCATCCAGTTCAGCCTTTGTTTGGGTGTAACTAAAAGCAACAAATACCAAGCACAACTATAAAAAAAATTATGCCTATAATAAACCTAGATCATAGATGGTTAGTTAATTTTGTATTGTTCATACAGTATGGGTACTCCTAATGATTCCATTAGAGTTCAAAAAACAGAATTCAGCACATATGTATTTCTACTGAGCAGTAGAAACACAATTTCTCTGGAACTGCAGCTGCTGTAGTTGAAGATTAGTCTCTTACTATCCCTTAGGGAGATGACTGTCTCTGCCAGCTGACTTAGTTTTTATACTGCCAGCGATTTATTAGATTGCTTTGCTCTTAAGTGTGATAATAGGCCTTATGCTTAGCAAGGTTTAGAGACTTCCAGTGCATTAATATTTTATGGCAATGACAGTCAAGACACATTTTGTTTACCTAACAAGACAAGCCAAGCTACAGCTGATGTGTACTGGAGATTAGATTTAACTGGTAGGAACTCTGCCAATTATGTCTTTAATGCTTTGCAATGATTTTTATAATTGTAATCTAATCATTTACATATTTGACGCATCAACATTTTGTCGCACTACTGTTTTGTGTGACTCGAGTGGTATAGAAACCTTTTGTCTGTAGCCATTTTACTCAGTTCTTTGGTATCAATATATTTTCTTTGGATAGTTTGTTCAATCAGATATAGCAATATCTGGAGGCCGAGAAAACTCCCACCTAGGACCCCATATAAACCTGCTTGGGGGATTCAGTTTACAATGAAATTGATTGAATGTTTCAATCTTGTGAACATAAACCCTGGTTGCTGTACTTACTCCGTATAACAGTCAAAATAGTACCCTGGTTTGCTGTCACTCAGTTTCAGTGACAGGGATAGCTTTTGCCGCCCAAATAAATATTTCACGTGAAGGAGTCCTGTGCTGATTGCTTTTTGCTTCTTCTCAACAAAGCAGATTTATCAGCTATTAGTGGTGGAAGACAGAGAGTGAAGATCAGTGGGTCAGGTGTCTGGCATTGATTCACTGCTATCTGCAAAAAAGCTCCAGGGACAGGATTGAGCATATTTACCACAAAATTGCATATTGGGGGGTTTGATGCCTCAATTATTTAGGCTCAGGTATATCAGAAGATGTTAGATGTAGGTTCAACAAGTGCTGATATTAGCAGTTGTATGGTTTCAGCTGCAAATGCGGTGCTTGCAGCAAGGGGTAGAAAGAAGTCAGGGAGGCAAAATTCAGCTTTTGTTATGACATGTGCTGGTCCATGGTTTTAAACAATTAACTTCTCTTTGCACCAGGTTTTAAATGGACTTTGCAAGATTTGAGTTCATACAGTTATTTAAAACCATATAAAAGAAATATATTTTCTGTAGAAGCTTAAGGGAACTCATAGGCTAATAACTCACATTTATTTTTCTCCAACATATCCACAAATATTATGAAATAGAGTAAGAAGTTGCAACAGTTCTATATTGTTTTTGAGATTAATTTTTAATTGACTGATGGTGTGCATTGGGGTTTTTTTTGTTTGTTTATTTTTAGTTTGTTGTGGGGTTTTTTTATTATACCTCTATTGAATATAATGACATTTTATTTCAGTGGTCCAGAAACTGAGACCTGATCCTGGAGTATATATATTCATAAAAATGTGGAGGGCAAATGAGACTTCCAGTCTGCAGCCCAGTGATGGCTGGTGAGCTGAGAACTGCAGTTTCTCAACTGTAATGACTTGCAGAATGTTCAATGTGCTACTGCCTCTTCCCAGATCCCTTTGTAGGTGAAGCTGTAGTAAGCTGTGATCCTAACCCCGGAGAGTCCCAATGGAGTTGTCTGTGTGCTGGTCAAGAGAAAATTGATCATATACAAACAGGCACACATCTGACACAGTCAAAATAGGGGTGGGTGAGCACACATGGAGGCACAAGACAAACTTCAGGTAAAGTGAAAATAATAATAGTAGTAATAGTAATAATAATAGTAATAACTATTTTCTCTGCTAAAGTCATTATTTTGTCTCAGTGAAATTTGGCTTGAACATTATATGGTCTCTTGGCATTCCTCTTGGGATGCACAAGCAGAGTAAGAGATATGATCAGTCACAGAAATAATTATGAAGTCTGCCAGTCATTCAGCAAGCCAAATGACACAATTAGGAACCATCTCTTATGCGACTAGCAGGGAGCTGGGTAGGATTTCCATTTTCATAGCAAGTTAAAAAAAGGAGTAAACCGAAGAAGCTGCAGTAAGCTTCCAAAATTATGGTTGCAGGATCAAATTTTTATCAAGACTTTGTTTTGACAATGGCTGGTGGGGTTGAATAGTCCAGTTTTTCAACCTAATTTTCACCTATTTATGTGCACAGTTTGCTAAGGATGTTTAGATGTCTGGTCCCCTGTGTTTCTGGCACTGTGGAGGTCTGTGGCCTGCAGGATGCTCAAATACAGCCTGTGGAGGTGCAGTGTAGCAGTGGGGAAGAAGCAAATCATAGGTTTTCAGTGAATTTAAACAGTTACAATTATCTTGTCAATGGTACTAGCCCAAGCAATTGTCATGGTTGTGTGTATGCTTATATTTTCCAGGGATGAAAATGTATGTAGATGTGAATGTCAATTAGGCATGACCCTCAGGCTCTTGGCAAGAGGCTGGTGGGAGCACTGATGGTGAAAGAAGTGTTCTCCTGTGGGGAATACGAAACTAATTTTGGCCTGAGTGACTTCAGGAACATCACTTGATGCAGCATTTACACAGATTCAGCAAAAAGATGGCAAAAAGAGGAGGCGTCAAACAACAGTTAAAAAGCTTTTAGATCAGATGTTCCAGCTTCAGGTTTTTGTCTTTATGGAGCATCTGTATCACTCCATTTGATCTTCTCTGTACTGGTGGTCTCTCCATGCGTTCTTCAGTAATTTTCTAATGAGTCTTCTTCTACAATAGGTTTATTTTAATAAGAAAGTGTACCTTGTGCATACTTCAAGAAAATATGTGCTAATGTTTATTTGGCAAACAGTACAGATTTATTTCAGCCTACATTTATGCACTTACTTCAGACATTCAGATGAGCAAATTTTTGTTTACACAATGCGAGTGGAAAGAATGTGTCGTAAGTACTGCTGTGGACAGAGGAGCCTAGCTCATACAAATTGTTCATACTAAAAACACTTTGTAAAACTGTCCTGAAAATTTTTCTGTGTGTTCTGCCAGATTGGTATAGGGAAGAATACCATATTGTTTAGCTAATCATCTATTTAGATAAATATACGCATAATCACAGAGAATCGTATGTTAACAGTAACCTTTGAAAACATTGAAAACCTCTGAACAACATAATCTACAGGTGCCATTCTGGAAAGCAACTACACTTCGAAAATTAACATCTTTTTTTATGCAGTCTGAACAGAAATATAGTAAATAATGAATTTGCTTTCGGTATTTTATGAAATCTAGTTTTGCATGAATATTGTGAAAACCAGCAATTGGATTTATTTAATATTAAAGTGCATTGAATAACCTTTCAAGCTATTTTCACTTAGACTGAAATATAATCTAAAGCAATAGTTTCCTTCCATTCTAATTAGTTTATTTTCCTGATTGCCTCTAAAAATGAAATGAAAGCAGTTAAAGAATGAAATAATTCCTATAATTTATTTTTTAATTTAGATTTATGTTGCTTGATGCTTAACCACTGCTGTGCATGTACTTGTCAAAACATGAGGAATAATTAGTCCAAATATATGTGACCTCTACTTGGAAATATTTGCAAACTGCATCATCTAAATATATGTATAATACGAATTGAAAGGGGGAAAAATAAAATCAATTACTCTGTTTTACAGAAAAGAACATTCCCCTAGAGATCTGAAAAAAAAGTCAATTCATTATAGAAGGAAACTTTTAAAAAATGTATAACTTTTTATAAAGTGTACCTTTCAAATCTATTACATGACTAGAAAAACAAAAAGTCATGTCAGAAAAACTTTAAAAAGTTGTAACACCTATTTATTTTTCAGGAAAATTTCCAAAGTATACAGGAAATGGAAATCTTGCTCAGAGTATTTTAGTTTATTGCATTCTCTCTGCCTTGAAAATCATAGTAGAAATCTCCAAGGACTCCTATAAAGATGTATTACATCATAAAGCAAACTAAGGATAGTAACCCATGTTATTAAACTGTCAACATACATTATACTGCAATCTATCCACAATCCAACTCAACTTAAAGCCTCACTCTTGGCAAAAAGTTTAAAACATAAGACTACTCTCTAATCATCTAAAGCCCAGGGTACTTTGGAAAAAATGTTGTAATAATCGCTCCACTACTCCATTACAGTATGTGTGAATTTCATTGGTTTAGTACTGCAAATGCTCAACCGTTACAAGGAAGGATTCTGAAGGATTACCACTTAAAAGGTTTTATTAGTGATGCTGTAGATTTCTTATTTCCCAGAATGTTAATAAAGGTTTTCTATAACAGACATAATGAAAAATAAATCTTAAAACCCAGTGCTTAAACCTTACTTAATTTCCACATTAATATTTAATAACAAACCGGATAAAATTACATTGATATAAAGTCTGCCTTCTCAACTAAAGAAAGGAGGACTATTGCTTTGAATGATGAAATACTGAAGATTGGTGTTATTTGACAGGAATTATGATAACTAAAATTTCAGGTCTGCTGACAACATATGTTGAGAGAAGATATTGCAGCTCTAAATATGAATCTAAATCATCATTGTTAATTTCCATTTTAGCATTACTAAGGAATATTGAGGCTTGTAACAGGTATTCTTAAACCAGAATTTATTATGGGAGGTGTGACATATAAGGGGTTACAGATACAGAATAGCAAGACAATTTAACCAAGTATCTATCAAGGACAGGTCAGCTTTGAGGTTTTTGTGAAGTCTTAGTGTCAAATCTTTTGTCTTCTTCTGCAAGATGGAAGTGATTGGTACTTTCTTTTTTCCTTTTCCTTTATTCCCCCTCCCCCCCCCACGCCCCAGTGTTTTAGGAGAGACGACACGGAAAAAGAAAGAGGAAAGCCAAAGACACTGGCTGACAGGCTGGGAGGAGTTGGGAGGAGTGGAGGTTGTAAGGGCCATCCACTTGGATGGATAGGTCTTGAGTTGATGGTCATAGATGTGAAGATAGAAGAAAGGCTATGCTAATGTATTAATAATGACTATTTTTATCTCTTCAAAACAAATAAATTGTGAAACATCTTTCCGTAAAATGCCAAACACAATTATGTTATCAAAAAAAAAATGTCAACCCTGTTGAAATAATTTCTCAGAGGTATTTTATTTAATTTAAATATGTGTTTCTAAGTTGAAACAGTAAAATCAAAAGCAATTAAGCTTCTAGGTTGTTAGAGATTAGAAGTGGTCAGAAATATGGGTTAGGACCGGAATGTGGGAAATGGTAGGAACTTAACCTCTATCTCTGTTCTTCCAATCCACCCCCATTCCACAAGTAATTAAACATTTCTGCTAGAAATTCAACAATTAAATAAATAAATAATAGAATTGATATGAATTCTTAGCAACATTATGTGTCAGCAATAGTGTAGTAAAAATGGAATATTTGTAAAACTTTTTTTTAAAATATAAAGTTTCAGCCCCATTGAACTGTCAAAAAGTATATTTAATTGTCTCGCTCATAATGGCAAACTATCATTCAAACTACACGGCATAATATTCTTTTGAAACCATAATTTCTCATTATAGCTACAATCAGCTATAGTCATTCTTTTTGTATGGAAAATAAGTTAAGAACGCATTCTGTGTTCTTGGACATATTCCTGTCCAACAGTTCCCACAACAGGGAGCTTTATTAGGAACATGTGAAAATAATTGAGAAACAAAGTGTCTAATGTAAAATGTATTTACAGCTTTCCTGAGCTAGACTGTAGTTGAGGGCTTTGTTGCTAATGAGAAATTACAGTATGCAACACAACACTGCCAAATAAAGCATCCATGCAGACCCTGTAGTGTGCATCTGAAGACTAACATTTCCTGAACATATAAATATTTGTACTGAGTTGCAGTTTGACACGTTCTTTTCTGGGATTCTTCAGACTTCAGCCCAACAAATGCTGGCTATTTTTTCCTCCACAAACTGCGGGGTAAGGAAAGAAACAACTAGTCAACCCACAAGAGAAGCAGTAAAAATCAGCAGCACCCTCCAACCTCTGTCCTTTCCTACAGCCAGGGGCCCTTAATACTTGCTGGTGAGCATCCTTACAGAACACCTTTTGCTTGCTTTAAAACCTTATTAGTGTTTTAATGAGTAATAATTAGAATTGAATCAAAATAGGATAGCAATTTTGCTACTTCTCTATGTATATTTTAGCCTTTAGCTGAGAGAATATTTCATCTCACGTAGTGCCTATTGGAAGATCTCATTTTGTGGGTGTGTAGTCCCTGTTTTGAAATAAGGGTGTAAAACAGGGACTCCATAGCTCATGCACCAGACACCTGCATTTCTAACTGGCTTATCTGTAGGTCAGCTGACAGCATAGCCTTTAAATACCTTGCTGTGAAGTGTCACAGTTTTTAGGGAAAGTTCCTCAGATCGGTTATTTAGAGCACTACTGTTTATTCCATACAACAATTCTGTAATAGGCTGAGGAATATATGGAGGCCAGGAGTCCAGCATTGAGGGGTTGGACAAAAAGAGGTTTTCCTCCTTTCTTCAGGACTTGAAGTTGAATGTGAAGGAATGAGTCTCCCAAGAAAATAATGTCGCTCTGGCAAAATGTAAAGCCAAAAGCAAAGCAAAGAAAGATAAAGCAAAATACATTACTTTATATTTCAGCATTTTTCATCATGGTGATGAATTATGTCATCATAACTCACAGAGGTTAGTGATTGTCTCTGGCTGAAGTGACAGCCCCAACATGCATGGTTTTCTACTTAGTGGAAAGTGGATTTGCAGAGAAACTACTCCACAGGGAAGAAGTCCTTGTAGCACACAGATGCCCTTGTTGCTGTGAGTGCCATCTAGGGTGGGGCTAAAGAAAATTCATCTAATTATCCCCATGTATGTGGAAGTTCACTAAAGAGGGGTTTTAATTCATCGTCATGCTCCACTTCTGCAGGCATTTGGCCAAAACTGAAAGCTTGCTAATGACCTGGGAAAAAAGTTAAACCCTCAAGAAAGTTAAGCTTAAAACTGCTGAATTTGAAAGAATGAAATAGAAGAAGTATTAAATCAAGCATTAAAAGAGTCAGGACATTGACTTCTCTTTGTTACACCTGTATTTAGAGTGGATGCTCTGTGGCTACTGAGGCAGAAAGATTTTCCATGGTGTTCTTTCCCTGTGTCTAGATTGTTGTTGCATCACAGACAAAAAAATACTACGCTATGTCTCACATTCTGTGACCATACTTGAGTAAAAACTATTACAGTAAATAGCCAAGTGTTTTTTAAAAACTAAAGAAAAGTTGTATTGGATTTTTATTACAACCTTTATTTCCCTATTCCAATGTGACAGCAGGATTTTACTTTGCAAAAATGTGAAAAGCTGTTCCTAATACCTTGATTTAATCTCCTCTGTGCTGTGGGGATCATTTGTATCAGAGGCATTTCTGGAGATGTTCCTGTAACTAGCTGTTTACCAACAATGACAAGAGCATTCATGTGTTGGAATTATCTCCAAAAACACATATCTGCTGAAGTAAACAGTGGTCAAAAGACCCCAATATGCTCCTTTTTAACTCTATTCCAAGATGTTTGTGAGTTACTCCTTGAAAAATTATCAGTCGTGGTGAATCTAGCAATAAAATAGTGGTGAGTTGTTAAATGTTGTGTGCTTCAATAACATACAATTTAACGAAAAAGACTATCTCCTACCTCCCCCATTTCTATGCTCCACTCACAAAAGGAAGACAGGTCATTTCAGTACATTTGTTCAGCACTTAGAAGAGGAAATCGAATCTTACCAGTAGGATTTTAATGTGAATATTAAATAATGACGTCAATAGCATTAGTGAAAACAATAGTGAACACAGTAGCAGATATGTAAGTAGTACTTACAGGCTCTGTAGGAGCAAGGACTATACAGCAAACAAATGGCTGAGATATGCATTGTATTTTTTAAGCAAATGGAATATGCAAAATGAACTTTTGATCTTTTGGAATTTAGTCGGTTGTCAAAAATCAATTCTATGTGCCCATCATAAATACATAACCCTGTAGAATTTGTACTGTTCTTTGCCAACTAATTAAACCAAAAGCCATCTGGGGTACATAACTTTTAATTGTTCAGTTCTGTGGGAGACTAGCACTCAGACGTAAAATTAGCGTGGGAGGTGTTTCCCACACTCATCTGCTCAGCTCATGAAGGACAAAAAGAGGCTTGCAGCTGTGAATGCACTACTTTATGTTTCTGAGCTAATTTTCCGAGATCTGGATTTCCTGTAGCATGTTCCTTTACTCACAGAAATCAGATGGGAATGAATAGTTGTGTGGAAATTTCTATTTGGACTTCCTCTCCTCCATTCTCTTCCATACACAGTTTCTCAGTTGCTCAGCCATATCCTTTGGTGGCAGAGCATTATGGCTGTTCACAAATTGGTCATAACCTTTAATTTGGGCATGGATGCCAAATGAGCAAGGATTTAAATGTCTAGCCTCAGGCACGACAAAAATGCTGACTTTCTTGCAGAAAGGTCTTGCTACAATCATAATTTTGTTCTAATTTTTCATCCCTGCTTTATACACATACCCTTATCTCATGTGTTCCCCTTCCTTCCTGTCCCGTTAATTTCAGTCCAGGCATACAGGCATGTGGGTCAGCTATTAAAATTGGCTATTTGCCAGTTGTGCGAGAACCTCAAGGTCTGCTTTTTATTTTTTTACTCCAGGCATTTTGGAAAAGACAGAGCTCGGTGATGTCTCATTTACTGGAGAACAGTTCCCTGTGCTGCACAGCAAGGCCTGGGAGAATTTCAGAAGTATAAAGTGGTTTTCAGAAATGCCACGCAGGGAGGAAGAAGCAATGCTGGCAGCATCCACATCAGAGATATCCCTTGATGTCTCCATATGGCCTAAGCCTCCTGTTTTCGGCAGGCTCTTTCCTCCCTTCACTGCTGCTTCTCACTGACTGTGTGGACTCATCACAATTATAAGCAAGTATGAAGTTCAAAACAAATGCTTACTTAATACAATAAGCCAAAGGTATCTTTTATTGTAAAAAGTTTTGAAAATTAACCAAAGTATAGCAAACAAAATCAGCAGCTGGTCATGTACCATTTGTGACTAGAACAAAGAGCAAGAGCAAATAGTTAATTCACTGTGACTGGGTACAAATACGTTCATCTCAAAGTAGACTTTGCTTAAGATGAAAATTTCAAATATTTTTCCACCATCGTGTAATATTATAATATATACAAGTATATACAATAATATACGAGTAATGCTGGTAGCCCCTGCAGAGGCCAAACAATTCTTTTGCTCCTTCATCTCAGGGGGAATTGATTCTTCCCAATGGTATGAATAAGTCAGTTTCTGCCAGTGTTTTCTGTGGGTGTTGCTACAGAGCTGTGTAACAGTCTGGGACACTTCTGCAATCCTGGCTCTGCTTTTAAGCCCCGCAAAGTCTGTGTTCTGAAGTTGAAGTCTTTGAGTCAAAGATAAGTAAAACGTAGGTTAATAACGAAAATATTTGAATATGGGGTAATCTGATCCTGAACAGCTTTTTCAAGATCTGGCTCAGGAGAGCAGTACAGAAGGAAAAAACTTCTGCTTCTTAAAACACACCATATTTTTTTCTCTAGGTTCTAACTCTCTGAAAAATGGAAAAAATGAAATATGCTATGACATGACAGCAAACAACCAGCAGCAAGTGTGAGGAGGGACTGGCTTCTTTACAAGGGAAACTACTTTGTTTTGTGGATCTTTCCAGTGATATCAGAAGAGTATTTGTTTTTGAAGTATTATATAACCCATGTTTTGCTTGCTTTCGGTACTACACATCCTATGCATAAGAATTCCCTGTAATACAGAACTTTGGGAAACACAGTTTGTACTTGCTTGTAGTCATAATCAATTTGCCTCATCTTTACCCTGCTTTATTGGATCTATGTCCTCTGCTCTGTTTATTTTTCATTCTGAACATTTGCAAACTGACTTCTTCCACTTCAACTTACTTTCTGTTTGGCATTATATTCAAAATGAGTTTCAGACTTTCTATCTGGACACATGCTCAAAAGTGTTAGTGTGTTTCTGCTTCTGCAGGGATCAATATTAAAGTTCCCATATGTTTCAGTGGTGCTGGATCAAGCCTAATGTTACCAGCATCAAAGATAATGGATTATAATGAGCATTTGTATTTGTAGAAGTGTAGCACATGTTATGTACAGTGTGGACATTTCTGTAGCAATCAATTTACATTTAAGAAGCCATCTTTAAATCTGTGGCTAGATGTTTATCAGCAAAAATATAAGTTTATAACTAATGAATAGATATGAAAAGATATACAGAATCTTAGAATATTAAGATATTCTTTCTTTTCTTCCCTCATTTTAAATGCATGTGCCAAATATTTTACAAGCAGAAAAAAACAAATTTTAGAACCTTAAAACAGCACCCTTTGGAACTGATTGCCACTTAGCAGAGACTGCTTCAGGATTTGCTGCATCTCTTCCATTAATGAACTGCCATTTTCATGTCAAGGATGAAAAAAAAAGGAAAAAAAATCAGTGTCCTTATAATGACAATATTTGTTTAAAAGCAAGTATTCTTTTCATTTTCCAGGTTTTTCATCGGTACCTAATTATCAAACACACCTCACAAAACTGTTCATGTTGCAGCTGAAATAATCAAGGATGCTGACACACGAACAAGGACAATGTTAATTTTTACAACATTTAAAACAAAAGGTAAACTCATTGCCAAATGGGCAGGGACAAGAATGATAAGGACAGATATTTTATATCAGACCAAAACATGATATGAAAAACAATAAAGTAACAATTTGTTACTTTAATTTCAGTTAATACTGAAATTACTAGATGGCCTCCCCAAAAATTTGAAACTATTTTCAAAACTTGTGACAATAGAATAAAACAAAATAGCAAACAGTTATAAGGGCACTGTGCTTTTATTCAAAGAACTCTCCAGTAATTACTGTAGGGAAATTTTAATATATAGAAAATTAATATTTCCCCCTTTGTCTTTGTTTACTGGATGATCTGAGTGGTAGTTATTAAGTTATTCAAAGGCAACTCAAGTAAAAATTTCATCTCAAAGTTGTGTATTTCAAGACTAGCATCTGACAGTACTTTAAACATAGATTGATATCGGGTATCTCATGTTTTCGGGAATGGAGCGTAGGTGTTAAGCACTAGCACAATTCAAAACCGTGTGTAAATTTCTATATATTTATGGTTTGAGACTTTTTAAAGAGGATATTTCTGACTAGCTGAGAAAAATGTTTAGAATGAAGATTTTTTAACATTTTAAAACCTGAAATTACTTTTCAAATATTTCTACTAATATAGTCATGCCAAGCAGTGACAAATATAGCTACAACCATATGTATTATATATAATGTAAGTTTTGCATTATGAAACAGCACAGATGTGCCATAGGAAAAAAAGGATATTAATATCATCCTAGATAATTGTCACTGATGTGCATACAGCTCTGGAAAAACTGGTACTTAACAGCTGTGCCACTGCTGAGAGTAAGGTCAGCTGTCGGGTCTGAGGCTTCCCTAGTGTAACATGCTGTGGAGAGGTGGGACATGTAGCAGAGTGAAAAGTTCTGTCATATTAATCTCTGTATGTGGGTTTAAGGTCTCCAAACTGTTTCCAGAATGTTACAGGAATTTGTTAGCAAAATGAATGTTGCAATTTTCCAAAATACTTTTTGTAAAATGAGAAAAAACCTTGGTATTGATGAAAACCATCAGCTAAAAGACAAATGGTGTGGCCCCTGTGTGGGGAAGAAACAGGAGGGCTTCCATGGGGGAAAGAAAAATGGTATAGTTCTTTTCCATAAATCTCTGCCTAAATATTTTCATATGAAACAAAATTTAGATAGTAGCTTACAATTCTATGACACTACAGTTATAATAAAATACATGTTAATGAAAATCTTTTGAGGAAAATAAGGTGTCCTAAGGTTGTGGGTAGTGCTATAGTTGCTTGGCTGGTATGGCTGGTTTTGTTTCCTCTCCTTCCTTCACCATGCCAGACCACGGTTTGCCAAGATCTACCACACTGGTGGTTTCATTTGAAGTGGGTTTTATCTAAGCAATTGTGAGACAATTTTATCGCAGGCAGAAACTGCACCTTTTCTTGGCAGCCAGGGTTTTCTTGAACTACACTACTCATCTTCTCATGTGTACTTGGACTTAAGCAGCTCCTCTCAGGAGCATTTTTACACCCAGGTGAGTGGTTGTGTCTGCCAGCAGCCAGGAAGCCAATACAAACGGGAGGGGGTGGGGAGGGCGGGCGGTGTTTGCTTATTGCGAGGGAGGAAGGGTAAGCGAACTGTTGCTAGGCAATATGTTTCTGGATGACAGATCCTCTGCTTTGCTAAGTGACCAGAGTAATTATTTTTGGCAAATCTGCGCAGTACTCTGTGGGTTGTCATTGGCCTGCAAAGACGGAAATGGGCGTATAAATATAGAAAATGTATTTGATCCTTTTATAAAACTGGAAGTGTTGCAAGAATTAGTTATCTGGCACAAATACACTTTCCTTTGCCTTTCTGTTTTTTCTACTGTCTTTCTGAATTGGTTACCTTGGTGTGAATCAGGGTTGTTCTGATCCCCCTCTGAGGTCTTCTCCAGCTGCCATCGAGGCGTTTCATCCATGCCATGTTTGTTGGCACTTCCAGTCAGAACGACGGAAAACCAATGAGCCAGTGCTGCTCTTGGATAAGCTGCAGCAGCAGCAGGTGCTAACAGCGTGAATTGATAACAGCCACTTAAAAACCCAGTGCCCTTGCCAGCTTTCTACCAAGCAGAATTGCACTGTGCTTGCTGCTGGCTGCAAGGAGTTCTTCCAATCAACACTGAAATGAGAGATGGAGATAAATAGCTCCGACCTTTACTGATAGTGTCTGAGTTAAATGAGGAGGCATGAAAATACACTTTCCAATTTTACGGTAGTGTTTTCTCCAGCCATTAAAACCTGATTCGGATCCTGAAGATGAGGACTTTGCTTGCTCAGTAATCCTGCTGAAGGATCTGCAGGGCATGGCCTTTAAACCCTATGCCAGAGACATATTCTTGTTCTCAGACTCCAGAGAGTTGGTGACATTTTTTGAGTTGGAAAGAATTCTGAAGGAAAAATTCTAAAATATTTCTCATAGTGATGATGTTTTTCATCAGAAGAACTACAAGACATAGTGTAAACTAATGTGCTTACTTATCTAAGGGTTGAATATAAATCTAAGTGTGACAACCACTTATACTGAAACCTTAATAATCCCCTAAACATATCTCGTTTTTGCATTCAGTCATAGATTTGAAACTCAGCTTGGGTTCAGGGAAAGGGTGGTGTGGTAAATGAATGTTTTTTTCCCTTGCACATTTCTTTTTTTCAAAAAGCTTTTTGAGAACCCTGGGAGTGATTTTGAGGTTTAATATTCAAAACCCAGAGAAATTCAGCCATTCTACTTTCCTTTGTGGGGATATTTTTTAATGCTTCATTTGAACTTGAAAATCAACCCAAATCTCAGGCAAAAAATTTCCCAAACATTAAAAATGAAGAGAGGGTTTGTGCAAACATCTGACAAGCAAAACAACTAGTTTTACTCAGCCTGTGCATTTGCATTGCAGTGTGAGGTGCTATTCTCTCATGCTGAGCTCCATCCCCCATCTTGCCCGTTTAAGCAGCCTAATTGGCACTGCCAATCCAGAATCCTGCTGGAAAAAATCCCAATGCAACCTGGGGCAACTTGCAAGTGACCTGGTCAGGGGAATGAGGTGAGAAAATGAGGCCAGGAAGGGCCAAGCCACGACCAGGGTGTCTGGGAGGAGTGCTGCCACAGGACATCAGCCTTGTGGCGTTTATCATAAGGTGTGATCCTTGCAGAGAGGATGGCAGAGAGTGGGGGAGAGAGGCTTCTTTCTCTCGATTGAAGTTCATGCTTGGTTGTTTAGGTTGATGCTGTTTGCAGTTCCCTTTGCTAAGGGGTGGAAATCAATCCCACGTATCTAAAACAAAGATAGGGAGATGCAGCACACTGTAATTACCTTTGAAGCATGTACTTTTTCCTGCTGCATGTTGCTGCTGGTACAGCTCTGGCTAAAAGAGCTTGCCTGGAGCATCAGCACTTCTTTTTCATCTGTTGCTTTGTTCTCAGGGGCCTTTCTGTAGTTGGCAGCCTTAGTGGAAGAAGATCAAATAGATCTGGCAGCTTTCGTAACAAGGTAGGATGTCATTTAAATAAAATGATGCACATGTATGGTGTAAGCCAGCCTCCCTGCTGAGAGGGCATAACAAACAATTAAAGAGCAGTTTCCTCTGGGGATGAATGGCTTTTGGGGAACTATTTCAGTTATATGTGAATTATATACGTATTACTAGGGACAAGTGATCTTGTAAAGTGAAACAGCTGAGAAAACCCTCTGACTACACTGTGTGTAATCACATGGGAGCTTGTCTGTGTTTGCTGCTGATGGGGAGAACTTTGAGTGGATTGCAGTCAATAAAATATGTTAAAAAATCCAGAATAATCATAACTCCTTGTTAAAGAGCAAGATATGAACTGATAAATTGAAGTAAAATAATCTGTTTAATTTTAGCTTGAAGATTAGAGCAGATTACATCCAGTTTACTGACTGCCAGGCTGCTGTCCAAATGGAATATGCATCAAAGTCAAAATACAATATTAGATGGAATTACATGGAAATATCACAGAGTAAATGAATATGTCTCTGATTTATTGGGAAAAGGACTAAAATGAGGGATAAGGACACAAAACAGAAGAGATAAGCAAACTACTGTAATTGGGGCTGATCTTCTCATAGAGAAGAAGGAAATTTCCAATAGGTGACTCCGGGAGCTGCAATATAATGTTGGGTCATGGCCTTATATATATTGCAGAGCAAAGGCAATTGAGGTTTTATGCTTACAACAGCTGATGGCTGCTAATGTGGTGACTGTGAGAACTGCTCAGTGGTGTAGCTACTGAATTAACAAACAGCAGGAGTCCTCCAAAGAAGTTTTAACATCTTTTGGTAAAGAGCTCTGGTATGTGCTGCTATCAGAGATGTGCAGAAAAATTGAAAGGGAGGTCCTTCCAAAAAACTTTTAGAAAAATACAAATCCTGCAAAAGCTTTTCTGAAGTACGCTTTGAAGTTGCATCTGTGGGAACAACAGAAGAAAGGGGACATTTAGTCCAGACTCGAACTGTAGATGAAAGGAAATTGAAAAGTGGTTTGACATTTTTAAGAGATGAGTAATATTAAGAAGCTTGACCCTGTAAAATAGGGAAGCTGCTGTTTCAGTGATTGTGGAACTGAAGACTGGAATTTGAAACAGATAAATGGAACCACTTTTTACACAGAGCTTAGTGAAGTACAGTGCATTAACTTGTGTAATTCTTTATTATGTGAAGGGCTCTACAGGACTCTGAGAAGAACACATTATGTGAAAAAATATATATCCAGTGGCATGAGTGTTTTCATAGAAAGGGATATAATTTCCTGTAATTTGGGGCACAAGGCTATTATTTTGAGAAAATAGTAGAGGAAGAAACAACCCTGACAGGAATCTTATTCCATAGTATTGTGTATTATACAATTCTCTGGGTCTTTACTGCATGCTTTTGTTCTCTGTCAACCCTGGGTTAGGTTACACTGTCAGTACCTTCTGTTTCTAGAAGCTAAGAAAGAAAATGACAGTTCACCTGTCTAAGCTGAACGGCCTTCTCTGAGAAACGTGCCTGGACAATTAGCTTATCCTTTTGTACTTTCTCATTTTCTGATAGCTAAAAAAGATTCTTCAAAAGTTTTCACATGGTCTTCATGTTTGCAGTCTGCTATGCAGACATTGCATGTTAAATCTTTGCTTCACAATTTATAAAAATTGAATCACCAAGGATTGCCACAGATACAGCATTTATTGCTGATATATGATAATTAATTATGATGCTATTTTGGCATTAGTGTTTAATCCCATCTGCCTGCTTGAAATCTATTCTTTGGAGCTATCAACTAGCATTTCATTCTTAAAATTTTAATGTAGAAAGGAACAAAAGTCACAACATATAAACACAAATACGTGCACTTTCAGATCTGACTTTAAAGTCTAAATCTTTCATCTACCAGAGAGCACTGTAGTCTTGCTACTGTTGCCCTTTCACTGAACTCTCAGAGATGTTTTATTTTATGGAAAGCTACTTGGCACAACTTGCTTCAATGTGCTCTTATTTGCTTTCTTCTGAATAGCACACTCTATGACTTGCAGCACTTTGAAGTAACAGCATTTCAACTCTTTTGCTATTAACGTTAACTTTTCATTGTTTCCAGTTTTGTTAGCAAGCACAGTCTTCTGTTGATTTTTCTGCTGTCCTTGATGTTTGAAGTTTTCCATTGGCAAAAACCCAGTCTGAACTGCCTCCTGCAAAATTCCTGAAAGACCTTTTTTTTTTTAAAGTATATTTTATATCTTTATGGTGTACCTATTCAACAATGTCTACACAGTGATCATCTTTTTGCCTATTCTGAATCCTTCTGAGGCTTTTGTTTTGAGACAGTTTTCCAGACAGGATCCTTCTGTTTTTGATAGAAGAGACTGAGAAATGATATTCTAAACAAGTGCAAAGGTACATACAAGTTGTAAAAATCTCTAATGGAATTACATTTAATCATGACTGTGAACAACCTGGAAATACACAAATTTATTCCTGTAATATTCTTTTAGTTTTATAGATAAAGTTAGAGCTGACAGTTTTTTATTCATTAAATTAGTGTGTGTTTAGTGTTTAATAAAAATTAAGGTGTACATGAGGAAGGCTGATTTTGAACTAATTGAAGATTCATAATATGGACTTGTAAAAATATTCTTTTATAACCTCTGTAAGTATTATTATGTAGACATTTTCGTTTGTTTTTATTCCTGAGAAAGTATATAACAGCCTTCTCCAGAAATGTAAATTACTATTCTGTCACTTAAAAGTCCTTTTTACGGATTTGGAGTGAAAAATATTTTTAATTTAAGAAGTAAAGTTAGATTTCTGAGCATGTCCATGTATAGTAATTTAAAATTATTGATGTAGTTTGATTCCATAGGCTGTATCTCTCTAAGAATAAGAGGCACTGATATTACAATGCACAAGCTCACAAGTCAGAACCCGATTACTTCCAAACTGAAAAGCTCATAAAAAATGTGAAGTACTCTAATAATTTTAAATTACTCTATATTGCACATTTTCAGGTCTCTGATCACCTCCAAATTCAAGTGCTTACAAAACTGCTCCAATAATTTTAAATTGCTATGTGCAGAGTGATTTGAAATTGTTAAAGTGCTTCAAAGTTTTTTAATAATTGCTTTAATTTAGAAGTGAGTTGAGCAATACTCCAGTATACCTTCAAGAGATTATTAAACTGATGTAAAAATTTACCATCTGGAAAGAAAATTAAACTATTTCTTTAAAAAACGGAAAAAGAAGTGGGTGGAGGAAGGGAGAGGGCAGAGGAGCAGGTGTAAGAGATAGTACTATATTAGTGGTGAAGAATACAAGGATGAGAGGAAAAAGATATATAAACCCAAATCTCACAGAGTAACGGGTTTCTTTGTCATGTGAAAGATAGGACTTCAAAACTTAGGGCAGCTGCCTAAACGTGGCCATAAGGCTCTCCTTAAAGTTATGACAGCACCAGCCAGGAGGTTGGATCAGGATAATAGTGACAGAGGAAAAGGGTCTTTATGGTTTCGGAAGAGCACACCCAACAGACACAGAATTTCTCAGGCTTTCAACATCTAGGCGGTTACTTGGCTGGTATTCAGATGCACATTTTTTCCTTAATGCTCTTTATGCTGTAAAGTTGTGTGGCACATTTAAGTTGCAATTATTTATGTGAAATAAACAACTGGTTTTTTAACTGATTTCTGAAACAACAGTTCTAAGAGTATTTCTGCTTATAAAAGACCCTTTCCATAATGACGTTTCTTGCTTTTGTTGCATCCCAACCTGTCATGTTATCGGATTTTTCTGCTAGAAATTTGTAACAAAGATGAGACTTTATTAAACACAGCAAATATGTAATTGCCATTGAAGTAATGAAATTTGCACTTCAGATGTTTCCTCAGTAGATTCAACACTTTTTTGGTTTTAATCATTTGGCTTGAAGGTTGACATATTAGTGATATGCATAGCAGGAACAGACCTCTCTATAAGAAGTAAGAGAGGTGAAATATCAGACCATCTACTTGTAAACAACCAAACCAAACATACATCTATCAGTTTCATATGAAATACTCATCCAAGTAGGAGTGCTGTGATACCCTTAGCTGAATTACCTTGTATGAATACGTATTTTTCCTGGATGTATCCTTGCCACACATCCTCAGAGCCTGGTCCAGGCAGTTTTGACAAATACAGCCTGTGTTCAGATTTCTGAAAAACAAGAAAAAATATCCAGGGCTTTCTTCTTGAGAGATATCCAAGTAGGTATTGGGGTCAGTTGGCTGCAATGATCCAGGAGGAGCTGGCAGGGGCACAGAGAGGACAAGGACGGTCTTGGCAGCTGGGGCTTAGAAGGCAGAAAGGATGAGACAAGCTGCTATTTCCCCCTCTGTTCTCATTTTCTTTTTGCTAGAGGAAGGATAGTGCTTTGTTTGGTGGGAGTGCACACTGTGTTTTCAGCACTTGCTTTGACCTTTAATCAATATTGATTGATTTTATGAAGACCAGAAATCTCTGACCTCTGTCTGGCTTTGCAAAAGTAAAGTTAAAAGGTGCTAATACCTTTTAGTTACTGAAAATACCATAAATACATCAGGGATAAAACCAAACGGTGCTTTCAAGCCCATATGATAACTCTGGCATTATGTGAGGTGGGTGCCTAAAGGAAAGCTTTTTATTTTTCAGACTCAGGTATGGAAGTGAGACATTGAATGTACATTGAAGAAGGACCAGGTATAGCCTTAGAAAACGATAAGCTCTTTCATAAACAATAAACAATTACACAGTTCACAAGTGTCAGAGACCATCAACCTGCTTGGTCTAGAGAAAAAATTGCAATCAGGCTGTATGTCCTTTATTATAGTGCAGGCCTGTATTTAGTTCTCTCATGATTCCCTAGAATTATTTTGACTGTCCCTTTTTCTACAGGAAACAATTATTTGAGCATAAAAAAATCTTTCCTTATGGCCATGAAAGAAAGAGCACTGCAAAAACTACTCCAATGGTTAGTCATACATTTGGCCTTTAAAGAACTGAACAAAAAGATCAATAACCTGATTTCCTTTTCATCTGCCTGGACTGTGAAGCATAGACCTCTTGCTTTGTTTATTGTGTAATGAAGGAGGTAAGGCAGTGTTAGCAGAAAGAAAAGATTATCTCCCTCTGGTAAATATATTGATGTTGCAGGCAGAGGCACAGTACAGCACAGAGAGTAATGAGAAATTTGACTGCTTTTCTTTCTTTCCCTCCTTTCCAGTTTAGCACTGCTGCATCCCAGTGAATTAGCTGCTACAAAGAGAAGGAACTGTTTAAAGACTGGCAACTGAGAGCATTTACAATTAGCTGAATTGATTAACCTTTACAAATGCTGTTACTCTACAAGGTGTTTTTTCTTCCACACTAGTTGAACAATATGCCTTATTGATTAAACATACTTCTTTATGGTAGCACCGATTTGTCTATGGCTTCTCCAGTCATAAAGCTGCCTCTGTAATAGCTGCTGCATGTTCTTGTTGAGGACTTGACACTGGAGACTGATTGGCATTTGACTGGAAAATGGAGACTGATGCAAACACTGGAACAGGCTGCCCAGAGAAGTGGTTGAGTCACCATTCCTGGGGATATTTAAAAGATGGTTTTGATGGGGTGCTAAAAGATATGGTTTACTGGTGGCCTTGGCAGCGTAGGCTTAACCGTGGGACTCAGTCTTCAGGGTTTTTACCAACTTAAATGATCTTACGATTCTGTGATTCTGATTATGTAAATAGCTCTCCGTGTCTTTAGTGTCAAGAATCACACTGCAAAAGCAGGAGAAGCAAATTTGCATTCCAGCTGCTCCTCTAAAGTCAGGGCTTACTGAAACAAAGGGAGTTATCCTTTCTATTATATGTCACCTACCCTGCACAAAACACATTTTCTTGTCTAGCTGTGAAGACTGACAGCTAAATATAAACAAATACGTAGGGAACATTATTTGTGACAACATTTATGGCTTAGGTTATGGTATTTTTTGTGTGTATATCACACGGGAATTTGATAATGGCAAGATTCTGTTTTTTGGTGACGTGTTTTTAAATCTCTTTGAAAGCTGATTTTGGTGGGGGTGTGCTTGGCAGTGGATTTGCCTTCCTAAAATAAAGAGCTCTGAGAGATCAAGATCTCTTGGAAGATGTATGTGGTGCCAAGTGGGTTCCCTTCTAACCTTGCAACCTGTGAAGTTTCAGGAGGATGTGTGCAAAATACCACTTGGTGTTTCATTCTTATTTTTGGAGAAGGGGTACGTGTGGGATTCTTGTGATTATGAAGGCTAATGTCAGCACAGGCTGTTTCACTAGAAACTCTGCCCAGTGTTAGTGCTCACTGTAGCTGGGAAAACTCTCTGCTTTAAGAAGGGAAGAGTAGAAATTTAATTTCCCTGCCAGCTCAAGCTGAGGCTTCTTCTGTACAGAGTCTTTGATGTATTATGAATCATGCTGAATTACACATGTTGTTCTACCATTTGCTTTTCAGCTCAGCAGGGACTGAACAGAGAACGCCAAACTCATTCCACTGAGGACTGTATGTGGGTTCAATGAAATGTCCTTCAATGTGTAAAAAAGCCACCAGGCTTTATTCATGTATATGAATCACTAAGTCTTATGATTTTATCAGCTCTCTTCCAGATTTTCAACAAAAAAATGGCTTGCCAGTAAAAACTGAGGAGACACAGAACATGAAGTGGCTTAGATTAGACATTCTTTTAAATGTAGATAAACTGGTTTGTAGAGATCTATGTTCTAGTGAATGTTAACAGGGAAGATGTAAATAGTACACATATAC
Organism: Dicrurus megarhynchus; assembly: GCA_013399195.1. Classification (NCBI taxonomy): domain Eukaryota; kingdom Metazoa; phylum Chordata; class Aves; order Passeriformes; family Dicruridae; genus Dicrurus; species Dicrurus megarhynchus. The sequence continues at coordinate 93,143 of VXAD01004188.1, read as the reverse complement.
ATACAGTTTGTATATTGAGACATATGGTAGCTTGTGCATGTAATATATTAAACATATATCATCAAGTATTTAATGGTTAATACGAGGAAACTGATGTCATTCCATGGATCAGAGGAACAATGGTGGCACTCAGCCATTTCTTTCCTGAATAGCTGCTATGTTTTTAAAAATAAAAAATCAGGGAGCTGCTGTAGCAAAGTCTGTAGCATTCACAGCATGACAAACAAATTAGAAAACAGCAGATGCAGCACAAATTAAGATGTATTTAGCACAGCAGCCCATCAGATGTGTGAAAGTCTTTTGTATATCAGCTTTGCAAGGTTGATGTATTGCACTTTAGACAGCTGATAATGAACCCTTCTAGCAATTAGAGGTGGAAATACTGAGGATTTGAAATTGTGCTGTTCCCAGTGGGGGCAGGGGGGAAGGGGGGAAACCCTTAGTGAGAAATTTACTGCTTTGTGTGTGTGCACTGAGCAAGACAAAGCAAATGTTTCAGTTTATGCACATGTAGATTTTGAATTTCTCATTTATATTTTTTACATTTAATGCTCATGTAATAATCATTTCATTTTTTGAATAATTTAAAAAAATGTGTATTTCTTTATTGAAATTATGAGAGTTTTATGGCTGGTACAGTCTCTCTTGGTTTATGTAGTGCTTTATTTTGTCATCTGATGGGAGGACAGCAATCTCCATAATCTAGTCTTCAAACAACAATAACCCTTTTAATGGTTTAAGTAATTTACATCTTTGTAGTTCTATTGAATTTTGGGTTTTCTTTCCTCCAGTGTTTCTGTTACACTTCCTCTTTCTACCTCCCTTTCCATAGCTCAAAGCACAGTTTAAGAACCATGATGGAAGCTTTGCATAAGTAAAGGTCGTGAGTTTGAAGCCCAGACTCAATTCCGTGCTTGATCCTCCTAGATGCTGAGTGCTCTCAGCTGCAAGGAGTTGCAATGGAAATGGAGAGTACTTAGCAGCTCACATGCCTGAGCCCCCTGAGGAGAACAGCATATTACAGCAGATCTATCTGCTATATAGATAATAATAGTTTCCACTTATATAGGGCCTTTCATCTGGGAATCTCAAAATGCACTACAGATTATGGATGTGCTACAGCGGTGACTTTGTTATGGCTGCACAGAGATTTGAAACTGAGGCAAGCGTTAAAGCTCTTTGTTACTTGTGAACAAAAGAATGTATCTTAATGCACCCTCACCAGGCTTGTTATGACCAGGCTTTATGAAAAGTAACAAATGGTTTTTCTGTGAACTAACATATCTACTTGACATGAATTATGGTTGCTTAAAAATGGCCTTGTGTTGGTGTGAGTGGCTATTATTTTATTGTTATTAGACATGGTGTTTATACTCCCCACTCTCAGCTGCCGTGCTGCTTGAGGGTGAGTGCCTTTTGAGAAAACACACCACTGGCACCAGACTGGGCATCAGGGAGGTTCAGGCTGAAAGTACAACCTCCTCACATCTACCTGCATAGCAGTGATGATGGCAATCACCATTTTCCACAGAAAGAGCACCAGCTGGTCTCATCATTGATATGTGCAGAACAGTGGTATTGCAAAAATATTTCAAGGGTCTGGTCCCTATATCACTATTATGCAATCAGAAATCTGAGCTTTAATTGCATGAACTCTCCAGACCTCTGCAGAGGGAGGGATTTATGAAAACTGTGTTCTTGAACAACGTAGAGAATACTGTTGCCAGGGTACTGCACTTGGAGGTTGCAGGGAAGACATGAGGGATCTTGGGCAGGAATGACAGGGCCCCTTTCCTGTCACTCAGCATTGCACCTTCATTCATAATTAAAACTTGCAGCTGATGACAAAATGAACAAAAACTGTTTTTTGACTTCTACTTATGTTTATCGATTGTAGGAAAAACTTTCCATCCTTGCTTTGCATCACGAAAGACAAAAGGATGAGAACTGCTGGCATATGAGTGGTGTGGAACCTGCCCATCTAATGTCCAATGCCCAAGAAAATTAGGTCTGACTGGTTAAACTAGGGGTGGTACCTGCTGTACTTTTCTTTCACTTACTGTTCTTTTGGCTTCTGGGTGCTAATTCTTTGCATTTTCAGTGGAAATGCAGTTTAGTGATACTTTTCCCTTGTCCATAAGGGGCTTGAGGACAGCCTGGTATATGCACAATTTTGATGTACTCCTTCACAAATTCTGGTATGGAATGTGCCAGTCTATGTAGCCACAGCAGGAAATTCTGTTAACATCCATGAGCAGTATAATCCAAGATTCTGCGAGGGGAAAGGCTGATAAACCGTATCTCTCCATAGCACTTTTGCTAGTGTTATTTGTGGGAGGGGTGAATAAAATATCTGCTATGTATATTTGTCATAGGGACGATTTGGATTGTATATCAGGGCTCTGAGCAAAGAGTAAAGGGCTCTTTCCATGAGCAGCAGTAGAACTATTATCCTGTCTTGGCTTTCAAACTATAGCTTTTGACCTTCATTTCGAAGCTGTATAATACTAGTAGTTATTAACAGCGATCACTTGGTATGATAGTTTTTAAATTAGACCAGACTGCCAGCAAAAGCACTCTGATTGCATTTAATCAGGAAATGAAGATGATTCTCTGTGGGCAAATGAGTTACCTTTACATTACTCAGAAGAAATAAAAAAGCAATCAGGCAAGATTCTGTCATTTCCAGTTCTTGTTTATTGAGATCCAGAATAACAGTAATGCCCCATACCTAAAACATTGCCTAACTATTTTGATTTTATAAAGCCATGGTACAGAATTTATTCCCTGATGCAGGCTGCGTATCACTGTGACAGAGACCAAAAAGGTATTTTCTGGGTCACATTTAGTTCATTTTTTATATTTAGTATTTTTTTTTCTGCTGACTGTGTTCTGAATGATTAGTTAATTTTCAACTCTTGTTTCATAGATGTAAATAAGCCATGGCAGTTAATTGTATACTAGTGAATTAAACATTAGAAGTTTTACTAATGATGTAATTTCTAATGTAGTCATAATTATTATTGAGTTTTAACAAGTATGTATGTATGTAAAAATATGTTATGATTGTCATGGGCAAGTTTTCTGGGTGCAAAAAAGGAAAGTTTATTATTTTGGGAGAATTTTTTCCATCCTTTTGTTTCACTGTATCTTGAGGTTACTTGTGAGAATGCAAGACTTATTGTTGGTAAAAAAACAGCCAGGATTTTCAGTAAATAGCTGTAGAAAACATGGAGTTAGATGCATGATGGACGAGGTTACCAGAGTAAGCAACAAATATTTTGCTTTTGCTATTTTGTCCTTGTTCTGAGATGAGGCTGGAGAATAACTTAGGGTCATATGAAATTGCTTAGATTCCTGGGAAAGTATCAAGTACATGTAAATTTATAAGTCAAGGTTTTTTCAGCAGTTTAGCTTCCTCTCTGAACTTGAGAAACAAAATGAAAATTTTTGCAACTTTCCCTCTTTCACATCTATTCATTCAATGTAGGAACATTTTCCTTTTTATCATTACCAGTATTAGCTGTCAAAATGTGTGAATAATTTTAATTAAAATACGGGAAATTGTAATCTGAGCAGTTTGTGTATTTATATTGTGTCTGTAATAGAGGAAGTAGAGAAGGTTTATGTGTGTTCAATGTGCTCAACAGCATGCTTTCTGATATAAGTTGTCAAAAAAAGGTCCACCCTGCAACATTTCTAATGCACAGCCTCTTTCCTACTTAGTCACTGACAAGCCTTTGAAAGGGCCAGTGCTTCCTGTGAAGAAAACTCAACAGCCCATCCTCTCATCCTGATGAAAATGCAGGCACTTAACATACTTTATCCTCCACAATTGCAAATAGCTAATCATAATTAGGAACCCTGCTGTTGGGAAAACTGCTCACCCTGGCACTAAAATAAAACCCACTGAAGTTGTAATTTTCCTTTCTTGTATTCTTCAAGTCTTTCTAAAGCTAAGTGTCTACACAGTTTGCCTGAAAGTAACACATGGACTCCTGCAGAAACAACATTTCCATTGACCCATCAGTTCTCCCATCTCAATACATTTTTCTGCTTTCCTACTGTAGATGAAGTAGTAATTGCATATGATTCACTGTCCATTCTTTCCTTCTTAGGAAGTGCATTGGTGTGAGAATAGCACATGCATTTATTTCACTTTTATTTTTCTGATTTCCTTATAAAATGCCCTGATTGGTTGTGCTTTCTTGAAAATTATATCTCTGCAAGCAGCACCTTCTAGTTAAAAGTGGGTCAGTATTGAAGAAATAATGATTGAGGTGTTTAGGAAGGATTCTTGGTCACTGGAAAGATAATAGTTTAAAGCACAGCCAAGGACAATTCACTCCTGCTGGGCAATAATCCTTATGAAATTCCCCGTGCCGGTCCTAATACAGTTACAATGTAAGAAAATATAAAACATTTCCGTTCAATATTTCCCTCATTTCCTGTGTTTTCAGTTATAAGTCATGGAAAACTCTTTGGGCCTCTTATGCTACGTTGCATACTAGACACCTGTGCCCCACAATTTGACATTGGCCTGTCAAATTATATTTTCCAACCAGCCTGCAAGTGTGTGAACTCTGAGGCAGATGTGCACCCTAAGTCTTAAGGAGAGTATTTTCTTCACTTTGAATCAGTTCTGTAAGATTTATAAGAAACCCCTCTTTTGAATTTAGAACATTTTGGGGATGTAAGCTGGATGCAAGTGCCAGCTTGCCTTGTTTTCATGTTCCTGGTAAAAATGCTTCTTCTCTGCGGGGGGAGGGGACACAATCAACTGAATGATGTAGTTTTTTTTCCTGCCATCTGCATTTTTGTGACATTCTGTTGAATTTGATTGGCATTCCATTAGCTTTACATTATTTAAAAGAAATTCCTGCAGTATTTCCAGCGCAACCAAATAATTGAAAGACATGTCATGCAACATCTTGTTTTAATGACATGCATCACCATTCAGTACCATTGTAATGACATCTCTGCCACTTAAGATGTCTAAACCAATATCTGTGGTTTTCCAGTATCACCCTATACTTCAGTATACTGAACCAAGGGTTTTGAAATTTTGTGGGTTTTGCTTTTTTTTTAGGGTAGGGAAATTAAATATAACCCTTCCAAACCGAGCCAGGTCATAGAAAATGTCAGTGTTTATTTAAATTGCATCATTAATATTTCTTTTATATCATCACCAAGGAGTTAAGATCAAAACAAGAAATCAGTTTAGTTCTGTTAGTTTACTACATAGGATCCCAGTACCAAAATTTCATATGAGCAGGAAAGCATGGTAGTCGCCTCCTCAGATTGAATCACAGAATCACAGAATTAACTAGGTTAGAAAAGACATTTAAGATCACTGAGTCCAACCTGTGACCTAACATTATCTTGTCAATTAGACCAGGGCACTGAGTGTCATAGCCACTCTTTTCTTAAACACACTCCACCACCTCCCTGGGCACCCCATTCCAATGGCCAGCCACTCCTTCTGTACAGAATTTGTTCCTAATGTCCAGCCTAAACTTCCCCTGGCACAGCTTAAGATTCTGTCCTCTCATCCTGTTGCTGGTCACCTGGGAGAGGAGACCGACCCCACCTGGCTGCACCCTCCTGTCAGGGTTTGTAGAGAGTGATAAGGTCTCCCCTGAGCCTCCTTTCCTCCAGGATAAACACCCCCAGCTTCCTCAGCTGCACCTCATAGGATTTGTGTTCCAGACCCCTCACCAGCCTTGCTGCCCTTCTCCGGACACGCTCCAGCTTCTCAACATCCTTCCAAACTGGGGGGCCCAGCGCTGGACACAGAACTCAAGGTGCAGCCTAACCAAGGTGCAGCCAAGTACAGGGGGAAGAACCCTAGTCCTGCTTCCCAAATTTTTTTTCCAAGTTTTTTTCCAAATTGATGTTTTCTAAATTTTTACTACTGACTTCAAGTGCCCATTTCTGGCTCCCAATACTTAGATGGGAAGAACTGGTGATCTTTAAGGTTCCTTCCAACTCAAACCATTCCTTGATTCTATGAAAAGGAAGAACCTGCCAAGGGCACATCAAACACTGTCAAATGACTACAGGAGGCCACATACTGGTGAGAATCTTCTTGGTCAGGACATGCAGTAAAAGTGGGTTTGACGCCTGGAAATTTAATTTAAGAAAAGCTCATGCTCCTTGGGACTTCTGCTTCCCTATCCTGATAGTTGGAGAAACAAGTAGAAGCCGAGGCGATGTTAATTGTCCTTGCTCTCACCTAAGTATGACTTCAAGTAAAACATATATTAAGAACTTTTATATTTCTGAAGTTGTGAATCCATCTGCTAGCTTTCCAAACTGCTTTTTTTTTAAACAGAATTTTGTATCACGATCTGGATATTAGAAGTGACATTAGAAATGAGCTCTAGGGCTATTAGTAGTTCCTATTTCCCCTTTTCTTTCTTTCTTTCTTTCTTTCTTCCTTTCTTTCTTTCTTTCTTTCTTTCTTTCTTTCTTTCTTTCTTTCTTTCTTTCTCTCTTTCTCTCTTTCTCTCTTTCTTTCATCTTGCTTCTACAGTGTAATTTTTTCACATCGTATACAGAAAGTATTTAAAAGAAATGTTTATAAACTTGAGGTAATTTGTAGGCAGGCAAGCATAACGTGAAAAGACTCAGAGAATTCAAATTTGAAGAAGCAGAGACAGAAAGAAAAGCATTCAGCTTGGGGGAAACATGGATTAAGGAGTGTCACAAGGCTGCTTGTGAGAAAGAGGAGAGGAATTCTTATACACAGTGCCAGAATGTGAAGATCTGCACTGGAAAAATGTACTATCCATCAGACAAGGAGTGACAGAGCCATCTAAAATCTGTTAAAATATTCTGAGTTCAGTGTGGAAGTGTCATAGCTGCTGATACTGAAAAGAATAGGCTAGACAGAGGAAAGTATTTGAAGAAATTCGGTAGGGACAACCTAAACTCAGCTAAACCACAAGTCCACTTCACCCCTTCTGTCTATGGTTAAATACATTTTTAACATGGTGAATGGAAAGATGTGAAAAGCATGTGTGATGCTCCTTAGTTTACTTTTTAACTGCCTAACCAGTGTATTCCCAAAATGCATGATGACAAAAAATACAGAAACATGGATTCACAAAAAAATTATCTTAAATCATTCTCCAGTAATGTAGTGAGGGTTCTGGTGTTTCATTTCAGAATTACAAAAGAAAGAGATGTCTCTAATGTAGTTGTTCTAAAATTCAGCTCCAGGAAGGCATGTTATCACTACAGAAAACAAGCTAAGACAAATATAGCACATTAGTGACATTTTCCTTCAAGTGACTTTCAATTCTCAAGGAGACTTTTGCAGTTTTAAAAGTTTAAACCTCAATCCAAAAGCATAGTTTTCCCCCAGCAGTTTTCCAGAGGCAAAACCAACTATTTCCATGATATTCAATTTTATGATAGTAAATGTGTTTGGTTTTTCATGTTTATTTTTATAATGCTGATTGGTTTTAATGTTTTGTTTCTATTTTTTCTTATATGTCTTGGCAGCATTAGGACAGGAGAGGCTTGATCTTGGAATGATTATCCATATTGTTATGCAGGTGAAGAAAGCCAAGCGAAGGAAAGGTCACAGTAAACTTTTACTTGCTAGGTTTACAAATATTCTGAGCAGCATATTTGTAACATCAAGTGTAAATATTTGCGTCTTTTTATTTTTATTAACTATATAAACACTAAATCCTGAGCACAAGTGTAATCCGAATAAGAGAAATCTATGTTTGAAATTTTTCAGACCATTTAGCTTTAGGACTCTTCCTCTAGTCCTTGTCAGGCAACTGTTTGGAGCAGGGACCACAGCATTGTCACTGCCCTGCCAAAGAGCTTCACATTCCCACCACTGGCTGGAGCTGATGCTTCTGACATGGTGATTGCTTCGGTCAGCTGCTCACCACTGAGGGATGTGACAGCCCACTCTGTGCTGTTGAGAGTTGTTGGGTACAACGAGGGGAGAAAGAGTTTCAAAATAAAGATTTTATATCCCAAAGATTTTATAATAATAAAAATCAGCAGTTATAGGGGGATTAAATTTAAGAAAGTGTAGTTTGGTGGTGATAATAATTTCTGCAGGTATCAGTGTGGAATGTGAGAAGATTGTAAGAAGCATTGTCTTTCTTGTTTGCAAAAGGAAGGAAGAAAGGCTGTCAAAGCAGTACAAATTGAATTCTTCTGATTATTGCATTCAAACATCATAATTCTATCTTTACCTCAACCAAAACCATCTGATTGCATTACATTCTAATTCACAGTATGAGCCTGTGAATGAGAAAGGTGGTGAAATCCCAGCACTAAATTTCCTGACTGGCAGGTGTGTCTCTAAAAGGTAAAACCAGTTGGACATGTCAGTATTTGTAAGATTGGTCCTCAGCAGATGTAGTCAGAATTTATTCTTTGAGGTGAAATGGTGAGAAGTTTTTATTAATATTAATTGATAATGATAATTATGATGATAACATAGGTGTGACTGTCCAGTTTGCTTGCACTCCTGATTTCCTAGAACGGTGTGGTTGATGATCTTGAGATAGGAAGTCTGAGCATTTGCAACATAACTGTTAATTGCTTTGTGGTTGTTACTGTCACGCTGTAATATTTTCATCACACTAACATGGTGAATAGAACTGCAGATTTTTTTTTCTTAAATAATTGTATTTTCTGGTTTTATATAGTTGAGGTCAAACATTTAAAGCAGGCCATTTAATAAACCAGTGTTAATATTTTCCACTGAATTATATTTCTTTCTGTAGCTTCTCTGTTTCCTAGTAAAATATGTACATGGTTGTGAAATCTCTTCTCTTGAGATATTGAATACTGATTCATCAATAAGGGTTATTTTCTATGTCAAAAAACCCCTTTGTGATAAACTTCTTCAAGCAAGACAAAGCAGAGTAAGTAAGAGGTATCAAAATTATCACCTTACTTTATTGTTTACCACATTTTATTTCATTGTTCTCAAATGAGGTATTTCAAATATCTTTATTGAGTGAAATAGAGTAGTAATTAATCTTTCAAGCCTCAGATATTATTCATTCATTTTTCACAGCCTTTTATCAAGGTCGTCATAGCTCCATATTGTAGGTGTTAATACTTGTGGATTTTGTGAATTTTAAAGGTATATCAAAAAAATGAGTATTTTAATTGCTCATCACTCAGCAAAATTGCAGGTGAAATTACAGGCTAACAGAAGATGATGGTGGTGATAAGTCTTGACTGAATAAAAGTTCTTGCAGTTGTACATCTCATAACTTTATTTCCTTGAACCTCAGTGGAAAAAAAAGAGCATGAAAAAGCAAATCTTCTGTAAATAAATATTTTTTTGGCCCATTGCAAAAATATGGCAAGCAGTCTTGAGTTCAGTGATCTATAGAATCAGGAAGAGATGAATTTTGTAGATTATCATAGTATCGTGAATCTCATACTGCTAAGAAAAAGTCTTGTGTTGAGAATGAATCTAAGACCATTTCTGTATTTTGAGTTGGATATAGTCCATCAGTGAAAGGAAACCTAAGACAGCCAGGAATTTTTCCATTATCTAAGGTGGCTTCTTTTTTGTCTTTTTCTACCAACACCATGTCCATCTTACTTGTGTTTCTCTTCACCCACATGTTAAACAATAAATTTTTCTTCTGCCGCTGATGAAAATAGGCTGACCAATAGACACTATTGTGACAAACAAGAACATGAGTACTGGACTTATGCTCAGGTTTGTCTGATTGCTGCTTATAAGTCTTAATCAGGACCACATGAAAATAAACATTATGAACCTGTGCATGGAGAGATTCTGTTACAGATCTGTCATCAACTTCTAGTCACTGTGCATGAAGTATTAAGACAAATGATGTCTCAGAAAATAATATCTAAATCCTTACATGCCATCACTCTCAATCACACTTTCTAACAGAGGATGCGTGTCCTAAACTGCTTTATTCTCATATAGCTTGGAGACATTGCATATACTACAGACCTCGGGGGTTGTCACTTAGTGACTGAAGATCACTTCACTTATTTTTCGGATATCTATCGCAAGAATTTCTTTTTCATATCCTCACTGACTTCTTGTTTGTCATGGTTTAACTCCAGCCAGTAACTAAGCCATGTGCAGCCACTTCCTCACTTCCCCATGGTGGGGTGGAGGAGAGAATACAAACAGTAAAAGTGAAAAAGCTTGTGGCTTAAGATAAAGACAGTTCAATAAGTAATGTAAAAGCCATGAAAACAGGTGAAGCAAAACAAGGAATTCATTCACCTCTTCCCACAGGCAGGCAGGTGCTCAGCCACCTCCAGGAAAGCTGGGCTCTGTCATGTATAATGCTTACTTGGGAAGACAAACACCAGCACTCTGAGCATCCCCTCCTTTCTTCTTCTTCATACAGCTTTATCTGCTGAGCATGACCTCTCTGCCCTGGAATAGCCCCTTGAGTCAGCTGGGATCAGCTGTCCCCTGCCAGGTGTGTCCCCTCCCAGCTCCTTGTGCACCCCCAGCCTGGTCGCTGGTGGGGTGGGCTGAGGAGCAGAAAAGGCCTTGGGTCTGTGTAAGCCCTGCTCAGCAGTAACGAGAACACCCTGTGTTATCAACACTGTTTCCAGCACAAATACAAGCCATAGCCCTGTACAAGTTACTGTGATGAAAATTAACTCTACACCAGCCAAAACCAGCACAACATTTTATGATACACGCAATGATATTTATGGCTGTCACCTCTCAGATAAACAGATGTTGGTTCCAGGGAAGACTAAGGTCAAAGCTTGCCTGACTGCAAAGGAAGAACTGTATTGCTGAGAAGATAATAACGACATCAGAGAGTCATTGGATCAAAGGCTGGCTCAGGTCGGAGGGAACCTTAAAGACCATGTAGATCCAAGCTCCACGCCATGGGCAGGGAGACATCCCAAGAGACCAGGCTGATCAAAACCCCGTCCAACACCTCCAGGGATGGAGCATCAACAATTTCTACAGGCAACTGGTTCCAGTGCCTCACTACCCTCTGGGCTGCATCAGCACATATATTTGCCTTTTAAATATGAAACGGAAAATGATCAGCGATTTTTAATATATGTTATTAGCATGTCTTTCTGAATGCATGGAAGTGTTCAGTAAGGAGAATAGAAACACACCAGCAGATGAGCAAGATCTCTCTTTATGCTTGGGAAAGGCATGGAAACTGCACCACGTTGACAGAATCAGTTCTGATTTCCTGTGGTTCTGCATATTGTTTGGGGTTGACTTAGGATGAAATACAAGCACAAAACTGGTAAATCCAAAGGGGGAAAAAAAGGTAAGGAAGTATCATTTAAAACTAACAATTATCTCTAGTGTTTCAAGATTTTGAGACTTACCAAAAAAAAAAAAAAAGGAGGGAACGTCACAATATTATATAAGGTCAGACAAGACCTTTTTTCAATTTGTAGACATTCAATGAATTTGTAAACCAATCTCTTCTCTAAAGAAAACAGGTTGTGGGAGTGGTTTGCAGAGTGTTTTCAGAGTGTTGTGTTCCATTTTGCACAAAAATCTTCCCCCTTTATGCTTGCCTCTCTCAGAATCTCTCTGTATCTATGTATTTTCAGACTTAATGAATGTATTTCATGCTTCATATTGCTTAATTAGAAGAGAGAAATACTAACCTAATTGCAGATATTCATTGACATCTGAAGGTACTGTTCATTTCCATACTCTCTTGTCTACTCATGTGTTCTATTTTCCATAAAGTTGAAATATTATAAATAGCTTTTTAGATAAGTTCCTTGAATGAGAAAAAAGAAAATTCATAGACATGTAAATTTTTTATAAAAATACAAACTGTGGTTTGAGATTTGATGCCATGGTCATGAATCATATACAATAACATTGTAAATGAGATAACTGCAACATTATATTCTCTGGGCAAAGTTAGTAGATTCACTGCAACTCTAGAAAGATACTGTATCTGGCATTTCCCCATTTCTTTCAGAAAAGCCTTCATAAATCCTCAACTTGCATTTGGACCAGATTAAGTCCCAGTAGAGAAATCCTAGATTTAGTGGTTTTAATTTCCTAAGTTACTGAATAGGAACCAGCTTTATAGCTATAGTTGAATTTGACTAGGATACCCTATCAGGTTTCTTTCTCATTCACAGCCAAAATATTTCCTAATAAAAGAAACCCACTAATATTCCTAAGAAATGTTAACTTACAATGTGTCCAAAACTCTATGTGAAGGTGGCCTGATTTTTTTTTTCCTATTTATTTTTGTGTGATTCTTGTAAGTGACTTAATATAGAATTCTCTTTTTTAATTTCTCAATGAACTTCATAGAAAATAATTATTTATGTACTGGAATGTATGTTTTTGTCAATTTCCCCAGCGTCTTGCTTTTCAGTGCAAGTGTCTCAAACTGGACTAATGTCCTGGAAGGTCTCCTGCTGACTTGGTCTGTTATTAAAGCCCTGGGATGTTGTGCTCTCTGTAGAATTTTTAATGTCTGCTAAAGGAAAGACAGTGTCTAGAGACAAAATATGCAGGCAGATTTTAATGTTGACCTCACAGGGTACTGCAAAAATGTCTTAACTTCCAGAAGTCTACCATCATTATTTAAGAAACCCCTTTTTCTTCCACAGGCAGCAGCTAAAGTATTTCAGTGGTGCAACCTCATGTACAGAGACTTTTTGCTCTTCAGTGCACACAACTGTGGTCTCTTCTATTAATGTTGCATAGTTGTGTGTTCTCCTTGGGTCCTTCTTGCACCCCATTGCTTTGTACAGGTTTATGTCACTTATGAGAGTGGAACAGAAACATTTTAGGAAAAGCATCCTCATAAAGTCAAGGTACATAACCAGTTAAAATATTATATAGAATTTAATAAACTTCTTCTATTAATTTATCTTTAGCTTCAGATTAGCTTTCAGTTCTGGGGCACCTACTAGGCATTTCAGGAACCTAATTTTTCTGACTACATTTGCTGTTTTATAAGCAGTCTACTTCATCACAGGGAAATATTTAAAACTAACTGCATTTTTAACACAAAGGTAATCTGTCCTTTTGAAATATTTCACATACAAAGATTAATAAGTTACACATGTTGCTATAGCAACTATGAATCAAAGTATAGTTAGTCTAGACAGTGCTATTCATGCCCTTTGAAAAGAAAATCAAATGTAAATATCAAGTTTTTGATTCATGCTGCCTAGAATAATTCAGTAAAAATTAAAACAATAGTGATTTATTTTACCCTGGTCTGTCTGCTTGTAGAATTAATTTTAAAGGCTCATGTTTAAACACCCACGTTTTTTCCTGTGTGTGTTAACATGTTATGTCTCAGATTTTTTAACATAGGTGTCCCTTATGGGCCTATTTAAAGTAATTCTGATTCAAGAGTGACATGAAAAAAATCATTAGTACAATGATCAACTATTTCTTAATCAATAATAGACACAAGTGGTTTTCATTTACCTATGGGACAGGTGAATGCAAAATGTCCTTGAAAATAAATTGGCTCTCTTTATTACTTTATTAATTTTATAGAAATTCTAGGATGAAATCTATGCTTTTAAGTCAGCTCTGTAGCCTCAAGTGATGGGAAGGATTGACCAGGTAAAAATTTGATGGGCCAGGTACCACTTTTACAGTTCACTAGGTGGCTTGTTTGCATTTGCAAAATAAAAAGGCAAGTCTTTTAAAAATTGTTTCCAACTAATTGATATTATTTGTGAAGAGTGTGACAGGTGGGATAGGTTCTAGTGAAATAGACCAAAATAAGAGGAAGTGTCTGTCATGGATTTTGAGTGCTGCTTGGTAATGACTTGTTGCATCACCAAAGGCATGAAATGGTTTCCGCATGAGAACTGTGACTCCTGAGCTTAGAACAATCGCTGCCCAGGGAGAGAGTGACAGTGAAGGAGATGACACCATAATATCCACTCATGAGTGGTGTGGAAAGAGTGAATGAGGAATTACTCTTTCTTCTCACAGTATGAAAACAAGGGAGCATCAAATGAAATAGTAAGACAGTATTTTCAAAATAAAGAGGAAATTGTTTTTCAGTAAATGTGTAAAGTTCTTTCCACAGAGCACATGAATGCCTGAAGATTACAAAGATTACAAAGATTGCTTGGAGATGTTCAAAGCAATTGAGCAATGCATTGGGGAAAAGTGAGTGTGCTTGGTTAAACACAGAGATGAGACATTTGGCTCAGGAGGTCCCACAGTTAAAATCGTGGAGACTGGAAGGGGGTTTGGAGAAGTTTTGTTTTGTAATAATTCTGTTTGTTATACTTCTCCTTAGGTGGTCCCTGTTAACTGTTCTCAGAGAAGGCTTACTCTGCATTATAGATAATAAGTGTGACCTTGTAAGGCATTTTTTAATCTGTTTATTGTGTCAAGCAGTGTTAACAAAATTGAGAGAAGAGAATAAAAGAGAAGAGGGATTTAAGAGTATTTTTAAAAGAAAATTGTGCATTCTAGCAGCACCTTATCCTATCAACTTAATAAGCTTTTTTTTTTGTACTTTTCTCCAGGAGCTTGTGTTTGGTGGTTTTGATCTCCACAAAGCCAGGAATAGAATCCATACTGCTTGAAAATTAGAGGGAAGCTTAGGACTTTTTCCTTCAGAAATATTGGATCCAATCTTCTATGTCCAGAAGACCTAGTCAGTGGAATATTTGGGAAAAAGACATTTTTGCAAAATGTATTCAGCGTGTGTTCTTTATCTGTTTCTTCTGGAAAGGATGAAATTTGTGTATGTAGTCAACATTCAGTTGAAAATTTGGAATATGTGGTCAAGATATAGGGCACTTTCTAGGAGCTGATACACAGCTAAGCTGTGAGTAGCTAAAAGCTAGACCCAACGTATCGCTTATATGGTGAGTTTTGCTAGCTGGTAACAGTGAGAGTTCCAGGGAGCACAGAACCTTTATGGAGGTAAGCTGAGAAGACCTATAGTTTAGTACTTAGCCTTGGCTTCTCCTTACATTAGCCTTTTGTTCTGCCTTGACAAAAATGGGACAGAAAGAATGAGGATGAAAAATGAGATTCCAATAAAAAAACTTCCAGGGTTTGGTTTCTTTTAAGTCAAAGTGACTTGAATATGGAATAAGCACTTATATAGTGTTGCCTCCCTGCCCACACTTTTGACCAATTTGTAAAATGTAAATATAGTAATACCATTACATTAATCCCATGGAATTCTGTTTAGCAAGAATTAATTTGTCCTTGTAAATGTTTGACTAGTCCTATTGACAGAAGTACAATATGGCATAAGTGAATTCTTATGTATATATGTGTACAAACGAATAAACAAATAAAAAAAAAATAGATGGGATGGAAAGAAAGAGATAATAAATGAAAAACCCTGGGCTGCCCGTATAGCTGAAAATATATAAGATGTTTTCTTCAGATGGCATATCATTTTCTAGGAGTAGCTAAGTAAAACTCTTTCTTCTGCATTTTCCAAAGCTATGTGGACTGTCACTCCGACCTTGAAAAGGCACATCTAGGAGTTCCCTAGTAAATTTATCCCAAATAATTAAGAGATGAGGTAAGCAATTTCTGGCTAGGCAGAAAGGGTTGTGGGCGGGGATGGTGCTTCCCTACTCAGTGCCTGTTGGCGGAGCTAACACCAGTCTCAGACTCAATAGTGTCAGTCACTGAGCAACTTCCAGCTCTCAGTTAAGTGGACGAACTTTAGATATATTCTGGGAATACGGCTCTTCCATGTTTTACATGTTTGTGCTGGGGAATCTGGGTGTTTACTGAATCCTTTTGTTTCACTGATAGAAAGAAACAGGGCTGTGACACCAGTGACAGTTCTGTAATCTCTCTCTCCCTATCTGGATTTGTCACAACACACTGCACTTTGGTGTGTATCACCAGAACAAAGTGTCCCGGTCTGTAGATGTTTCAAGGTCATTTTAAGATTGCTTGAGTGTGTTGGATGACAGCCACACAAGAAAAAATTTTGATATCAAATTCCTACCTGTGAATCAAATCCCCAAACTCTCTTTTCTTCCTGTTCAGGAAACTCAGCTATATCTGGCTTCTGCAAGGACTCTGCTCTCAAAAATTTACACTCATTTTTACCAGATCCTTGCTGAATCTGAAAAGTACAGTTACTGTTTGAGGCTCAAAATGAAAATTCCTTGAGGTGAGAACTGATATTTTGGCAATACTGTTTGGACTCTTGAAGCAATTTATCATCTAAACATATATTTTTTTTGAGCTCTTGGACAACATAATTTGAGGAAGGAGGGTATTTTTTATTCACTTTGCTCAAACCTGCATTACAGATTTAGCAGATACTTTTGCTTTCTCTAACATTGCACCTTTAGCAGTGCAAGGCACCCAGATATTCCATATCACTGCACCATATTAATGTAGTATACTTGATGGGGAAGGTTCCTATGTCCACTGGGAAAGAAAGCAGTCTCTTCAGGACAAGATTAATTCTATACCAATTAAATGAGGAAAGTGCCTCCAAAGATCATCTGACATACTTTAGATTTTTTTCCTTGTAGTACTTGTTTTTTGAATTTAGGCAACCTAGTGAAACCCTGCTGGATGTCTTGAATTACCTCCCTGTCCTCTGTGTGCCATCCATAGGGGGATCTGTTCCATGATCTTCGCAGACACAAGAGGTGAGGTGGACAGGTCAGTAATTCCCAGGGTCCTCTTTTCTACCATATGTAAAAATGGGTGCAATATTTCCCTTTTTTCCAGTCAGCTGGGACACCGCCTGACTGCCATGATTTTTTGAATAGCATGGACAGTGGCTTGGCAAATACATCAGCCAATTCCCTCAGGACTCTGAGATCCATGGACTTTAATGTGTAGAATTAAGTGTGTAAAAGTGGCCTATCTAAGTGAGAAAATGATGAATCCTCTGCTATGTGTTTGTGTCAAGAGTTATCACATCTATGTCAAAATGGAACCCAAGAAAATAACTTTTAAACGGGGCAGCCTGTAGCAAACCTGCGAAAAGTGTGATGCAGATTTTTTTAATGGGAATTTTGGTCAATATTCAGTGGTCTTTTTATTCAGTGGTTCTTATTTGTAAAAGGAATAGATGGTAGATTTGGGATTTTTATTCTTATTAATACAGTCCTATACGTTCCTGTGTAGACCTGAGTCTGTAATTGCACAAAGGCAGTTTCCTTCCTCAAAATTCTGATTCTGCCTTTCCAGCTAGACAATAAAACGATAAACTGCAGAAAAGGAATAGGGATCATATTTCAGGAAAAAAAGTTAACCATAAAACCAGTGGAGGACTGCAGCTGGAATGGTTGTGTGAATCTGTGGATGGAAAACCATATGACTATGGGGAAAGATTTCCCCCCTTTAACTTTAGGGGTAGATCTGACAAATATCTAGAGAGAAAACTTACAACAGGTTGTGGACTGTGGTGGAAATAGAGACTAGGTGACTTTTGAGGTCCCTTCTAACACCTCTATACTGACATAATGATCTCACCACAGAAGACCTTGGATCTTGAAAAAGGATAATTTTTAGATTATTGTAGGATAATTTAGGTCAAAAATTGTCTCTGAACGTCTACTGATCCAAAATCCCGCTTCAAGGGTAGACCAGGTTGCTCAGGGCTATGTCCAGGTAATTTTGAGTATCTCTACACTTTGTCCAAACAGCCTGTTTCGGTGCTTTTTCTCTGCTTCTCTGTAATGGGAAAAAAACCCTCTTTTTTTGTAGTTGGTTTGATACTTACTCCTGCTGTTGCAGATTGACACCACTGCCTCTGATTATTTTTCTGTTCATGACTGAGAAGACTCTGGCTCTGTCTTCTGTAGATTCCCCTATAGGTAGCTGAAGACTGTGATTAGATAGAGTTCTGCAGTGTAAGAAAACCCAGGTCCCTCTACCTCTCCTTCTATGAAACTTGCTGGATTGACAAGATGTGTGTTTGCTACCAAGAGCACTTTGACTATAAATAAAATCTCTTCAGCTTTCAGTCTGGGCAAGAGATTACTGGGTGCCTTTGATAGCTGAGCTCTGTGACCTTGCCTTTTAACACCTTCCTTTGAATGCTTAAACAAGGAAAAAGAAACAGTTTTTTGGGTGCATGGTATCGGGAATGAAAAGTCATTTTAAAAAGTATCCCAGGCAGAAGAGTAGAACAATTAAAAGCTCTGTCAGAGCTCATGCTCTCTGGAAATGCAAAAGGCAATTGGAAGAAGCCTCCCAAAGGGAATTTAATATAGTGCTTGTCCTATATCTGCTAGCAACATGAGTGAGTAAATGGAAGATAATCTGAAGGTTGCCACCTTTAGCATTTGCCTTATTTTGCTCTGTGCAGAATGTGATATATTCAGCAGTTTTGAGTTAAATAGACAAGGCTGAATGCAGCACAGTAATCCAGAGGACTGGGGGGGTTACTATGAGAACTATATGATGTTAAGAGATATTTTCAGGGACTTCAAGGAATTGCTGATGAGAGGCAGAGAAGCCAAATCCTGCAGAGAGTGATGAGCCAAGCTGCCGATAAAATAAAAAAAAAAATATTGGTGGCTCAGTGTGGGACAGGAAAAATAGAGATTCAGAGAACTACCATAAGCAAAGCAAGTTGGATTTGCTGTGCAATGAATGTCTTAGTCCAAAGTGTTTGGATTAGGCTTTGGTGGTAACTAGGAATCCAAAAGGGCACAAACATAATAGAAAATGGAACTGTAAAGAGCACAAAAGTTCACTACTGCACAAGTGATCTAAAAAGTGAGGTTATTTCTGACAGTTTTAAAATAAGTGATTTAACCCCTGATTTTGTCATAATGTCTCTTTTTTAGGAAGAAGAATTACAGAAGGGGCAATCATCTGGAGAAAAGCTTGAGAATGCTGTCCAGGGGTAAGAAAGCTCTCAGAGAAGCACATGCTAGAGCAATAAGGGCTCAGCTGTCTCATGATTTGGCATCACAAATCTTGGACCTGAAGACTCAAAGCTTTCAAGCAACGGCGTGCTAGCCAGACATTTTTCATCACTGAACAGAATGAAGAATACTGAAACTTAACTATTTTTGTGCTGTTGAAAATTATGAAATTTTATTGCAGAGCCATAAGATGGTCAAGTATGGTGTCAGGATTAAAAAAAATAAATTGTTTACCAGTCAAAAGATTTTGAGGCCTATGGATGCTTGTTTCTCTTTCCATTGCTAAGCTGCCACACATGAGGTAAAGAGGGAACACAGTCAATGCTAGGCAAATCAGGAGGAAGGGCTCATTTTGTTACTTTTACCATTCTGGTGATCCTTGCTTTCTGAGCTTAGGGGTGTCACTCTTGTTCAGCCTGGTTGCTCTGGACATGTCCAGATTCCTATGGAATCAATGGAAGTCTTCTTCTGCTCTCTTCTCACCAGAGAATGTCAGCATTGCTCTGACACAGCACTAGGATCATCTCTAACTGACCCCTCCAAAGAAAATCAAGTTTTGTCTGCAATTTATTGCTTCTGTACCCTAAAAGTTTTCTTCACTCTCTTAGGTCTTAGCTGTAAAGTGGATGTAGGATTTTTACTTGTCTCTTCCAGTGCTGTCTTTGCCTTTTGAAGGTCTTAAATGGTTTTGTTCGTTTTTCTGTTTGCTTGATAAAACCTATTTGTGATTGCTGAGGATCTGAATCCCGTAAACAGGCTTTGTAAGTTCTTCCTGAAATCAACTCTTGTTCTTTATTTGCTTACGAGTTCAGCAAACATCTTTCCACAAGGTCACGCATCCATCTGACAGTTGTTATCAAAGCAGCCTGATCCTATTTATGATGTGGCTTTTGAAAAGGCAGTGTTATTAAGTGTATCCTTGCACCATATATTACTTCATTTCAATGCTTTACTCTGGTGTGTGTAGATAGGAGATGCATACGAGAGATATATTTCTTACACCCCTGTCTCCTCTTTTTTCTCCTGTTCACAGCCCCCCATGCACTGTTGCCTGAACTGTCCATTGTATCCTGGGTTTTGGTTTTTGGGGGTTTTTCTTGTTAGGCGGGTTGGTTTTTTTGTTTTTTGTTTGTTTGCTTGGTTTGATTTGGTTTGATCTGTGGGTTTTGTTTGTTGGTTTTTGTTTTCATGTTTGGGTTTTTGTGGGTTTTGTTTGTTTGGGTTTTTCTTCTTTTGTTTTTTGTGCATTTGTTTTGTTTGTTTATGTGTGTGTGGTTTTTTTTGTTTGCTTGTTTGTTTTTGTATTTATGTGTGCATACTCTGTAATAGGTCCTCCTCTCAAATGTGTATTCTGATGCTTCTCCCACTGGCACTGATTCATTGTTGCATCTGAGATCATAATTTAGACCACTTTGTACACAGAGACCTAAAAGAGTCACATTTGTCCTTCAGGAAATATTTCATTGGTGCAAAATGTTAACCATGAGGTTGGTCATACTGTTGTCTTCTCACTGAAGTCGGCTGTGATTAGATTCAGTAGATGGAGACAGCCTTGGACGTACACATTAGCATTAGAACTGTCCTTTTGTGAGTGTGCAGAGAGGTCAACAAGTACACGAATATAAATTAGCTTGGTGTGGCCATTAGCTGGGTCGAGTATTCCTTTTCCATATAATTGTTTGGTGCACCTGAATTAATTTGAGTGTCTAAATCCTGCATATTAATTCTGTGCTGCAGGATGTAAAGCTTTAGACTAATCCCTTTAATACTTTTCAGTATAAACACCTTAATCAAGCAACAGCTTTATAATTAGTTCTACTTTCAAACTGGATATTATTTACTTTTTTTATTGTTCATAACTTATTCCAACTTTTAATTGCAATGATTAGACAGACTTCAGAATGTAAGCTTAAATGGTCTCTTGCAGAAACCAGGATACATGCAAAAGACAGGACTGTAACAACCCAAATTTTAGAGACAAAAATTCTCCCTGATTTTTACTTTCCAAGATGTGGCTAAAAGCATGCCTTAATTTCACCATTGAGTCATAAGATTAAAATCATATTGTTAAAATCACAGGAGTGAGTATGGTAGCTGAATCGATTGATTGATTGATTGATTGCTATATAGGCATGATTCAACTAAGATTATATTTATTTTTTTTGTCGTGTCTTAAAAAAGTGCTGACATGACTACAATAACCCCCATATACAATAAATCTCCTGGTATGTAAACAGTGATTTAGCTTCTCAAAGACTGATCTATTTTCCCTTTTATCAGTTTTCCCAATGAATGTTTGGAAGGAGAAATCATCTTCACAATAAGAACATCTTGACGGTCAGGATGCATTGTTTGGAAGTTAGCATTTTAAAATGAGACTGGATTTGACATCTTAACTAAATATGTTAAGACAGTAATTGTGTTAATTGCATATGGACCTGTGGATTAGTAAAACCACACTTGTTCAGCTTGAGCAAACCTGAAGGAGAGGAACCTTGCACAGGAAGCATAACATTTTTAAATATTAATGAATGCACTTCTACTAATCAATTGAACCACATTTTCTATTTACTGAGTGTTTTAATAAATCAAAGTGTGATACATTTTGAAACACTGGATACAGGGGAGTTATTTTGAATTAGTCCAGTGTAAATATGGTTAGAAAAATAGTAGTTAGTGGCCTGGTTTTTGGTCTTTTTTTCCCCCCAAGCCTGTTCGTAAATTATTTTTTGTTCCACATTTTTTCCTTATATGTCACAAGCTTCTATTCTACTCAGCCCTTGTGGCTGAAAGCACACCACATAGTCTATGCATAGTGTTTCTCCTACCTGATATAGAAAAGCTGAAAGGTTAAATACTTTTTAAACCATTTCAAAAAATGACTCTTGTTTACACATATATATTTCATTTAAGTGATAATAAAATAGTGATGTTGTTTAAGGAAAACACTCACTGAAATTTCAACATTAAAATAAACTTACGTAACGGATCTTCTTTGTAAGGAAACTGAGTTCCATTTTAGTTGCCAGTCCAGCAGTTTTTTCAGTTTGCCCATATGTCCATATTCCATGTGTTCATGTCCACAAGGATGCTGATTCAGTTTGTCCATAGAGATTTATTCCTCTGGAGGCAATGGCCAGGACTTGTACACTACAGAAGGTCCTCTTGGTCAGCACGTGGTTTTGCTGTGTTAGAGGTGCACTGGGGGAGCGCTGACATCTGTGAGGGAGAGCATGAGCACAGCCAGATAGGGAGGATGGTGGGACACGTGGTGAATCCCTCTTGCACTGACAGCAGGCTGAACCCCAGTAGTTCTGCCTGGGGCATGTGTAGCAGGTGTACCTGGAACAGTGTTTGCTCTGCCTCAAAGCTCTGAAAACACCTATATCTAGAAAATTGTGATATGTCTCTGATCAAATATTAAATCTAGAACAAAACCAGATATAGATCTCGGATGTAACCACCACTCTATTCCCACAAATATGATTTCTGTAATTTTTTGCCATTAATCTGACTATTGGGTTGAAACTTGCTCTTAGCTAAAAGGGTACAGCAATTCCCTACACATATGGAACAACTCTTCTCAGCAATAGAAGTTTCCAAAGAGAAGGGAGGCTGAGGTGCTTTATAAGTGACTGAGAAGAAGCTGTAGAGGGTGCCAGTACTGGTGGGGTAATAAGAACTGTTCCCTCACCTGTTCTGAGACAGAGAATGTGCTTGGTTCCACATTCCCAGGTGCTTTTCCTTGCGAAGTCCATGCGTGCAACCCTTGGAGGGTGTGAATGAGTTGTGTTACTCCTGATTAGCCAGGGTGTGTGTCTATGCATGGTGCCTGGCTGCCCTGGCACAGTTACACTCTGAGCTGGAGCGTCTCTGCCTGCCAGTAATTCCCAGCACGTAAGAGGAAGAGCAGCCTGCTATTGCACAGGTCTGTGCCAGCGCTGAACGAGGTGTTTAAACCACAGCTCCTCCCCTGCCACAGAAACCTGAACTTGCATCACGCCTTTGAATCTCTTTCTTCTCCTTATGACCCCTCACAGCCACAAGGCATTTGAATAAGACTGAATTTGCCACTAATCCAGAGCCAGAGAAACAAGGCTACATTTAAATGTTATTGTCCAGGAAATGTATTGGAACTGAAATAACAGAGGTCGAGATGCAGAATATTTAATTAGGGGATCCAATATGTCTTTCCTGTTTACCAACTTACTCTTTTCACAAAAACCTTAACTTTTCTAAATATTGGCAAAAATACATAGTTATTTCTTCCTTCTATTTTATCTTTTCCACACATGACTGAATATAGAATGAGGTTCAAAGGGGAACATTCCCTAAAATTCTTTTACCTTGTTTGATTTTCTCGTTGTTGCAGTGTTATCTAGTTAAAGAGTCTTCCTCCAGCAGCCTTTTGGGAAGTGTTCTTTGTTAAGGGAAGCCTTTTATTTCATTCTGCCAAGGAAACGAACCAATTTGATGTGATCCCTTTATCCCGGAGAAAGGGCACAACTTCTTTATTTTCAAGGTTGTGCATTTTTTGCAGCTGTAAAACATACTCCACTACTGAAGCCACAATTACATGCACTTGTCAATCAATTTTAACCTACTACAGTAGGGTTGTGGCATTTTATACAAAAAGTGGAGGATTAAAGGCTCTGACCAAAATGAAAGGTACACATAGTAGATAAAGTACAATACACATTATTAGACTGTAAGAAAAGTAGGTGTAGGAGAAAAGGATATACCAATATTTGATTTTCCACAGACGCTAAAGAATTATTTAAGAATTTCTGCAAAACATTTAGGATGTGACATTTTGCTTCCATTTTTCTTATCACAAACACTTGAAGAATACTATTTATAAGGTGGTTATATAGGGTATCCACTATATCATATTAGGAAACTATGTCTAAAATTTTTTAACTGAAAGGACTAGGGAAAATAATGCCTGCACATACATATATCCTGCTATTTTAAGGTGGAAATATTTCACAGTGTAGAAGGACTACACGTTCACAGTTTTGACTATCATTTCAATATTTTAGAATTTGAAATCTGCAAGCAAAACCACATCATTATTTGTCACATCACCAACTAGAAATTAAAATATAAAAATTCTGTTCTTTATCTTAGTTGGCTATTCCCAAGGACATTGGAGAGGTATACTAGAACAGACTAGTGTGCTAGTAAAAGAAAATCCACTTAAACCAGATAATGGGAGCATATTTGTAAAATATCATTTGTAAGTTTGGTAAGGGGATTCTGCAAGTACCTTTGCAGCTTTCATAGGATGAGGAAGGACCTGTACCATGTACCACATCATTAAGAGGAGTAGAGGAGAGAAGAGTGCTGATTAATCCATTACTTTAAGAAACTTATCCAGGGATAACCAAGAACAGACTCTTAGATACCACCTTATATCCCTTTTTCTTTTTTCCCACTTGCTCTCCTTCATTTTTTTTTTTTTTTTTTTTTTAATATCAAGCAAGCCCTGAAGTAAATACAGAGATTTTATTGAATTGAGAAAATCTACATTTTTTTGTATTCTGCTTGCCTGGCTGCTATGGGGACCACAAGAACCTGAAGTGACAGAGTGTGTGTTTGACCATTCTGGAGCCTGGTTAGTTAGGGAGAAGCTAAGCTTGCCGGAGGTCTGTGCACTGGCCACCCTGTTGGTGCTCTCTCTGTGCTTTCCACGTGGGACTCTGATGAGTCAGAAAGGGGTAAAATTCTTGCTCATCTCTAATTTTCAGCACCATGGAACACAGTACCTGAAGTGACTGAGGAGCAGAAGCACACAGTCATTTTCACAGGGCTGACAGGGAGCCTGTGAGATGTGTGGACTGGGGCAGTAGGATCTGAGCACCGGATGGAGATAGTGGCTTCAGGATCCTGCCCTGAGGTTACCCTCAGGATCCAGAAAACCCTAATATTTATGTCCCAATTTATATTGCATATAAACACATAAAAGTTTTTACTGTCTTCAGTGAAGACAATTTATATTATTCCTTTACCGTAGGTAAAGGAGGAAAAGTATTACTTGCAGGTTCTGATTTCCAGTGACAGTAATTCTTGTTTGGAAGCTTGGCCTGCAATCACTTGGAAAACTTAAGGAAATGAGATGTTTAGCTGCTAGACCTTCATATTTTTTCTGCTGCCTCAGGCTTTTCGTGTGTTTCAAGAATTATCCCTACCTTCCTCTTGGTCCCTCCTCTCACTGCCAAAGTGCAAAGCTTTTTTACTCAAAGAAGGGAGTTTTTCAGTATTTCTAAATTTCCTAATTCAGAAAATTCCCAATTTCACAACAAAACCTTGGTTTTCAAGGTCCTCCTGACCATCCCACATGCATTCTGCAGCAGGAGAGGTGACCTGACTGCAGAGGGAAGACCCACTCAGAGGGAAGAATAAAACTGCTTTGTTTACAACAATTTCCTTAGCAGCCTGTGCTATTTGACAATATCCTTTTCTCTGTGGGTCTCACAAATTTTTTCACCAGTAAAAAGAACTTGTACTCATGTTATATTATGAAAGAGACACAATGAAATTATTATTTTTATACAGCTTATGTCAACACCTCAATACAATCTTGCCTAAAATAGCAGTGATGGTTCATTTGTTATTCTTTACCCTGTGTATCCCTCACTCCAAAATGGGGAAATGTTGTTTTAATTTAAAATTTTAAAAAATATTTAAAAGCTTAGAACATAGGTTTTATATACTTTATGTTTTGAACATACAAATATCAAACATGAATGTGTAAAAATAAAACCATGAAATATTAGCTGCATTCAAAAAAAGAGCTAACTGAGGGAAAAATAATAATAACAGCAGATGAGATCTTAAGCTCAAATTTTAGGTGAGGAGTCTGAGGGAATATGTAAAACTTTAACAAATAGTTTAAGTGTATCTTTTTTTTTCTTTTTTTTTACATTTACCTAGAATTCCGCATTAGAATTTATGGAGGAAATTGGTCCTAAGCAGTGGCATAAAATCAGTCTTCACTGAAGTACTCTCAAAGGCAAATTTATAAAGATGTTTTGCTTTTGGATTTTCAAAAAAAAAAAAAAAATTACTCGTATACCTTATTCTTTCTTTTAAAAAAGCCCAACAATCTTTATAACACACATACGTACTGTTTCCCATAAAAATAATATAGTTATATTTGAGTGTATAGAAATCATAATTTTAAAGTACAGCTAGACTAAATTTCTATGTAGAGATTAAGTCCTGGTTCTGCTGAAAAGAATGGTAAGACACCCATTATCTCTTGGGGAAAATGTATTCCCTAAATTAAGAAAAAAAACTTAACTAAACTAAAGGTAAATAAAAACCCCAAACCTTCCTTTTTTCCTGAACTGCTAAACTAACTGTGTGAGAGAATTAAAGTATCATATAAGAGTTTTTGTTGGAGGGTCACCAGAGCTCTCTGGCTGGTGGGATTGTTGAAGCAGAGAGCAAGGGAGAGGAAACAAGTGAGTGCTGTTGGCACCCCAATCTGAAAACTTACCCACTCCTGAGGCTTTGTCCTGGAAGGGACCCTTGCTCTGAATGCCTTCTGATCAGTGCAAGGGCACGATATTTCCTTCCAGAACTCCCTGGTGAAGAACTATATTTTCTTAAGTTCCCTGCTAACTTTTAAAGATATTTTCATACTGCCTTGGTTTGAAAGTCTTGGGACAAGTCTTTCAAAGTTTTTCAGTGAAAACCTTTCAAAGAACTTTGGTTTGTTTCACACAACACCTGAAATATGAGGAAAACTCTAAAAACTGTAGCAGAATGACGTCAGGAGACTCTCAGCATTACCTGCAATTATATTTTTGGTATTTTCAGAGATCTAACTTTAGAAAGTAGAAAATTTCAAACTAGGAAATTAATTAAATATGGTCAATTCACTTACCAAATATATCTACAGCCTAGTTACACTTGAATTTGGCAGGTAGGACAGGTCTAACCTTTACTTTCATCCTAGTTCAGCTGCTCAACTTTGAGACTACTAGCAATCAAGCAGGCATTCAGCCTGGAAACCAAAGTTTCCAGCTCTCTTAAACTGTGATGACATCCTCTTACAATGAAAGGGAAAAATTTGGCTTGTATTTAAACCTCTCTTTCTCACAGAACAACATCCTAAAAAGATGTATGTCCATTGAAGCAGTATTTCAAGAATATTTACAGCACCCTGCTGGTGTTCACAGGATTCAGCATAATAGGATTGCTTTTCCATCTCCTTTACTTTATGGAAAGCCTTGGTTGATCCTTTAGTGCAGCATGGTTTGCTGCTTTTCATCTCCCAGGCAACAATAACCTCTCATCATGATTACAGAGCTTCCTGCAGACAGATGGGTCTAATCCCAGTGCTCCAACAATTTAGTAATCTATTCCAATCAGGACTTGATGGATTTGATAGACCATCTGTAGCCAAGTGAGACAGATTCAAGACAGGTCAAAAACTGAGAGGCTTTCAGAAAAGCTTTCTGCTTTTTCACACAGACAATCAGGCTAACAAGAAAGAAAAAAAGAGAAAAATGGGGAAAAAAAACCACCAAGAAAACTCATTCCCTGCCTTCAGTACCTTAGAAAATAATTCTATTGTAATCATTACTATTGAATATGACTTGGAAGACTGAGTGAAACCCTTCAAATGAGACTTTATGAATTGAAAGGAACCAAAAAAACTATATGCAAACATTATTAAATTAAGGTGAATACACTTGGTTTAATAATTGTGAAAGGGAGGAACAAAACCTGAAATATTTTTGAGGAGATGATTAATTTTAAAGTATAACCAATAAAACTCAATACAACTGCTTGCCATTTAGATCAAACAGGACATTTGGACATTTTTTAAGCACACTCCATTTTATTTTATTGAGGTAGAGATGGAAAAAGAGGGTTTTGAGTTGCCAGGAAGATGACTTTTGCAGTATCCTTATTTTCATTTAGAGGAAAATAATCCATAGTAGCTTTCTGCACACACATCACTGTTAACAACAGCCAATTGTATGCATACATATTCAAATACAATTCGTTTCTAGAATCTGCCTCTTAACTCTAACCTTGACTTTGAAAAAGGTTATCTTTTAATGCATTTTCCTCTCTGTGTAGTTTTGTTGACTTTGTTGGAACTTTGAGGTTGAGAGGTATGTTTGCAAGATCACCCCAACAGCATTACAACCACCATCAGCCAAGAGTGACTGTAATAACCTCTATGTGTAACAAATACTGAATTAAAGAGGTTTTTCAAAAGCAAAGACCATAATTATTCCTTTGGTGTTTATCAGAAATGGCAAAAGCAAGAAGCAACAGCAAAGTTTTGGGGTTTTTTTAAAATTTAACTGGAATAGGTATCTGGAACAAAAGGAAAACCAACATCTTTTTTTTATTTTTTCCTTTTTTGTAAGAGACAAAAGTTTATTCAATATTTAAACATTACAGTTCTCTTTCCATATTTTAGTGCTTTTCTACAGTTCACCTTTTAATCTGACAACTGAATGAGAAAATGTTAGAAATACTTTAAATAGCTACAGGTATATCAGTTAATAAAACATTGTATCTACTTCTAAAGCATGGGAAAAGTTATGTGAGAGAAAATGTGATGTCAATCTAAAGCTGTTACAGTTAAGCTCTTAGGATACTCTTGATCTTTCAATAACTCTCTTTAACTACAAGAATTAAATGAAATTTCCTGAATCTTTCCAGCCTCTCTTGCCATAGGCCTAAATTGGAAGTTTTTTTCTAGGATTTCAAGCAGGCTGATGAATAATTTTGTAATAATATTTAATAATGGACATAGAAACCTGGACTCTCCTATTCTTTCTTGTGCTGTAAATCATTGAATGGCTTGGCCTGGAAGGGACCTAAAGGATCACCTCATTTCAATCGCCCTGCCATGGGCACCTCTCACTACACCAGAATGCTCACAGCCCCATCCAAACCAGACACTTCCAGGGATGGGACATCCACAGCTTCTCTGCACAACTTGTTCCAGAGCCTCACCACTCTCACAGTAAAGAATTTCTTCCTTATACCTCACCTAAAGCTTTCAGCTTTCCCCCTCATCCTGTCACTATATACCCACTTAAAAAGACCCTCTCCAGACTTCTTGTAAGCACCCTTCAGGTACTGGAAGGTGCTAAATTGTCTCCCAGGAACCTTCTTTTCTCCAGGTTTAAGTAGCTCCAATTCTCTCAGCCCATCTTAACAGGAGAGTTTCCTCTAAAATCAAGGAAAATGTTTCTACAACCTCCTTAGTGTGTATTATTTTTTTAGGTGGGAAAGGGAATGAACCATTGCTTCTGCTAAACATCCACAGATGTTATTAAATGGTCTGGGAAGCTTTTAGAAAATACAAGTACTTACAGCAAACAATGGTAGTAATTTTGAAATTTGATTTGTATTAGCATGGTGCTTCTGAGCATTTCCCCTCCAGTTGCGAATTACAATTCTATGTCTTCCTTGGGTCACCTCTTAGTCTGAATTTTTTGAGTGTGTTCTCTGGCTTATCTTAGGTTTTGCAATCTGATCTGTGTGTGGCTGAATTCTCTATTGAGAATTAATACCCTGTTAAAACAGGGTGTGAAAAAAGCCAAAGGAAAAGACAGCCTTTAATAAATATAAAAGATGCCTCTCCTACTCTAATTTTAAATTCAAGGATGCCTTGACATGAATAGATTCAAAGATAGAGAAACACACAATAACAGGTCTGGTTATACGGTTTGTTAAACACAAAATAGAGCTTTACAGCACAACCTCTGTTTCTGTCATGACTGAAAAAGTAATAACATGTTCAGAAAAGAACAGTGTTTAATGAAGAAGCATCTGATGCAGGGAAAGAGAGGAAAGAAATTCTTCTATCTAGGATGCCATAGCAGACTCTATGAACACATTCATGCTCTTTTCATGTAGGCTGCAGAGGAAAAAATACTCAAGATCTAATTAATTTTACAAACTTACTGCAAGTGGAAATTTCTCTCCTGTTAGACTCTGACCATTACGTTCACTGACCTTCACTTCACAAGAATATTCTCCCTGGTAAAATATTCTGTGGGAAACTTGGTTTGTGTTTCTTTATTCGGGGTGAGATTTCAGATAACTTAAATTCAACTTGTATCCAGCTTACTGGGAAACAGGAGAATTAGAGAGGAAGGGAAAAAAGCAGAACCCAGTTAAAAATCACAGATACATGCAACAGACCAATCATTCCTAATTGTAATGATGGTGTAAGGTAACTCTAACGTATGCTCTGGGGACTCATGCACTATCCAATTTTCCCTTGTATTTCAGTAGAATCTAGGGTAGCAAAAATACTAACATATATTCTAAATGAGTATTGCTTATAGTGAAAAAATACGTGTCATTATCTACAAATTGGTTTGTGTTCAGTACACTCCTTGTGACTTTTAAAACTATTTGGATAGCAGAGACACTGGAGTCTGGAAAATGTCGAGAGCAAGGAGGGTCTTTATTAGAGGAGTGTGATAAGAAAGGACAGCTGATAGCAATGGTGTATCAGAAACTTCAAAGGTTTATGCCTTAGCAAAGGCATTTCCTACTGTGTTTTCTTACTTGCCAACACTTCCTTCTGAACCCCCAGGCAGAGTAACTGATCTGAGCTTAAATACGTTGGTGAGTTGGGAAAGTACTTTGAAGAATACTTTGAAATCAAAGGAATAAAGGTGGTTTACAAGAGAGGATTTATTCTGTCTTCCTGCCTGTTGTAAAGGACCAATATAAGAGGGGGAATGTTTGAGCTGTTAAATGTAAGTGGAGGGCAAGGAAAAGAAGTGTGTTTACTGCATTGCCATCTGTAAGTTTTCCATTGCCGATAATGAAACCTCTTTACTTCCTTGATGCAACTAACGCCAGTTGTTTGTAAACATGTATAGGAATATGAGCACATTCTGTATTTTTATTTGTTGGACAATTATTTTAAACTCTACGTTAAATATCTTCAGTTTGACTCAGGATAATTTTTTAAATCTTCACATGAAACCTTTTAAAACTTTGTAAATACAAAGAAAGGGAAACACCCAAAAGTATAATTTTTGATAAGTGTGAAACATGCCATTTGAGTCAAAACTATATATACTATGTGTCACAAGTATCAAATTGTCTTTTGTCCTCCTATTAGCATTCCATTTTGATTGTCCAATCTAAAAAAAAGCCCAATTCTTTCTTTTCCTTTTGATGCTGCAATGAGTTGTCAACTGGTATGTAATGTTTGGGGAGAAGGAATGAAATGAAGTTGAATGAAGGTCATCATAGAGACTTGATACATGAGGGTGGAAGAAAACTAGGAGAAGGAGGGTTAAGAAAAGTATTTTCCTTCTCCTTGTGAGATATTGTTGGTCTGTGGGTGGTGGCTTGTGGATTTGGAGCCCGAGAGAAAGTTCTAGGAAGCTCAGTGTTTGTATGAATCAAAGTTTAATATCCTTTCCACCTGAAAAGCAGTGCTTGGGTCTAATACAGCCCTCAACAAGGACTTGTATGAGGTGTAAAGCTATAAAGGTGTCCTTAAAGTCAAAATGGATTGGGATGGGGGCAGGGGAAAGAAAATATAGCATAGCTTGAAAAAGCAAAGGTATTCCCTCTCTTATGAATTTTCCTTTCCCAAAATAAAGCTGAAAGATTCTCTTTCTTTGTCTGCACTTTGCATGTAACTACTAGATCCTTATGTCTTCTCACGTAAACTCCTCCCTTAGTAAAAATCCTTCTAAATGCAGTCACAAGATATTAGAGTAAAATTGAAGCTTATCTACTAGGAGACATTTCTTATTTATTTAGAAAGTTTAATTGCAAAAAGTCTTGCTGAGAAATAGACACTCTGCTCTTTAAAGAAAATCTTTATTAAAGAAACTGTCAGTGGTTTGAAATTAAGTATGTAACTAAGGTTTCCAAAGATTACATGAACATTTATGTAATGTCGTATTGGAAGGGTTGCTTAAAAAATTTTTTTAAAAAGTCTGGACAGTTACCTTTAATCTCATAGAAGAAGACTATTCTGCTTGACATTAAATGTTTTTTAAGGGAGCTGTGGTATCAGGGGCGGTCAAAAATAGGCACTACCAACATTTTATTCTATGGTGATAAAACTGAATACCATTTTTCAGTCAGGATGAGAGAAGCTATTGCGTTTATGAAGGAAAGAGTGGTTTCAGTGTACAAAGGTCTTAGAGGTACTGGTTTACTTCCTTAAGGCACAATTTATGACAGAATGAGACACTGAAAAATATGGTCATCTATAAAATAAATTAAGTGTAATTAAATTGGGTAATGGAGCATATATAATGTGCAATTTTCAAAAATATTGATGATTCATACTTAAAATTGTGCTTCTACAAAGTACTTTAGTCATGGGATCACAAATGAATGGCTCTTCATTCCGTTTCCAACTGGCGT
Source organism: Dicrurus megarhynchus (assembly GCA_013399195.1). NCBI lineage: Eukaryota > Metazoa > Chordata > Aves > Passeriformes > Dicruridae > Dicrurus > Dicrurus megarhynchus. Next base: position 60,893 of record VXAD01004188.1, on the reverse strand, counting down.
TCATTGTTAGACATCCCCATGGGGAAAGCAGACATGAATAGCAGATGATCTCTGAACATTTCAAGACTTTTCTTACATTAGAATCATATCCTTTGATTTGTAGATTGGACTACATTTTTGTAAGTCATTTTGGATTACTTAATACATGGCTGAATAGGGCAATTCTGAGAAATATAATCCCACCTCTACATGAACAGAGAATCATTGTAATCTTGTGATAGTGGCAAAGAATTGTGATGCTGGAGTTTAAAATGATGTGTAACTCCAAAATAATATAGGGAATAACCTGATTTTTTTTCACAGGTTTTTCTAAAATAAGCTAGTTGAAACAATTACATTTTTATCCTTGTTATATTTATTTTAAAAATAAAGTTCTAATTTTCTCTACAAAGTTTAATGGAGGATTTATGCATGCAGTAATGTCAGAATGATTTCTTAGGTATGACTGACCTATGAAATGACTTTAGCGAGCAGGTAGTAATCATTAGCCATTACAATTAAAATAAGATTTTGAGATGCATCTATAAATATGTACTAAAGGTACTTCTGGAAAGTAATAATTATATTCTTGCCTCATCAGTAAAGCTTGGGAGACCTTTCAGCGTGTTTGTCTGGGATCAGATTTAGATATGCCACTAAAGTTGCCAGTAGGCAACAAGAATGTCTTTGTGGAAAGGGTTTTCTAAGTAATTAATTTAGGCTGTGGATCCTCCCCGAAAGAGCATTCAGTTTGCTTTCTGTGACATTCATTACAGACACTTTTTCTGTAATAAAGAATAAATTACTGTAACAGTGAAATTCTGCCTTTTTGCAAAAATATGTATGGAATGTGTCTTTGGCTGAGCCTGGACTGTGTAAAGTTGTTTAAATCTAATTTTATTCTGTCCTTGTGCTTTATTGCTGTGGGCTTCATTTACTCAGTTTCTATATATATAAAAATAGGACTAAAAATAGGACTAAAAATGTAAAATGGCTCTTAATTACATTGTACAGTTTCCAATTTTCCTGCTTGATCTTCATGTAGTTTTTTTTAAATGGGCTGTTCATGGCTTTGTCTGCATAGAGGAAGAATTTCGGTTTTGTCATAGTGGAGTAGATAAAAAGAACAACATAAGTATGCTTGTGAATAATTCCCAAATAATTACCTTGATCTGGAGAAAAACAAAAAGCTGTGAAACTTATTTTATACAACGGGATAGGTGGCTGGAGAAACATGGGGTTCTTCTGAAAGCTGTCAGACATAAGCACAAATGTGTATAAATACATTACAGGGCAAAACACAGAGCAGGCTTTGTGAACACAGATGCAGTTTTCCCTCAGGCATTGCTTCCATAAAGGTCCTGTATTTTCTTAAACTCTGTGTGTCTGGGTAGTCTGTGAGCACGGAATGACTTGACTTTTGTGTAACTACTGCATGCAAATTTTCTCCGGTATGAACTATGCTTCCCAGTCCATACTCGGGATGTGAGATGGTTTCACACTAAACAGTTGTGTGGATACTCTGGCACAACTGAGGCTGGGGGCATGGCATCTTCAAAAGAGCTCTGAGGAGTGATGCTGCGTGCTAAGACATTCACCAAATCCTGGCCTTTCCGATATCAAAAATTAAGTCATGATTCCTGTTTGAGTGGTTTTATTCAAATTCCAATTAGAATTTCACAGAATCACAGAGTCACAGAACAGTTATTTTGGAAGGGATTGCAGTGGGTCATCTGGTCCAGGCTCCCTGCTCAAACAGGGTCATCCTAGAGCACAATGTACAAGATTGTGTCCAGACGGTCCTAAATATATATTTTTGTTTGTTTAAGAGCATACTTAGAAGGTTTTCTGAAAAGTCTTGGGCCAGTCTTATTTTCCATTTAAAGTTTTACTCATTAAAGAAGCCTATTTTGGTTATTTTAATAATAATTTTGAAAAATTTAAGGGATAGTCACCTACTGCAGCCCCTCCTACTGCCAGTGTAAAACAAGGCAGGAACCCTATCAAATGCGATCTCTCTGGTGTAAGGGGGAGGGGAGTGAGATTTACAGATGAGTGATTCCCTGCACTTGTTTTGTATCTTAGCTTTTCATAAGATTCGCTTTACTGACAAACATTAGCAGTGAGCAAGCACTCTAATCACATTTAACATCTGCTGTACATTTAGTTGCTTATAGAATTTCACAGCTCTAGAGGAGCAGAGGATGTTAGGTTTTTTCCTTATACACTCATTATTGACATTTGGCTTGAGCTGCATTATAAAATCAGTGTTGAGTATGGGTCTGTTGGTCTTAGCTCAGTCTCTCATGAATTGTAAGCATGACTTGAATAATAAGAGGGTAGTAAAGTGTAAGCTGTGTGTTCAGAAATGAATTGCATAACAGCCATCTGAAACAGCAACATTTCCATGCAGGCAGCACAGGCAGAGCAAAGTACATTGTAGGCTACTACACTTATTGTTATTGCTAAATGGCTGTAATTGATTTAGAAGAATGTTGACCCTACCAGATGATTCAGTATAGCATGGCAGTGGCTGTTACATATGAATGACCTTGTGTATTCGATGCATTACTTTATAATTGTCCTTTTTGCTTATTATAAAGTCAGGAGATGTGGTATTATTTATTATGATGTTTTAACAAAGGAACTACTGAAAAATGTTTTCTGTGTAAAAAATGTAATTGACCATAAAAAATGGAAATTTTTCTATATAAAATATATATTATATCTGAGATGCTACACCTGTGCAGAAAAAAATCAAAATTGTGGCAGCATTTTATTGCAAGTCTCCATTCTAGCTATCTCTGCATGTGATTTAAAGGTTACACATATATCAGCAATAACTGCATCATTGAATGTTCTTTGAGGTTTGCAATTCTAAGGGAAAAAAAACCAAACTGGTGTTCAGATGCAAATATTGAACTTCTGACATGATATAGTAAATTTCAACAAATGCTTTGATACATAAATACACAATGATATTGGTGTGTGCAGCAAACCATGTTTTGCTTTCTAGCTCAGTGTCTCAGTTACATGTGCCTTGTTTAATTAAGTATGGTTAATGATTATCTGTCCTGGTCTATGCCTGGAATTTAAATTGGGCAACAAGACTGGTCATTTTGTAATGATTGCACTAATGTTATGTTAAGTTCAAAAGAATATTTCATTCAGGTGTAGAAATACTTCAAGAAGTACTGTGATTTAAATTTACCACTGTCCTGTAAAAATAAAAAAAGAAAAAGAAGCTGAAAAAGTAAGCATATGTATTAAAAGTGACAAAGATAGATGAGATTAGCTTAGCTTTTTGCTTGACAGGATTTTCCCACGACATATGTTCAGTGCTACCAGGGTTATTACAGAGAGCACAGACTAATCAGGGAGACAGATTCACAAACAGTGATTGCAACACATGGTGGCCTCTCAGTGTTAAAAAGGACCACTGCAGTCATTTGTAAACACGGTCAGATAATGTGTGTATTTATAATTTTGGTTGCTTAAGCCACTGTCATCAAATCCAGAGGTCTTTTGCTTAACACTTCAATAGTTTGAAGAGAAAAAGATCTTCTAAGTTAGCAGTGTCTGCTGCTGAACCAAAGTAGTGAGGGAAAATTCTGATAGCTTTTAGTGGGCCTTATCTTGATTAAGTGTATTAAAAGCACTACCTTTAAGAGTAATCAGTAACTGTGTTTTTAATGACAAGCTGGCATTAATTATGGCTGGCTATTTTAAGCCATGTTGACACCAAACGTCTTATTTATCAAATGCTGCTTCTACATGAAGAAGTTAAGTAAAACTGATTTGTGGCGAGAAGCAGCTGAAGTCCTGCGTGACTGATGTAGCTTGTCGTAAGTGCTCGGCTGACCTAATTTTACAGCTGCTCAGAGAAGACATTTGTAAATGGGCTTGTGATTGAATCTACAGCAGTCACATGCAGTGAATACAATATCTTTTATTATGAGAGATTTCTGTGGTATGTGCACAAGCTATTAGAACCAGTCATAACACTATTTAGTAGAGGAGTCTGAATCTTATACTTGTCAGGGTAGAGACCAATACTTTAAGTTACAGACATCATTTTTTATTAACCTTGGAGATAAATATTGCTAGCTTTCTGGAAAGTCGAGCTAGTGGTAGCAAGCTCTATCAGATTTGCAGGACAAAATTGTGAAGTTATTTTGCATTTTTGATAGCCATGGATTCCATGAAAAATATCTGTAATTTTTTTCTCCAACTGATTTTTCCATTAACTTTCTTTAAAAGAGTCTGTAGCAGGCTAGTGTGCTGTTTACCTCCCAAACACAAATTACCATAGGAGTTATTTTTCTAGTTTCAAATTCCCTGATGTGTGAGGTACAGACACAAAACTAAAAACATTATCAGTCATTTAGGGAAATCTCTGCCAATGAACACTGTTTTCTGGTATGGGGTTTAAAAGTCTTAAGCAGAAGAATCTCAGCCATCTCTTGTCCAGAGAAATGAATCTGCCTTAACTGGATTTAGAAGCAATTTTCTAATGATCTCAGTGGAGATATACTATGTCTTTGTTCAGCCCAAATGATCTTGCTTTCATAGGGTTTTCTTGATATTCATCTTAAAATTCATCCCAAATTTAACCTGCTAATTGCTTTTTTAAAAGCTCCTGTCAAAAATGCATTTAGACAATGTCCTTAATAACAAGATTTAAAGTTTTCAGCCCTGAATTGGTCGGACAATTGAACTACATGATTACTGTAGGTCTTTTCCAACTGAATAGATTCTATTTTATAATATTTTTTCATATTCTTTTTGTTATGTTTTTGTTTTATTGTTGTTCTAGTATTTTCAGTTACCTAACAAGTAGGGATTCTGTCATTGCATATATTCCCTAGACTGCCACATAGAAAAGCTTTGCTTTCTTTGTGACAAAATGTACAAGTGCATATTTTAAAACATTATATACATTTTTAGTATCTAATGGTCAATAATCCTTCATGAGTTTTGAGCTAGATGATTTTCTGAAAATTCTTTTCACAGTTCATAAAATAGAAGTCACAAAATTCTTTCTAAAGTAAAATTAGCCCAAACCAGTACTTCAAACAATTTTTATCATTAATTAGTCCAAAGAAGATGTTTCCTATGGCAAATCCCCACTTCTCATCTCATCCCTACCCTCTCTCTGTGCCCTGCTGAGAAGAGCCCAGCTCCAGCTCCCCAGCAAATCATTGAGCACACTGGGGGCTGCTTTTAGGTGCCACTGGAACTGCCCCTTCTCCAGAACGAACCTGTTCTGGTTCTCCAGCCTCTTCCCACAGGGCAAGGGCCTTATCCCCATCCACCTCAATGTCCTTCTGGTTTATTGACATTTTTTTCTGTATTGAGGAGCCCAAAACTGAAAACAGTATCTGGGTGATTGTATTGAACATTTTAGAACAAGTCCCTGAAACTTTTTACTTTTTTAAGTATCACAAAAGGATCTACACTGTCACTCTCACTAAAGGACTTTGAAGGTAAGCACTAATGGTGCTTTGAGGACAAGCTGTGCTACTCAGTGTTAACTTACTGTCTGTATTCTTGAGTCAAAATGGAGTATGGGTCAAAGTGGAGAATTTTGTCATAACAATGCAATTCAATGCTGGAATCAATGCAAGATGGATCTACGACAACCAGAAATTAGTTGGAAACTTGCTCTGAAGGAAGGACTGCATGCACTCCTCCAGACAACTAAAATTGTGAAGAAATCATGATCTGAGCTCATTTGCCTTAGGAAGTGACTTTTTGAATAATTCCAATAGGAGGGAAGATTGAACAGTGGAAGGAGGATGTCTACTTTTTACAACTCAAAGGAACTTTTCTGCTGGACTAGTGAAATGTGAAATTAATTGTAAATGTATGTTCTGACCATAAAGTTGCTTTTGAAAGTTCATTTTGCCTATGAAATACAAGCATATACTCAAGATACCAGGTGTCCTTGGTAAATTAATTCAAGTAACGGCATTGGGAATTGAATATGTTGTATTTATAATCTAGGATATTTGTATTTCTTAAATACTTAAAAGATTTCTTATAACTTTAAAATACTGTGGAAATATTTCTGTACATTTGAAATAAATCTTTGCAAGCAGACAATAAAAACATGGGAAAGGTCCCAACATATCCTGTGTTTTCCCAGCTGTACATGATGTCTTTACATTTTACTGCAAGGTTCTGTAAGTAAGTATTTAATAAGAAAGTACATTTAATATCATTACTTATCCTCATGCTGATTTTTGCCAAACAGGTCTTATTTTCTCTTTTCAGCTTGAGTAATTTGTGTATGTGTGTGTGTGTGAGTGTGTGTGTCTGTAGAGAGGACACATAACAGCTGTTATTACAACTGAACATACCTTTTATTTTTTAAAATATGCAGATCTAGTCAGTCACACAGAGAAGGTTGTACCAAAAGTAATTTTGCATGTAGTTTTAAAGGTGAAATTAATTCTGGTGGCTGCACTGGGAGATGAATGTTTAAGGCACAAAAAATTGGGAAAAATGTTTTTGTCTGAGCAGCAGGGATCCTTTCCTCTGAACACAAATGGGGTTTGCACTTTCTTTTAGCTACAGATAAAATTTCATTAAGGACTAAGGTATGAATTTCTCCCTAATTATCATATTTAGACCTGTTATATAGAAATCCCTGCACTCTAATGCAGTTGTTTCATATCATTCACTTTCATTCACTGAATTGAATCAGATTCACACTTTCAACTTGTTTTCTCTTCATTATATTCCTGTCTTTCTGTTAGTAATATATATACAAAAGCAGCATAATGGTGAAAATGGCAAAGATTTTAGAAAACATCTTATATTCTGTGGAAGAATGCATGTACCCATGTGAGAGTTTATTCATTATTAAAATCTGCAAAGAGAAAAACTGTAACTTAAACATGTCCACTGTATGTCTAGCCATATTGTGTTTTTAAAATGACAGTGACTGAAATTTTGTACGTATGCAATGCACAGTTTTCTGTAAAAGGTATTAACTTTCTTCTGTAAAGGGAGATACTTCCTATGTAAGTTTCAGAAGAGTCCCCTTAAAGCCTTCACTTTAGTAGGATTTCAGTAGTATTTTAATAGATTTGATATACTGTATAAAGATAGGAGCAATTGCATATAACTTGCAGGACCATTAACAATATTACTCAGTGAAATTTTCTAAGTAAACATTTTCCTATGAACAAAGAACTGGAAAAAGGCTGATGGCATCAATCAATTTAGGTTTACTTGAAGTGTAACTGGAATGCCCTGTAGGGCTCATTGATGTCATTCAGTTTTGGTTCTTTTCCAGTGTCAGCATCTGCACACTTATTGGTGTTATTCTGTTGTCAACACTGCAATGACTGCTTCTAGAAAAGATATGGTTTCACTATAAAATGACATAGAACTAGGTAGAGATCAAGTTTCCTGTTGTGTTGTTCTTGAAAAAAGTAGAAAGTTTTTAAATTTTCATGTAACACTCCTGATTATAAAGTTTCCCATTTTCTCCTCCAGTGCTACTGCCCCCAAGTAACAGATAAAATATGTGGATTTAGTTCTGGGTTTGTTCTGGCACTTGGTTCTTTCCCACTGCTATTAGAAAGAAAGAGCTTTTGTGGCTTCGTTATGAGTTTTGCTTACATAAGGAATATGGAATAGCCCTGTCCCATCACTAGAAATATTAATACACCAATAGAGATGTAAACTCCAGGGTTACATTGATTTGAAACACCAGGTGAAACCATTTGGTGAGAAACCTTGCCAAATCCTCTTTACTTTTAAGGATACCATATAAAAATGAGTGGAAACTAGTTCCTTGCTTAGTAAATGTGGGAAATGTGTCACTTTATTCTGATTTATAGACTTCTAAGTTATTTATTATAACTTGAAAATAAAAATAAATAACTTGAAGTACAAAAGTGCAAAATTTCTTAATAGCAGAAATTATAACGCACACATTTTCAACAAGAAGACTAGTTCATGACACTTACAGCTTCTTAAAGATCTCTTTTTTTCTAAACAATGTATTTTTATAGAGTAATATATATTCTATTTTGCAGATTCCTAGGGCTGTTATGGAGGCATAGTAACAGTGGGGGAGGATGTTACTAATTCAGTGCTAGTTTTGAGGGATGTGAAGTAACCCAGTGATTTTGGCCAGTCCCTGTAAAAGACTTTCTCTTTACTCCCAGCTTTTCCTTCATTTCAGAAAACAAAATAGAGTTTTCCCTCCTGAGAGGACTGAGCTTTGGCCAACGATGCTGTGAATGCCAGCTTGGAAAATATCCCAGTTCTGCTCCTTCATGGAGATATTGCCACCATTGCTCAGTGAGCCCATGTTTTGGGAGGTGTCTCCACAGAAAGCTCCATAAAGCTGTCTCAAGTGGGTAATTCTTTTTCAGTCAGTATTCAAGATTTTCAGAGTGTATCCCTGAAAAAAATTTCTGTATTTTCATGATATATTCAATAGATTGATTTTAACCCAACTTTTGTTTAACAAAAGTAATTTAATTAATTTAGCAGACATTAGAGAACTGATTTTTACTCCCCTTCTCAAGCAAAACTTATTCTATATCTTCTTTCCAACTTCTGTCTAGGATTTAAGAGAGGCTAATTTTTCACAGAGCTTTACTTTCATGTATTACTTTATGAACTGCAAATAAAAATTCATTTAAATGGAAATGGCTTCTGGTTTCATTTTTAAAAAATGTTTTGTCATTACATAACAGCAAAATGGAAGTTTCAATAGGAAAAGCCATCAAATTAAATAGAAATGTATCTTTAAATTTCAAGATTTTGTTAGTTTTATGTTCAGGTGAACTATTGAAGCAAAAGTGAAAATGCAAACAACATTTGTAAGTGACATCAATCTGATATTCTGGTAATGTTGTGTATTTAGTTAATTATAATGCACTATTCACAGCACTGACTGAGTAATTGTAAATACCTGTTAATGTTGACTTAATTTACGTTACTATCCAAAGAAAGCTTTATCCTAAATGTGTATTAAAACAGTGATTTGAAACCTTAATTGGTGATTACACTGCTATATTATCTCTTGAGAAAGGATTGTCTTGCATCACACTTTATCATTTCTGGACAATTATTCTTGTAAGAATAAAGGTGAACTTGCAGATGCATTACTTTTTGGCTGTGGCCAGACCATTATTGAGCAATTACTAATTTTATCAAGGGTTCATTTTACCTTAGGTAACAGTGCAAAGCAAATTCTTATGCTATACAGACATGGTTGCAATTGCGAAGGGATTTATGATACTAATCATAAATCCATTTTTTTACCTGCCCTGCTGTGAGGATACCATGCAGTGTAAGGCATCATGTGTAATTTATATCATGTATATGAATTATAATGGTCTAATGCAGTGTTTTATTTTCTGTTCAGTAGGTTAAAAAATATGAACTGATTTTTTAAAAACTATTGACTGTGAGATTTTTTTTAATCTGTCTGGACATGGGAGTGGTACATTTGTTTTTCTGCCTACAACAGGGAAAGAGGAAACACCCATGAGAGTCTAAGAGATACGTGCTTATACACAAATGACTCTACCTCACTCCGTGTGTCAGTCTGCAATGTGTTGCAGCGGTGGTAGGTAATTTTCTCAAAATCAAAGAATCAACAAGCAATACTGACCAGCAGTCATCACTTTGGGCAGATAAAGAAGCTTCTGTTCCTTGCTCTGTCCCTGATTAGCTCTTTTATCAATCTTTGCTGTTCTTTACTTACACTTTTTTCTGTCCACACATAAGTCCTTCAGGGCAAAAGCATGTGTCTGTATGCTTTGGTGTAAGATAACAGTAATAATTTCACTTGACATTTATTACAATAAAATATGTAGCAATGTATTTAGAAAGAAATCATGTGTTAATGTTTCACAGCAATGCCTGATAAAACTGATTAAGTAAGATTCTAATCACCCTGTTAACCGTGATTCTTTTTCACATGGGTTTCAATATTTGCAATGCAGAATCAGTATTGCTGATTTTATTTAAGTGAGTGGGTATGTTAATTGTCTGAATGAAAAAGATAAACAGAATTTTGTTATTGAGAAGAAATACTTGAACCTCTGTTACATTACAAGTTAGATACACTGTTAAATAGATTCACAGAGCTTTAGGTCAAGTGGTTCACCTCTTCTAACTTCTTGGCTGAGGTCAGACAAGCCATCAGATTTCTTCCAAGGACCAAGCAACGTGTATTCTTAATGCATATTTTATAAATAAACTGCTACTAGTGGTTTTAAACTTTCATTTTTTCTGAATCCCCTTCAATCCCCTTAGCGGGAGCTACAAGCCAAGACAGGTCAAGGTTCAGGAAAAAGAAGGTTCAGATTCCAGCAAAAATAAAGTATCCAAAGTCATGATTTTAAAACTACTTTACTGAATGGTTAAGCATGGCATATGGTTAACAGAAGGAAAAAGTTCCACATAAATACCAAAAGAGATAAATATATGTTTAATATACTTTTAAAATTTAGTAATTTAAAATTCCTAAAATTTAGGAATTTAAAAAAGAAGTTATTGAAATTCTTCCAAAATTTGGGATGTTAAGGAATACAAATAGTGATCAGCTCGCTAGAGTAAAGAGTTGTCCTAGATGTCAGACATTAGGCTGTAAGAAATGAATGTTTCATCATACCTGCAAGAGAGAACTTCTACATAAAGGTGAAGTGGAAATACTGAATTTATTTGCTCATTTGTAGGCATTTCTCATTTTTTCTCAATTTGAAGTTTCAGATTGATTTATATCTTGTGGTTATTTTGGCCTGAGGACAAGACTGTCCCCAATTTTGTCCTAAGGTAGGTCTTGATGTACAAGTCATAGAATCACAGAATCACAGATTATGCTAAATTGAAAGGGATTCACATTGAGGCCAACTGGCCCTGCACAGCACCATCCTCAAGAATCACACCATCTGCCCCAGAACATCGTTCAAATGCCTCTTGAACTCTGTCAAGCTTGATGCAGCGACCACTTCCTCAGGGAGCCTGTTCCAGTGCCCAGCCACCCTCTGGTCTTTCTCCTGATATCCAATCTAAACCTCCTCTGACACAGCTTCAGGCCATTCCCTTGGGTCGTGTCACTGGTTGCCACAGAGAAGAGATCAGTGCCTGCCCCTCCTCTTCCCCTCACAAGGAAGCTGTAACTGCAGTGAGGTCTCCCCTCAGTCTCCTCTCCTCCAGGCTGAACAGACCAAGTGCCCTCAGCCACTCCTCACACGGCTTCCCCTCAAGGCCCTTCACCATCCTGGTGCCCTCCTTTGGACACTCTCTAACAGCTTAATCTTATTAGAGCCAAATGAAGTCACCATTTCCTTTAATTTTTGTTTCATTCTGAATTATTTTTAATTATTTTAGGTAGTATTCTTAAAATGAAAATCCTTTCTTTAAAAATTATAAATATATCAAAAGTTTCATAACAGATAAAACTTTCCACAAAATGTCCTCAAGTAGTGTATTAGTGTCCTTGCTCTTATTTTTCATCCTGCCTTCTAGCAATTGTGTGTGTGTTTAGATAGACATGGAGATATATATACACTTATAGATGATACACATGTGAAATATGTGTGCGTATATATATATTATGTGTATATTATATGAATGTCCTCTTTCATCCCCGGTAAATTCTGTTTCTCTAATCCATCAGTTCAGATTCATCAGCAGTGATGTGATCCTAATATTTCACTAAACATTCTCCTGCCTCATTTTCCATTATAACTTTTATATTTCTTGTTACTGATCACTACTTCTTTCCAAAGCTCTTTACAACCTCTGATCACCATCTTCTGTTGTCTTCCCTCTGCAAATCAAAATATCATATCTGCTAATAATACCAGCTAACTTCTAGAAATACTATATATTCCTTTCAAACACTTTGAGAGAGCCATGTTCAACCTGACAGGCTGAGAAGGCTAAAGAGGAGCCTCAACCTACACAACTTCATTGCTTCCTGAGGGGTTGTGCTTGATTCATTTGGGGCAGAGGAACAGTTGGTATCAACTGTATTCTTCCAGCAGGGTTTGTTGGGAGAGCAAAAGATGCTGCCCTTTTATGTATTTTAGCAAATGATTTTTGGTGAACATCTAAGCATGTGGCTTGCTCTAGGAGTCCAGAGCAAGAGGTCAGTTGAGAACCTCTCCTCTCCTTTGCCTCCAGGAAATGAGAGGACTCTCCAGGACAGTGCTGTCAGGTAATTGGATTCTTCAGGCTTTCTTTAGTCCATACTTTGAGAGATTTCCTGTTCTCTGGAAGGTGTCCTTAAACTCTTCCACACTTGTTTTGGGCCCTAGATGACTAAATTGCATCTAAATTCTGACATTGATTTTCTACATTTCTGGTCACAGAGATCTGACATAGTTTACTGTTGTTTTTTGGCCTGAAGGCTTTTCCTATGTCTCCACAGGCTCTCCGTACACATTCATTTGCTTTCTGAATATCTCTCGTATTTCTATGCTTTAATTCTCTGATGGTGGAAAATAGTTTAGTGGAAATGTGGCTTTGAGCTACCATGTTTAACTAGTTCTACCTTGCTTCTGGAACTTGCAATTTGTTGGGTTTCTTCCTTTCATCAGAAACATCAAATTATTTTTCTATATTGGAATGGGAAAGCCCATATATTTGAATCTCAGTTTATGGCTCTGGCAAATAACTTATCAATGCAAAATTACTTTGTTGACTTTAACTTTTTCATTAAAATCCATTATTTTTGATATGCTCATGTAGAAGCATTAGTATGTAAATCATGATGTAGTGTTTAATGTATGAATGGATCCATTGACTACAATGTTTTCTTTGTGCAAAATGTGCCTTCCTCATTCATGTAAATGGTTAATCTGATTATTTTAACCATTTGTATATTTATTATACAACTTAAGTACAATCTAGATAATTCTGTTATAAATTCAAATTAATTTTATTGTGTATATATGAAATACCTAATTATGATAGTAGTAAAGAATTAGTTGCTGAATTAATTAGGTTCATTCTGGAAGCTCAGGGGCATTAGAGGATATGAAGACAGTCAGAAAGTGCAGACATCTGGGCTATGGCTTACCCAATTCTTTCGTACACATAAGGTCTACATTTGTTTGAGACAAAGTGGCTAAAAATCATTCTACTAAATGAGGTGGTTGCTATAACACCTTCATATTTGAAAATCAAAGTCATCTTCCAGCTAGCCATGATCTTGGAGATAACTGGAGAGAAAAGGTTGAAAAATTTCCTTCTAGGCAGCCAAAAAGCACCCTGGTACTGATAGCTGAGATGGAAAATTTGAGTGGAACCTTGCAAACTGCTGAACACCTGGGAGATGTTGAATAAAGCAAAAGACATTGTCCCATATATAGTACAGACATGGCACAATTTTTTTCTGCAGTACCTCTTAGAACTTTGTGATGCTGCATGGCTTTCCCAAAGTCTCATACACAAAGGCTTAATTTGCTCAGTATTTTCTACTGTAGGCCTGACACCCACAAGGAGAAAAAAATGAATGGAAATATACAGAATGGGGTGTGAAGCTGTGTCGTGATTTAAGCCCAGCTGGAAATTAAGCACCACACAGCTGCTCACTTAGCCTCCCTCCTTTCCTCCCTGACCCCAGTGGAATGCAGAGGACAATCAAAAGTAAAATTTGGGGGGTTGAGTTAAGAATGGTTTAATAATTGAAAACAAAGTAAAATACAATAGTAATGATAAATAATAATAATCATGGTAAAAAGGAAAAAAACTCAAGCAGACAAGTGGTGCACAATGCAATTGCTCACCGCCCTCTGAGCGATGCCAGAGCCCCTTTCTGAACCCAGGCTGGCTGCGCTTCTGGGTAACTCCTCCCAGTTTATGTACTGGACATGATGTTTTTTGATGTGAAATAACCCTTTGGTCAGCTTGCATCACCTGCCCTGGCTAAGATCCCTCCATTTTTTTTTTGTACCTTCTCACTGACAGAGCATGAGAAACACACACACACGAAAGTCCTTGACTTAGAATAAACACAGCTTAGCAAAACCCAAGATATCAGTGTGTTTTCAACCTCATTCTTGTCCTGCATCCAAAACACAGCACCATAACAACTCCTGGACAAGACAAAACGAGGACAAGATGTAAACAACTGTAGTCAGTGAATTGTCTCTGGGTTCAGTGAAACTCTATCCTATTACTAGGTCAAATACTTTTCCACATTACATTTTTGATGCTAATGGGAGGACAAAACTACGATGTACTGTGCAGAGGCTTTTTGCCAAGGGAGGCAATTAGATAAGAATAAGTGAATAGCAAATTTTTCAGGAAACTAGCAGTTTGTTTAAAATTTTTGTAAATTATTACTTTTTCTTTATATTTCTACTGTTACAGCGACTTGTGAAGCATGGAAATACATGATATATAATGTCAGAATGTAATCTGCTGATGTTCAAAAATAGAGAGAATATTTGGAGATAGATTTAGAAGATTTCAGATTGGAAGATGTTTTTGTTCCCATATAGATCAGCATAGCCTGAGTTCCTATTTAATAATGTCAGTGAGTAACTTGTTTATGGCTGAAACAAATGACTAATTTAGAGAAATTGTCTTATTTATTGCCATATATTTCTAGAATTTATAACAACAGTATTAGTGAAAGAATATGTTTTTAGGATGTTTTCTGTAAAACACGTTTTTCCATGGTATTTTCAAAGCAGCTAGGACTTTTTAAGAAAGAAATTACTTGCAATATGGTTTGTCAGTTTCAGTAGTCAAGTTTGAATACACTGTTATCACCTTAGTATTTTTAAATTAGCTTTAAGAAAGCTGAAACAAACTTTCTTGTTTCTGATGGATTTTCGGATTTTTTTGGGGTTATGTTTCAACAGAAAAGTAATGTTGATATTGTTGCTGTGGTTTATAAAGACATGTGAGAGACTGATTGATTAGTTCATCAATACATTCATAATGCTAATTTTGAGAATTTTCCACAATGGATGACAAATTATTATGGATCTTATCCATCAATGGCATATGAATAGCTGTTTTCAACTTAAATATTCAGCTGCCTTATTTATAAGTAAATAGATTTATTTCCTCTAAACTGCATTTAAAAAGCAGCCAAAACCCAAACTCTTTTTATTGGAGTTTTAAGGGAGTGATGTGTTTCTCAGAAACTGACAAAGAAAAAAGATTCCTATGAAATGTTTGTTTACCTACATGTCATACATGAATTAATATGCTGAAAACAATTTTGGTACTTCTTATCAGCTTCCCTAATCAGCCTCCCTCTTTTGTTTATAGCATGAAGAAAGGGACAAGTGGTTTTTTAGGCTTGTATAAAAACTTAGTCAGAGAGAGTCAGTATCACAGGAGTTTCCGGTGCTTGTGTTTCTGATGTAAATTCTATGTCCCACAATAGCTGTTTTTCTTCTAACAATTTTTAGAGGTTCCTCCTGTGTGTGACTATCTCAGAGGTCTGCTTTTTCCATTCGGTACTACCAGTTGAAACTGGTGGAAGACTTTGCTTTTCCCTTAGTTGTACAACTTCGTCCTTGATATCAGAAATTTGGCTATACCTAAAAGATTGAGAGAAATTGTACTAATCTAATCTAATCTAATCTAGTCTATTATAAGAAATACAATCTTTATCAAGACATAACACAAGGTGCATGGTAAGGTTGTCTTGCTCTTACACTACATTTTGGGTGAAGCTGCATATGCTGTGGGCACAGTAACTTCCATTACTTTCTAAAAGTACTTCTAGAGTGGGGTAGAATCCTTAGGAGAATCTGCTTCTGGTCAGGTTCATTTGGAAATCTTCCTCATCCTCTTTTGAGAAAGAAAATAATTTTTTCTAAGTCCAGTTAGAAGAATGTTTTGATACAAGGACACAGAGGTTATCTAGTCCTTAAAAATCTACTAGTATTGGATTTTTTTTCCTTTGCTTCTCCTTTCTGAAATAGAACTTCAGAAAAAAAGATTATTCTGTAATTTTTTTCTAATAGCATCTTGTATTTTTCTGGTGTGACCAAGACTTTTTTTAGGGAGTGGATTCATGCTGGAAAGAATTTGGTTACTGCCACTGACTTTTGTTTCTTCTGCCTCAGTAAACACTCTTCTTTCCTCAAACTCCTGCCTGCAGAGAGCAACCTCCTTTGCCATCATTTCAGCTTCATTGCCTAGAAAGCACTGTGAGAGCTCATAAACTGAAACTGATCCCAGGGTAACACAGTGATTTTTTTCACACATGGTTTAGTCCATGACTAAATTTTATACGACACAAGTTTTACGACAGGGCAAAAACATTATTTGTCTTGAATGTTATGTCACAGAGGCAGAATAATACTCTTAATTTTTTAGGCTGGGTTTTTTTTTTTAATGTTACAATGAAAGATACTTAATTAAAAAGTGTTTGGATTTTTGATTGTTTATAGTTTCTAGAACTTTCAAATTAAGGCTGTCTCTACAAAAGCATCATAATGGCAAAATGGAGCACAGCTTTCTGACATGTCATCATGTCCTCAAGCTCTCTTTTAGTAGGTGGTGATCCTGCCCCATACCTCAAAGAACCTGAGAAGGAGCACAGCATATTCAAAGACACTGTGTTTAATTAATCTAGCAGATAGCTGTGTGTGAAAAGATAAACTTTAAAGGTTTGTACATATGATGAGCACCATGACAGTAGCACAAATATCACTAGATATGTTGAAAAAAGAGTTAAAAGGAACAACATTCCTTATCACCTTAACTGTGGCTATCTATACTATGTGCAGGAGTGCTAACTGGTTTTTTTGTTGTGTTAGTACAAATTTTTAAAGAAATCTTATGACCAGGAACTTCAGCACAGAGAATACTAAACTCTGCAAAATGATGAAGTATTGAGCTGTTCTTTCCTCACTTTTTCAAACACCCCAGGGTAGGAAAAGTCACTGTGACCTTTCTTAGAGTAAATTAGCATTCACATTATTTGACTTCTGAGCTCATTCCTCTCAGAAACTTTGTTCTTGACAACACAATTCAGATCACATGCAATGTCCGGATGGGCCTTGAAAGTACTGTTTGACTTGAATAACTATCCAAAATTTCAAGTCAAACAGTACATTTTTGTTGGAAGGAAGAAGATATGAGAGAAACAAAAATTCTGAATATGCAGAAAAGTTGATTTGAAAAAACTAAACAAAGCAAAAAAGAATTAAATCCCATTTATTGAAAAAATAAGGAATCAACAACATGAAACATTTTTCTTAGCACTTCAGACCAGATTGTTTTGTCTCCAAAATCAACCTCAAGATACAGTTCCAATACTCTGCTTAGTCTTTTGGCCCTGTCATACAACTGCATAATTCAGTTTCTTCATAATTGTGTGTCACTTTCTGGCTTGGAATAAATAACACTTTCTCAAGCATTTTATCACTCTGTGTTTGAGGTTGATATTTTTTCACATTCCAGCTATTTCTATGGTATTTTAATGCAGAAACTGTGAAATATAGTCTCACCTTCATCTTTCATATTCAAATATCTGTAGTTAAACCTGTAACAGTAATGAAAATACATTGACGAAGGTAACTTATTTCTATACCAATGTTTTAATTCTTGGTTTGAAGGTTTAGTTTAACTAAAATGAAGTGCTTCCCACATTTTAAAATGAGATGAGAAAAAATATTAAATTAATTGTACCCTCAGGATGAAAACAGCATTTTCTTTTAAAAGGGAAAGCATAATTTTCAAACTTTTATCCACTTTCATCATCTTCACCTTTTTATGTTGGAGGAGATGGGGATGAAAATTGGTCATACTTTCAAATGGCCAATGTTTCATTTTGAGAAGTCAATTAATCTGCAATTCTTCATCTGTTCCTAATCATAAATATATACCAGGGTACTAAATTATTAGCTCA
The DNA here is from genome assembly GCA_013399195.1 of Dicrurus megarhynchus. Classification (NCBI taxonomy): domain Eukaryota; kingdom Metazoa; phylum Chordata; class Aves; order Passeriformes; family Dicruridae; genus Dicrurus; species Dicrurus megarhynchus. Next base: position 43,048 of record VXAD01004188.1, on the reverse strand, counting down.
TGAACAATGAGATTTCTGGTGTTGCCTGTCTTACAAGTTGTAAATTTTCTACGTAAATCAAGTCCAACTAGAATCACTCATACAAAAAAGAAGATACATTTTTGGATGTATGTTTATCAGGGAATAACATGGAAATTTTTCAGGGACCACTGACATACGTCCATTTTTTGTCATGGTGTCTGTCTGCAGAAGGATTGAACTGCTTTTTTATTGAACTTTTATTATGTGCATTTTAAGAAGGAAGTGGTGTCTCTGAATTGACATCTGAGCCATGGGAGAACAGTATCAGTAGAGATGTTTTTCCAAACATCCATCATCTTTGATACCTCTCGGTTGTATGTGCACAAAAGGGACATTGTCCAATTTAATTAATATTATTCTGTTTCTTCACTGGTGGACACATTCTCATCCAAATTAAAAGCAAAAAAACCCACTTGGCAAGCCTGAGCTAGCCCATGCCTTGGACACAAACTTACAAGCAGGCATAAGAAAAAAAATGAGGTATGAAAGAGTTGAGAAATGACTTGAAAATAGTGGTGAAAAAAATTGTGATGTAATATTATTCCATTACCACAAATAAAATTGTGGTGTAAATATTATCAGGCCAGCAAAAATTCAAAATGTGGTAACTCAAGCCACATTAATAGAAGATCCTTTGAGTGTGAACTTTGTTTTAGAGAAAGAAACCACAAAAACTGTCAAAACCGATTTTACTGCATGACGCCAAATTGTAAATTTGATACTATGCAGTGCAATACACTTAGAGATGTTTCTAATAAAGCTCAAGCAAGACATATAAGGTTGTTGTGAAAGCAGATGGTAGTTTGTACTGTGCTTCCAACCCAACAGCATACTATAGACTTCCCAGGACTCAGTTAAGGCTTTCAGGTGAAAAGAACAAAGATTAACCAGAATACTTTTGGCAGAACGAATGATACACAGAGTTTTACTCAACTTCCTAAATTATAATTACCTGTCAGAGGCATACACTGAGTGCAGAAATAAAGATTTTTCAATACATAGAGTTAAAAATTACCCTTGCCTCTGAGTTTAATCATAGGATTTTAATGTATTTACCAGAATGGGCAAGAAACTTAAATAATGTTATCTTCAACTGAAAAGTTCCTGACTATTTATGAATATTTTGCTTTAGTAAAATGAGCTTTTGTTCCTACAAAGTGTTATTGGTAACCAGTATGACTCCACAGTAGACAAATAAAATAACCTAGTCTCTGTCCTAAGGATACTGTAAAAAAGACACAGACATGAAAAAAAAAATAATATAAAGAAGAGTAAAAGGAAATATCACAGACCTTCCAGAATGCTATGTTATGGTAGTGACCACTTTTTGTGATCTTTTTTTTCTCTTTAAGGGATTTCAAGTGGACTTGATTTTTAGGAACATTTTGAAGAGAAAAAGTTTAGCAGTCTTGAAATTATGGATACTCTCAGAAAATATGTGACTTGAATTGGATGTACAGCCTATAAAACCATAAGAGCATTGACAGGCTACTTAAACTGGTTATTCCCAGTTAAGTTGTTAGTTTTGATGATATTTCTTACAGATGTGGGACTAATGGTTGTTCTTTCTGATATTTCAGCGTATGCCAGAGTACTTCTGATGTTATTTAACTTTAAGATTTTATATATTTTATGAAGCTGAATGAAATCCAGAATTTCTGATGTTTTCCTAATGTATCCTGTTCTTTTACCTCTTTTTTTAGACCCCTGTAAAAAGTTAAATCTGAATTTTTCTCATAAAAACTTCAAGTTTTCCAGAACTTCATTATCTTCTGACAGATTATTAGGAAAATTCCAGTCTGACTGAATTAACAGCAACAGATCTAGGGTCCTAGTGGAGCTACAAAGTCATAGGTTGTTACAAAAGAAATTTATTTTGAAAATTTGTCATGTTGGATAGAGGCTGTGTTAGTGCTAGATAGCCTTGCAACCTAATTTCATCACCTACACTCTTTCCAGTTTTTTAGTCTGTTTGACACCTGTGGGAAAGGTAGGATTGTTCTACAGAAGAAAAAATGAAGCACAGCTGTCCAAGCTTTTGCTTTCTACTTGTGTTTTAGGGATACAAATTTGTGTTTATTTCAGATCTGTATTTCTTCTGTTATTTTATGGTTAAATCTGGAAGTCAAATAGGGAATTTGAAATAAATTGAAAATTAAATAGTTTTCAAGGAGTTACAGCATTTTTTTAATTGATCTTAATAGCTTCCATTCTGTATCCATTAGAAAGATTTAACATGTCATAGTCATTTTTCTCAGATACCTTAGATTTCAAAAGATATGTCTTAAGGAAAAAAAAACCTAAGGGTAAATAGACAAGTGTATCCTTTTATTAAGAAGGTTTCTCATTTAAGCTTCTGTGTCACAGACACATTATGAGCAATATTGATTTTCTTGACCTCAGTTGAGCAGCATGAAGACTTAGCCTACATTCATTCCTATCTTAAATTTATCATAAATCTCATATGTGCCAATATTCTATATTTCAATGTTTTGTGCACATTAGCTATATTGTAAAATCATATTGTATTAAGTGACAGAGCACTAAATTTACTACACAACTGGTTAATCTTAGTGCTTCATGCATTATGAATAACAAAACAGTTATTGATCCTAATGAAATACTATCATAACTTTTTTTTTTATTGTGGAGGGTATCTGCCCAATTGATATTGTACAGATATTTGCTAAAAGAGCACAGCCATGGGAAGCTTTCCTTATTGTATAACGAGGTTGTTCGTCATAATTATGTTGTGTCAGCACACCCATAGAGGTCAACTCGAGTTCAGAAAGATAGGATTATATTTTGTTCTGAGTGCAAGCATGTGTTTAAGTACTTCCCTCCCTTTAAAAATAATCATAGTTGCACAACACCGTAAATAATTGCTAATCTATGAGTTATTTCACCCTATAATCTAGAAAACAAGAGCTGTCACAGAAAGCAGTGAGTATAATGTTAAGCAAACTACATTGTTTCGGTGACAGTATTTAGTCTTAAATATGAATGGGAAATATAATTTACCATAATACTTTGGTATCTATTTATATGTATTTCCTGTTATGAGTCATTAGCATTAGTAAGTCTTTGCTGAAGTGGTACAAATTTGTTGTAAAGAACTGAAATATTTTCAAAAGACTCAGGAAAGTGTCTTTTTCTGCATATCATCTTCAGTCTTTCTCATAATTAATTTGAATATATTCAATTTCTTTCAAAATATGCCATGAATATCCTCCTTTTGGCTAAAAGCTAAGAGGAATTATTTTCAATTCAGGAGACATGGTGTTTTTGCATATTATTGTCATTAACACTGAATACAAATTGCCTTCCTTCCTTGCTAGGGAAGACAACACTTCCAGGAAGCATCTTGTCAGAAAATTCTTTTTCTTGAATTATCCAGTGCTCATGTATGCTGGCACTTATGTGGTTGTATGTTGTGATCTATTTAATGTGTGTGAGTTCTCCTCATTCCTTTCCTTTTCACAAAAGCAGGTAAATTTCACACATGAGTAAAAAAAGGAGATGGAAAATGAGCCTAAAAAGTGATTGTGATTTAAAGCATACGTTGTAGTACAATGCACCTTCTGTATTTTTACTCACAGGAAGAGGACATGGAAACAATATAAGGAAATTTTAAGTTTGCTGCAATAATAAGAATAATGAAAATGAAATATTTTTAAGCCATGAAAATCTCTGTGCACTACTTTAAAACAGCCAATTAACTCACATTGCACACTGGCTTAAACGAGCTGATCAAACACAGTAGCACTCCATCAGTCTTCATCCTGAACTCCGGTTCTTTAAAGGTTAATGTATCATCCTCCTTTGTTGATTCCAATCCTTTCAGAGTTATTGATATGTTAATATATTATATATATTGGCAGTAGATTTTAATTTCTTTCTCATTTCTGTAAGCAGCAAAAGATATAATAATTTTCATGAAAATAAAATCAGGAGGAATAATTATAGGATGATTACTCTTCCTTCCCTGCCTCCTTTTCTTTCTCCCTGCAATAAATAAAAAAAAAGACTGTATTCTGGGAGAAAAATCACAGACAAGCCCATATTGTACCACTTCACTTTTAGCTCATCACAATTTAATAAAAATAATTTATTAGCACTCACTTCATTTGAAAAGATCAGTGTTATTTCAAGCCACAGAAATACACTGAATGGAGATTTCATTTTAATTAGTCTTTATTTCCCACTAGTGGAGCTTGCAATTCTCATCAGTCTTTTTTGGCTAGGAAAGCTTGCACATTCCAAACTTTGATGAAATGCTCCATTTATCCTAATGGTAGCGAGTATTGGGGATTTCTGTGCATATAGGTCTCACATAGTTGTCTATACTGATGAATGTCATTTTGAATGACATGTTGCAGCTCTCAGGTTGATTGGATGTGAGCCCAAGGGCATAGGTAGCAGGCAAAGATGATTTTACTAGGACAGTTTGCATAACAAGCAACTGTCATCTCATTAGCAAGCATAGGCATTTTTGCCACATGCTGTTTAACACATCATCACACCTGTTCACACTTCATTGTCCCAAGAATTCAGTTAGGCAGCTTGCTGTTGGCTTTATTTTTTCATTTCTTACTGAGAGTTGGTTATTTGGTGCCAGATTCAGAGGTGTGAGATAGGTGCAGTTTCGGGTTTAAAATATGATGTCCTGTGAATACTGCAATGAGGGGTGGTAAAAACCAGGATTATAGTTTGAATAATAACTACCACCAGTGACTGTTTTATAGCTCTTCCTGCTACCTGCCCTCCTCTTGGAAACTGAATTACCTATCCTTGTAGCCTATAAAATTGACCACTTTACCAATGTTTGGATTGATATGTAATCTGTCCTCTTTTCCTCTTGCTATAAAATGCACATTGAAGCCCCAGAGGAAGATTTTTTTACAATAAGGAAGTGAACATCCCATCACTTTTTGCATAAGTCATTCCTGTGTCTTGGCAGATCCTTGTGTACCTTTGCAACGGTAGCTCAAATCCTCTACCAGCTTCAGCCCTGGGCTACATTCTGGTGGAGGTCTGTCACCAGCAGCCTGGGGATTTGGTGCACAGGTAGCTAAAATGCAACTTGTCACTGCTGCTGAGGTGTCTAGATAGCCAAAGAGGGCACTCAAGCCTTGCCTAACCCCCTAACTCGTACTAGAGATTAGATGAGCTGGGTCACAGAATTGCGTGGCTGGTAGGAAGGAAAACATGAGAAGGGGATTGTCGCAGCTGCAGATTTAGAGACAGTGGAAAGAAGGAAAATGAGGAGATGTGGGGGAAGGTTGATTTCACTGGTAAAGCAGATGGAGGAGTGTGCTGAAGAAAAGAAGGGCGAGCAGATGAAGCCAGCTTTGATAATTGGAATTACTCATAGCCCACCTACTCAGTCAAGTTGTACTGCTTGTCCAACTTGCCCTTTTCATTTGCTGATGACTGCAACTGTGGAGGCAGTTGCACACACCTTCATTTCTTCAGAATAAGCATGTTAGCCACAGAAGGAGGGAGGAAAAATGGTCTGCAATGTGCTATATTAATGGAAGTGTTTCTCACAGTTTTTTCTTGGTGCGTGAGAAAAAGCTAAATATCATCCATACATGTCTTGCAGTGCTGTGCCAATGTAAAAATACTGCTTTATTCAGTTCAATTGACCCTTTCAAGTATCCTGTTGAATGTACAGGGAGTGCTACAGTATCTCTGCATTTTGTCATATCGAACTGATTAATCAATCAGAATCAAAAAGCTTTAACAACAATGTTCAGTGAATGAAACCTAAATCCTCCATTGCTCTTCTATAAAGAGTGTGCTGTGTGTTGGTGTCTACCAAATCTGCTTTGGCCCCCTCTCAGTATGTTGGCACTATCAAACGGAAAACATAAGTATATAATTGCAAGTGACTTGCATTTGAGCTGCATAAAAATGTGGCATTCTTAAACCTCTTGGCAAGAATCTGGCCCCTGTTTTTTTAATATAGGTCTCAAAAACAATGAGTCATTTGCTGTCTCTGTGATGACACATTTATAATTTCCCAAACAGTGCCAGAGACTGAGACATGCATGTTTATTTCATAAAGAGCCATACTTTGTTTTGTTTCACTGCCATCTTTATGAATATTTGCAAATTTGTTCCTTGCAATTATTTCTGGATAAATGGGTTTAGTTTTTAATGGAATGTCTATGAGGTATTCTGTGTCCTCAATCAGGAATGATTTGAAGAACTCAACTCTTCTGCCTCTTTCAGTTTCTTTTCATATGTTTTTTGTTACAGAAAACTCAGAGATAACCCATCAAAACAGATCAAGGGACCCAATTATTGTTCACATGTTATGCAGCACAGACTCTTTTAGCACATTTTCAAATAGAAGTTTGATGGCTTTTCTCTAGCAGTTAAGACTAGCATTTCTGAAATGCTCCAAAAGCACATTACATTTTTTGTTCACTTGTCTTCATACTGGATCAGCAGGAGACTGGTACTTCTGGGATGAGGGTATAAGACAGAAATTCAATTACTGACTGTGGTCCCCATTTAGAAGGAACTGAGCTGCTGCCAGAACTTCAAGACAAATAAAAGATAAATAGAAGATCCAGAGTGGTTTCCGCTTGCTGCAGGGTTCATATGGTGCTGCTGCCTGCTGCTTCACAATGCTCTGCAAACCCTTCTGTTCTCCCTAAGGAGGATGTAACTCACTGTGCTACAAAAAAAAAAAAATCCTCAAGTACAAAATATGACTCTGCATGCAGCAAGATGCTCTGCCTAGAACAGGATAAAACAACTTGAACTATGCCCTATTTGCAAGGCTACCAGTGGTGAATGTAGAAGGGGACATCATGCTGCTTTTGAAGTGGAATAATGTTGAAACCAATCTGATTTATCAATCCCAAAGTTAAACATCCTGATAGTGAGATGAAGATGTGGCAGCTATGGTAAAGTACATGGACCAAGGAAGAAATAAGAGACACTACTAATAACTTATCTAAAGCAGCTGAGCTGACACAGCTGGCCTGGAGACATTTGACTGACAGTCAATCACTTTATACTACAAAAGCCCAATCCCACCTTTTAAAAGTAGGATTTTCTAACATACCCCTTGGAGTGTGTGTGCAGATTCTTTCCTTCAGTGGGGATGCCCCTCAAGATTACTTCTTGTGACTTGCCCACAGTCATTAGTATGTAAGTAACATCAATCTCTACTTAAAATTTTTTTTGCTAGCTTTAATAAAATTGCTTCAATATAATTCCTTCAATATTGCTTGAAAATTGTGCATTATACTATACTAGTAGATACACCTCCTACACTCTGTAGTAAATAATTATGATTAAGTTATTTTTGTCAGATCACTACCATAATAAGTATTTATATAAATATATCTGGTTTGCCACCATTAATCCTGTGTGAGAAAGCTGTAGAAAGGTTCAAACACAACTCTGGAATTCCTTAGACTTAAGCCGTTGACAGTCTGGGGCTAAGACTGGATCCAGTTGCACCTAGGCTGCTCTCTGAGGAGGAGTTTAGAAAGCAAGGGAGTCCTTTCTGCACCTCGTGTCTCAGCAGAGGGGCTTTTCTTGATAGAGTCTGTCTGAAACTCCCTTTCTTCCCATGACACTGCAATCCTCATTTATTGAAAAGCAGCATAAAGTGAACAAGACACTATCCTTCCTACCCCCAGTCTGCTGGCTGTGTAGCCTATAGGGCTTGATCTCAGAGAAGAAAATTCATCATTCCTTTTGTTATTAGGAAAACATAATTGTTTCAGGAAAGGTTCATAGAGCTCATTTGTTTTAGCAATATCTTGCTATTTAAGTGTATAGAAAGACAGTTGTCAAACTATTGCATCCCAACTCATACATCCTTCAGTGTGTCACACCATTATGCCATTGGGACTGACCATGGGACTTCTCCACTTTCTGTTTCTTTTACCCTAGGTGGCTCCCCTCATTTATTCAGCCCTTTGCTCTTACCTGCTGGCCAATCCTTATGAACCTCAGCTTCTCTTTTACCACAGGTACATAGCATCAACTTTGATTCTGTGTTTCATGATTCACATAGGAACAATGAAAATTCTGCTGGTTGTGAAGAAAGTGCAGTATTGTTCGTGAAGAGGCAAAGTCCACAGCACATTATAAATGATATGTATGTCCATTTTGTGATTGTTGCATCGACTCCAGAAAGGAACAAATATCCCATATGAACCCTTAGTGATGTCACTGCTTTGAAAACGCCCCTCAGAATTGCACTTGGTACCTATTTGCATGCAGCTGGGTTGACTCCACAGAGCCAGCTTCAAGGTATAAGCCATGTTGATAGGAGCTGATTATACTGCATATTGCAAAAATACAAAAGACAAATATGTCTAAATATGGTATCTGTTTCTGTGGCCAATTCAGGGGAGGTTTGAAGGAATTTATGTTGTTCCCTTTCCTTCTTCTTCATGTCTTCATAGGGTATCACTTTCAAAACACTGTGTTTAGCCATTAACTGGCATTAATTTCTTCTACTACTCTCAGAATTATTGTCAGATCATAACAGTCCTCTGCAGTAGCTGTCGCATTCTCTGCTTTACATTTCTTCCAGGGAGTCTACGTGGTTCAAAAGTTTATTGACAGATATGGGGAAAGAAAATTGCGTTTCATGGAGATCAGATTCTGTTATGGGATCAAATGCTAGAAAAACAGTCAACTGTGAAGTCACACATGTAGAAGCAAAGACCATGGGATATTTTTATAAAAAGCGGTAGTACCTGTCTTTGTAAGTAGCCTTGATAAGGGTCTCAATGCAATACTACTGCCAAAAGCATTTCTTGTGCTTGGGAGCAAGTGAGAGGAGAACTGTCTTTTTATCTGCAAGGAACACTGCAAGTGTAACTGCTCTTAGAATACTGCACCCAATTCTAGCACGTATGTTTTAGAAATGTTCTTCAAAAATTGAAAAGGTGTGAAAAGAGGCAACAAAAATATTTTTGAGGAATATAGATTCATATGATACTTCACCAAAAGGAGATTGAGAGATGACTTGATGACACTCTCACTGAGGGGAAAAACTAAGTTTTAGGTGTTGTTTCACCTAGTAGAGAAGACGACAAGAAGGATCAGTGGCTGGAAGTCAAAGACAGATCAGTTAAATTTTTAAGTAAGTGACATCTAGTTTTCTTTTTTTAAAGGTGAGGTTGTTAAACTCTTGGGAACATTCACGAACTGTCGACATGTTACTGTATGCACAACGAAAACTTACCAGGAAATACAGTTAGAGCGAACATAAATTATGCTCTAACCAAATACAAGTTAATGAGCTCAATTCAAAGCTAAGTAGATGAAATTTAGGAAGTTCTAATGATCCCTCTGGCCTCAATCTCTGTAAATTTTGAGTGCTAATTAAGTAACCATTTTTCCTGAGTAAGAACTTCAGTATCTAACAAAGTAAGGACACTTAATTTCTTACTGCCCTCTAGAAAAGATATTTGCCTGACATGGGTAACTGTATGCTGGCACGTTAGAGAATTCGCATAGCTGTTCAACACACAAAGTCTTTCTGAGAACATCTCTTTTCTAAGAATAAAAATGAAAAGCACTTGCCACTTGAAAACTGTAAGAATGTGATTTGAATGCCATTAGGGGATGTTCTCTCACATTTTATATTACAGGAGCCAAATGTGTAGCCCAGGAACTCTGCTTGTGTTATGTTTGGTTTAGAAAACTGAATATAGATCCCTCAGGCACTGTTTTTTCAGGTGATCCCATGTGAGACAGAGCAGTGGTAGAAAAGCAAAGCAAAAGCTCTTTCTGACAGATCCTCTCCAGACAAGCTTTTTCAACTGATAGGAGAAAGGGAGAGTCTATGTTTAGCTTCCAAACCAAAATCTGATTGCTCTGTAGTTTTCAGGCTGTTTGGCTAGGCCACTTTCTTTCCCACTGAGAAACACCAATAAAATGCATGTGGTTTATTTGAAGAGGAGTGTGGAAAACATTGAACATCTGTCTCCCATCTTCTGACAGGCTGTGTAAAGATGTATTTCAACAAAGTGGATTGCAAAATTCATGATCTCAACTTGAGTTATTTTATGCTGGCTATATCTGTGCAGAGAGGAATAAGTATGAGAAATGAGTAACTTTCATTTTAAATGATCTTGTTTTCAATTAGCCTTGGGAAAACCTCCCCTGTGTACTGACATCAGTGTTTTTTCCTAACATGTCAAAATGATTCACTGCATTGAAGCGAGAACTTAGGGATACAAGTAGAGGGGACACATGGTTTTGAAAAACTCCTCAATAAAGGGGCCTCCATGGAGATTTCACTGGAAAATGAGGAGATTTCCTCATTTTGAATAAAAATCCTGTCTGGAATACCATGAAAAGAGAGTTTTGTAGGTCATTAACATTTTCCTCTAATTTTTTTGTTTTCTCTTATTAGTTTACTCTGTACCTTTGAAATGATGTGTTCAGATTTGTGAGCTTCAAATAATGTACAAAAGAAAAATCCAGACATGGATATGTCACTTCTATTTGACTTAGTTTATGCTTTTTACCCCCCTGATTTCTTTATTTCACCTTCTCCTTTCTTTGCCTGCCTCCCAGGTCTGGAATTATAGAATAATTTGATGGCTAGGTACTTCTTATTTTGTGCATGATATTAGAATCTTTCTGGGACAACCATGTGTAGTCTCAGAACCAACACAGCACCATTTGCCTTAACACATTTTATTGCTGTAGCTGTATCTAGAAGCTCTCACTCAGCTTCTTATCCATGTGTACTCCCCATCTTTGTCAAGGCTTTGAAGGTAACCCTAGTAAGAATCAGTATTTGACTTTTAGGGTTACCTCTCCTGTTTCCATTTACTGAACTTTAACCTTCTTTGAATGCCTTCATCCTATGCCTGAAATGAAAAAATATCAAGCTTGGGAAAGCACAGGCTAGTGCAGAAGAAGACATATGTGCCAGGGATTTCCCCCTGCAGGATATCCAAATTTTTTTCAGAAAAGATTTCTAAGGCAACTTTTAAAATCTGATAGTCTTGGCACATCACCCACGGTTTTCATCTTTTTCATTCATGTATTCCTTCTTTCTTGCAATGTCTTAGAGTCCCAGTGTCTTAGTCTGTCTCAGTGATGTGAAAAGGTATTCCTGAATAGAGTGCTTTGGTACTATTTGTTGATTTTTCAGCATTAACTAGGACTGGCTTCTATCTTGCTAATGGTCATTTGCCCTGTGATGGTATCCTTTCAGTGATGCAACTGTGTGACTGAGGAACCAGGGGAGGGTTGGAATTTAAGTCACTGTGATTGTAGTCACTCAACATGCAGAGCGTATACGGAGGCATGATTATGACCACTTACCAACAGCTGTTGGGTCACTGGTGTGCCTTGTATTGCAGTTCAGTGGTGCACTTTAAGAGCTAAGTCAGGATTTTTTTGGATGAGCTTCCCAATTTAGAGACTTTATTCGAGACAGCACAGAATGAACTTTTAAGGCAGCACACAGTTCAAATAACTGCAGTAATGGATCATCTGAAAAGGTGTAAATCAAATTCCTTTTTATTTTTGGAACTCTTAATACCATTGACATTGTAAAAGTACAGATGGAGTCCACCTCTGCAAGAATAAGCTGTACTTTCTTTTGCTGCAAGACTCCTCTTCTTGCTAAATTCCCAAAGTGGGATTTTTTACTAGTGGTGATGTGATGACAACTCAGAAATGGTGGCTTCAGTTCAATATTGAAAATAGTAGAAATAGAGACATGTATCTCTGATTCTCCTACACATGTTGGAACATCCAATTCTACAGGAACACCCGATCATTTGGTGTATTTGCTGATATGCAAAGTGGTGAGAGAAAGATGTGATTTCTTACAACTTCCATTATCTCTTTCTTCTTCTTTTGTCCACTGGGTGCTGGAGGCAAGTCTCAACCGTTAGCTCCTAGGATTTTCTGTAAACACATATGGTTTTCATAGTGATATTTTAAGATGAGATCATTGTAGTGGCAAAAGCATTGCACAAAATCTTCCTTGTCACTAAACATACTATAAAATGTAGATGATTTCAGAGCGGGCAAGCAATTAAAGGAAAAAATGGTGAGCTATTTTTAAACGTCTGGATTTTAATTTTCTGTTTCTTGTCTGCTATTTTAGCAGCCAAGACTGGAAGGTAGCAATTGCACTGCTCGTTTAAATGATGTGCTTTAAAACAGCTGGCAATTGACTTTAACTGTAATTACTGGCTTCTTACCAGTATTTGCAGCTGTACAGTTAAGATTGGTGCTTTGAACCTCATTTTTGGCATTTATCTATATTGTTATATTACTTTCCTAATTACCTTTTCATCAGTTTTATTTAGATCTTGCACTGAGATATAATTACCTGAACCCAGAAATTCTCTATGGATCGATTTCCATAAATTACAAATATGTCATGTGTTATTTTAACAGACAAAAGGTCAGCAAGCCAATTTTTTCCCCCTGCTAGAGAATTTGCTAGAGATTGTACAATGGCCCTTTGCAAAAGTCTGGCTTGGCTGTTGTAAATCTTGTCTCCTATTCTAGGTAAAATTATACTTTGGCTGATTGTGGAAGAGAACAAAAATCCCTGTCAAAAAAAGCATTCAAAGTTTTCTAGCAGTTCCTAGTGGACATGCTGTGAATGACTGACCTTTGCAATAACTGGTGAAATAGGAGCACACACACACAATTGTTTTGAGAGATCAGTGGCACACATTGATAATCCTCTTTTAAAACATTTTAAATCTGCTCTGGTTATTACTCTGTTGTTATCTGCTGAAAGCTTGGATTCACTGGACGGAAATCAGTCATGTGAGTGAGGAATTCGGGATCAGACCCTGTAGAGACAGAAAATTATTTTGCTCTCAGCTGATTAAAATATCTTTGAGTACAAGGACTAGGTTGAGAGGATATGAGTTTAGAAAGAATAAATTTGTTGTTCAGGCACTGGAATGGGATTCAATTTCCCATTCTGCCATTCAGCACCTCAGTTTCTGAGCTCTCCTGCTGTTGAATAGATAATAGCACACATTCATCCCTGCATTTAGTACGTGCATGTACCTTGCCATGCACAGTGTGTGCTGATCTTGTCAGCTGAATGCGTTGATATAATGCAAGTGACAACACTGATAGCAATAATAGCGGGGAATAGGGCTGACAGACCTCGTGAGGAGCAGAGCCCCGAGAGGCAGGGGTTCCCTCTAGCAGGTTGCCCTTTGCTCTCTACCAGCAAGAGATGGGCAGCAATGCCAGAGGTGAATGAGAAGAGGGTGGAGGTAGGCTCCCAAGGTGAGCATCTGTGTCTCTCCAGGGCCTAGGTGTGATGTAGCCACATGCAAACTGAGTGTTCAGCTCCTTCACCTTGAAGACGCTTGTGCTTCCTTGTCCATGCCACCTCCTGTGCTGAGCATCAGAGTCACAATGTCAAGACAAAAGGACCATGCAGATCACAGACAGCTGAACAACTAGTCATGGTGTTTCTGCCATTAAAAAGGTCTGTATTTTAATTTCAAATTAAAATAAACTGCATTGTTCACAGAAGGATTTCTCTTATTTCTTTCATCAGCCCTTTGGCGCTTAAAAGGTTCCTTTGTTTTATAAAAAGCCCAGATGCAGATACAAAATCACAATATTAATTGGCGAAATGTCTGGACTGTAAAATTCTGTGTCACTGACAATCCTGTCTTCATGGCTTGAGTTCTGAGCTTAGAGTCCTGCAGAGCAGATGAAAGTGCCAAAATGAGCCCAGTGGTGGAGCGGCTCCTAGTTGGAGTGCTTTAAAAACCTTGTCTTGCTCTGAGTGACAACTGATAAAAATGTTTTCTCATGCCCTAGAAGCCTGACATTGTCAGAGGTCTAAAGGATGGTGCTGTGTTAGTGTTATAGACCCGAGCTTGGCCCTGCAATTGCTGCTGTAACAAGCAAGCTGTGAGGCTGCCTCTGACGCCTCTTTGTCTTCCCTGCTCTGGTGAATCTTTCATGTGCTTTTCTCCCTGATTTTCCTCCCTCCTCACTGCTTTACTAATTAAAATTCTAATCACTCTGACAGCCAGAGCTAGTGGGAAAAAAATCATTCTTCCATGCTGCAGAAGGTAATTTCAAGGTGTTTTAGCTGCCAGAGAAACAAATGGAAATTAGACAAAGAAACTGATTGTCAGAAGGGGGTGAGGTAGCTGCTGTGCGCCCTTCTACTATAATAAAATATTAAACTTCTAAAGAAAAAAAGTAAAACAGGATTCATCCTATGCATTATTGCCATATATTTAGAGGTAATATAACCTAATTTACCTTTCTGAAAGCTTTTGGTGTGTTTATTAACATCAGAATGATTTACTTACCTTGTAGTGAATGCAATGTCAAACATTTAACTTGGTTTGATGTGTGATTGCTGATGATATGTATTACTTGCTTTTGCAAGTTGTGGTTAAGAGTATTCATTTAAAATGTACAGCAGCTGCAGACACTTATTTAAAATGATAAATAGTTCTTGTTGCTGTGCTGTGTGGTTCATGCTGAAGATATTGTGGTATTAGAATTTATAAAATGGAGAATATTATCATGGTCAAATCTCACCATCTGCTTTTTCAGGCATTTTTCTGGCTTCATAGATGTAATTTTGAGACCTATGTATTTCTTCAAAGTGTATGCTTTTGTAATGGTGTTTAATAACACATGGTTTTTTTAAGATGCAAAACCCCCCAGTGGTCTCTATTGTACAAATATATGGGCTGAATAGAATGTCTCAAGAGTTTGCAGCAATTCAGTTTAAATAAACACCGCATCAGCTTTTAGCTGCTGCTCAAATTAAATCCAAAGCTTACTGAGATACCAACAAATATATGGCTCATTTCTGTTGCTACTGTTTTGTTTCAGCACTGATAGTCTGGAGCTAGACGGTTTTACAGGGAGTTAAATCTCATGGTATTTAGAGCCAGAGTATTTTAACATGTTTGAACCTTTTTTCTTCAACCTCTGGATAAAATGGGACAAGGGAGATGATCATGCTTTGAGTACTGGGATTTTGAGTACTCTGCTCTTTGTGTCAGAACCAGTTTTGGACAATGTGGAAATGCTTCTGCAACCCCAGCCTTGCAACCAGATGAGCCACAGGCTTTTGTCTTTCTGCCTTGCATTTGTAGATGCTTGCAAGGGCTGGTGTTTCAGGAAATGCATATCCTTTTCCTTATCATCCTCCCAACCTTTTCATAAACATACCGTGACAGAATTGTAACACTCACTTCTGCTATTTTGACAAGTCTTCAACAACTTTGCTAGAGTCCATCATTTGTCTTTTACTGATGGATGAAGAGCATCCTCTACTCAAAGCTATTTCCTTTTGCTTGTCACTCCCACAATACTTTTTTCATTTGTGTGAGATTTCAAAACAAATGTGGCTCCCGGTTTTATCTTAAAAATGCCAACTTACTACTGGACCTTTCACTTCTGGAACAGATACTGTGTGATTGAGGTAATGCATGCTTGCTATAATCACTCTTAAAAAGCCCTCATGAGACTTTTGTCCAAATCCAGCTAGTTCCACTTGAACAATTCACTCAGCCAGATGAAATTTTACCACAGCTACATAGTTGAACATATTTTTAATCAAGAAGCAGCAGTCATTGGATGTACAACATAGAGTGGTACTGAAAAAGGAATTGTTCTTCATTCTGCACAACAGACATCTTTTATTTCTGAAGCTCTTTCACTTCCACTGAAAAAAAAAAAAGAGGAAAATAAGAAAAAAATTGTGTGGAATCCTTTACTCCCCCCAAGGATGAAGTGAAGCCATACCTGGGAAAATGCAAACCACAGAAAAATACTCTGGTTTTTTTTACATTAATCTATAAACCAGTTTATACTTTTTCTTCACCCTACTTGATTCTCCCCAACACAATATATCAAAAAATGGGCATAAGTACGTATACAGAAGAGGAACTGGGAAACTGAAAAAACTTAGTTATACAAACCACTTGTTTTTAAATGAAAGCACTAACATTGACACAGGACTTATTTTACTTGGAGAGTTGTAGATTCTGCCCTTACATGCAGGTTTTACAGAATGGATGTGTGCAGTTATCTTTGAAAATGTCACTTAATAGTCAGTGTAAAAACTGTGTGGGAAGGGTTTAGATCATACTTTTACTGAGGACTCAGCACTATAAATTAATCAAAAATCTCTGTGTGTGAGGTAGTCATGTGTCTTTAGGTAAAAATTACTGAAGTTATTAAAAAAAAAGAAGAAAGCAGATTTGATTTAGAAAATTAGCCATGATTAAGGAAGGTGCTTATTTTGACTGATCTGATTAATGCATAATGAGTAAAAATTGTCATTTACATTAAAATAGACAGCAAGACTAACAGCCGCTGAGCTGTGGCCACCTGACTCACCTCTGACATTACAGTTCCTTCTTCTAACAATAAGCTGTTTCATGTTTGCCTCTGAAACAAAATCATGAATTCTGCTTCAAGAATGTTGATTATGCAAAACCGAAGATTTTAAGAGAATAATTATTTACCAGCATTATCTTCTTGACACTCTCAGCAAAATGATGTGGGTGGTGTGGACAACTGATGTCAACTACAAAATTTATTGCAATAGATCAGGTTCTTAGATGGTGTAAATCTGACATTGATGTTGTTTTTATGTACCAAATATCAAATGAGGATATATTATATTTGTCTTATGGATATCAAAAGCATAGTGTGTTAAACCTTTAAAGGATAGCTATGTGTTAAATATTAATTGAGTAAAAGTGATAGAGATGCTTTGCCTTGGAAAAGGAGGGTTTAGACTCACTGAATTCTTAACCCAGAAAGGTGGAAAAATAACCCAGGAAAGATCTAGAGAAAGAGTTTAAAATGAAATTTTGAGATACCAGCAGAGAAATCTTTCAAAAATGTTGGTCAGCTTGGCATTTCCAAGCAGATTTAGGGACACAGGTAGTCTAGGGATCCTAGGGACCTCTGGTGGTCATCTTTCCCAGCCTGATACTCATAGCTGGGAAAGATGAGGCAAGGTTCAGCAAGTCAGCCATGGCCTTATGGAGAGCCTTGGAAGCTTCAAGAGTGGACCTTTCACCTCCTCTCTGCCTCAAAACTCTATCTGAGCTTACAATTCCCTTTCCTTGTAGGTGAACTGCCTGAACTGTGTTTTTATGGGGTGTTCTGGCTAGGGCTCCCTCGGTCCCTTTGGCTGGAGACCTTCCACCTTTGCATAAAATAAAGAAATGGTCACTGAGCTAGAAAGAGGAAATGAATCTCAGCAGTGGTGGCTGGGTCCTCTGTCTAATGAGTATATAATATTTTTATGCACAAGGAGAGAATACCTACACCATGACTTGAAAGGCTTCTCCCCTTTGAATACCCTTGTGGTGTCTTAGAACAGAGGGATCTAAATGCCTTCAGGCAGAGGTGAGATTGAACCCATCCAGGACAAAAGCTCTAATCACTGAACTATTAAGTAAAACAGAGCTACTACAGTTCCCTCCCATTCTTAGAAATTATGTCATTTAATTGCCCTTACTTTTCTTACAAACCAGCCAGAAATTATAAGCTTCCCTGTGGGTAAAATATAATATGAGCATGAAGATATATGGGAGGAGTGGGAGCAGAAGACCAGATCTGCAGGATAGAAAAGAAAGAAAAAATAATACATAGGTTTTTTTGAATGTATCAAGTGCTTTTTCTTTGGTCCATTGTTTGGCCACCCATCTGAAAAATCAATTATTTGCACAGTCATAATGAGGGCTACCACTATAAAATCTGCCTTTTTATATGTCATATGTAAGTTTGCCTCAGTAGCTGAAAGGATGGAGAAAGAAATCTGCAGATTTGTGTCAAGTGGCAGTTGCAAGAAAGGATTTTGGCAGCAGTTCATGCAGCAGTTTCTGAATTCTCCTTCCCTTCATTTCCTCTCTCAGCAGCCAACAAAATGAGTTGACACAAGGCAAATGCCTGCCAAAGAACTTTAACAGGAGGCAGTTTTTAATTAACAGGGGCCAAAGAAGGTGATAACCCCAAGGGTAGTGAGGAGAAATTAACATGGAAAAGCAGTTCCACGCTTCCGTGGGTCCCAAAAGGCCATTCGTATTAGTGGTGTCTGTTCTGATTGAACCTTTTCCATGTCTTTTTATTGATTCCCTTGTCAGAGTCTAACAGAAACACTGCTGGCCGTCAGTTGTTTGCTTGTGGTGGCAGCTTATGGCTCCAAACAGCTTCCTTGTAAAACATTCAGCATGGCAAGGTCTGTCACTGTGGTTAGCATTTCCCAGAAATGATTAATTTTCTTAGACCTAGAATAAAACCCAACAAAATTAAAGCTAAAGCCTACTGAAATGAAAGAAGTTCAGTTCACAGTTTCTCTCCAAGTAACTATTTCATCCTATTAACTGTTTGCCTGGCTTAGAGTAAAATGTTTTAATTATTAACCTCTTTAAAGTGAGATTTCGGAGCAGATAATCATGCTGGCTGTTTCAGAAAGGATTTAGCCATTTAGCATATCTGGCACTCGTTATTTTAAAAATAATATCCTGTGGATAAATATTTCAAGTTTCTCTTCCTGGGATGAAAATGAATAATAAATAAAGCTTGTAAGAGCTTGAGGAAAAACCTGCATAGCAAGCAAATATAAATAAGTAAAAAAAGAAACGTAATAAATAAATGAAAAGCTGACACCTTTATGTGTATCAGCGCCTGATCCAAATTCGACTAATGCCAAAAGGTGGAGGACCATTCTTTACAACATCTTAGGAAAATCCATGCTTATTTTTATATATTTCTACTGCACAGTCAACTCCATATAATAAAGAGCATAATTCAATAATATTTAAACAACTTTATAGAGGAGTGCCAATGTTTCCCTTCCTGCTTCCTAGAGACATAGAAAAAGGTTGTCATTATATGAAAAGGAAGTACTGTTCCTATTTCCTTCTTCAGAGCTAGGGCCTAAAGGTTGATGTTCATTTGGTTAGCTGACTTATTCAAAGAAAGAGTGGTTATCCCATTTCACTTGAAAGATGTCAGCCTCAGCCCTTCAGACACTTTAGCTATTTGAGTACACAAACTCTGTCCCTGGAAAAGCATCTCCCATTGACTTCAGTGGCAATGACACCTTCTTCAGGGTAAAAAGTTGGACTCTATACTACACCCTATTTTCCCTTCAGCCCTCTTTACAATAGGACTGAAGACTGATTGTTTATTTGCATTAATTTTTTCCAATGTTTGCATAGTGTACTTTACCAGGAGTGCACATTAATGCAAAAAAAAAAAAAAAAAAAAAAAAAAAAAAAAAAAAAAAAAAAAAAAAAAAAAAAAATCTAGTCTGAGATCAAACACTCAATCATACAGTGCATGAAAATATTTGAGGGACGTGAGAGTGGGAAAAATGCCAGTGAACTTATTGGGGAAAAAATCCAGTGCACACAGAAGACGGACCATATGTACATCTATTCCATGGGACATGTACACATAAATGTAGCATGTTTGAATGTTTCGTGTAATGATGCCCAAATGATAACCTTTTTTGTAATTGGTTAGAAATGTAAGACACCGAAGTATTTTATCTTCCATCTCCCTTTTTAAAACATCATGTGAGTCACAAATAATCTATATATTCCCTTGGCTGACTGCAGACATGCACTGGATAGTAAGATCTCAGTGAAGATCTGTTCACTGAGATTACTTGCTAGTCATAGTTTCTTTTGGTTGCTCACACTATATTAGCTGATAATGTTCTTCTCTCTGACTGTTTGACTAAAAAGTCGAAGTGGAAAGAACACAGTAAATAGTAAACCATGAATAATTAATCTTTCAGATTGATTTTCACAGTATAATCATTACTAGGGTAATGATTATTACTCTATTTTCGGGAGTCAGGAAGAATGGTAACTTTGTTCTCATGCTTTTGCTACTTACTATGTTCATATATGTAAACATTTTAACACAAGAAGATCTTAGGTTGTGCAAGAACAACATTTTCTATCAAAATATATTCAAAAGCAGCTGTGGCTTTTGAGTATTCCAACTTTTTGTGTTAGTGGAAACGAAAGCTGGGCCATCCTCAGACATCTGCAGGCAACCTGCTTGACCAACCTGATGTCCTTTAATGACCAGGTGAGCCGCCTAGTGGATGAGGAAAAGGGTTGGGTGTAGTCTACCTGGACTTCAGCTAGGCCTTCAATGCTGCCACCCACAGCATTGTCCTGGGAAAGCTGTCAGCCCTCAATTTGGTCAGGTGCACACTTCACAGGGTTAAGGACAGCCTGGATGGCTGGGCCCAGGGAGCAAATGGAGTGGGTGAATGGAGTTATGTCCAGCTGGTGGCCAGTCATGAGGGGTGTTCTCCAAGGCTCAGTATTGGGGACAGCCTTATTTAATGTCTTTATCAGCAACCTGGATCAGGGGATCAGGTGCACCCTTACTGAATTCACAGATGACACTAAGCTGGGAGGAAGAATCTGCTGGAGGGCAGGAAAATTTTGCAGAGGGATCTGGAAGGCTGAATGGCTGGTTGAGGTCAATTGGATGATGTTTAATAAGGCAAAGGGCTGAGTCCTGCCCTTGAGTCACAAAAACCTCATGCAGAGCTACAGGCTTGGGGACAGAGTGGCTGGAAAGCTGCCTGGTGGAAAAGGACCTGTAGATGTTGGTTGATAGTGGCTGAACATGAGCCAGTTGTGCCCAGGTGGCCAAGAAAGCCAATGGAATCCTGGCCTGTACCAGCAACTGTGAGGCCAGCAGGACCAGGGCAGTGACCATCCCCCTGTACCAGGCACTGGTGAGGCCACACCTCGAGTGCTGTGTCCAGTTTTGGGCCCCTCACTACAATAAAGACATTGAGGTGCTGGAGCGTGTCCAGAGAAGGGCAGGGGAGCTGGGGAAGGTTCTCAAGAACAAGTCTGACGAGGAGCAGATCAAGTCTGAATGGGGCAGTTTATGCTGGAGAAAAGAAGGCTCAAGGGACAGTCTATAACTCTCTACAACTCCCTGAAAGATGGTTGTAGTCAGGTGGGGATTACCCTCTTTTCCCTGGCATCTAGTGACAGGATGAGACAACAGAGTCTCAGGCTGTGCTGGGGAGGTTCAGTTTGGACATAGAGGAAGAATTTCTTCACAGAAGGGGTGGTTAAGCATTGGAATGGACTGCCCAAGGAGGTGGTAGAGTCACCATCCCTGTTCAAGAAACAAATGTGTTATGGTTATGGCACTATATGTTATGGTTTGGTTGATATGGTGGTGTTTGGCCAAGGTTGGACTCAATGGTCTTGGAGGTCTTTTCCAACCTTAATGATTCTATGATTCTATGACCTTCAACCCATTCTCAGGACTGCTATAGTTTAAGTAGCTATTGTTGATTCTTATAATTTGTAATTCAGCCTCAGTATTATTACAGAAGAACTTTCTGAAAATCATCTTGAACAGTGCCATTAACTGTTGATTTCCATTAAATTGCATATTACTGCCATCACTACTGATACTAATATTATTTGTACTGTGATTCAGAAAGCATAACTCAGAAATAGACTAAGATCTGTTGTTTATTTCACATATTTGATTAGGCTGCTTTTAAATGCAGTGTCCTTTTCTTGCTCTTTTTGGAGGTATTTTCACCCCCTCAGAATAGGTCATCCAAGGTAAATGTTGTCACTGACACTTGGTTTGCCACGACTAAAATGGCTAGGTTACACAGCTATGTAACAAGGGCTGTTTGTTTATTTACTTATTTTTTTTAATAGAATAAATGGTAATTGACATTAAACAATAGGAGCTATGGTAACAAGACTATTGCAGCTAGAAAGACTGCAAATATCAGCAGCCATTGTACCCTGGAACCCATGAGACTTCATAGCTAATCTTTGTTATTTCGCAATACATATACTCAGAGAAAACCCTTTCTCAGCCCAAAGAAAAGAGATGTTGATGTGTTAGATTTTTTTTTTTTAAGTATTTTCTATTTTCCAAATAGAAATGCTACATAGTTTCTAGCTGAAAAAAAACCCATAATGCATCTAGGCTGGCACTATTTTTTATTATCTCTGTATGTCACCATTTAAATAAAGACAATGAACACTGAGAAAATATTAATCTCCTCTTCCCCCCTCTTGAAAACAAATCTCAGAGAAAATACTGACAGATGATATTTTAATTTGTTTGACCTCTAAAGCGATTAAATAGTTATGAAACCTCTTCTCTTTAACAACTGGTTGAAGTACTTTATATTCTTTCCTCAAAGAGTAGCAGTATCCAGCTAGTAGCACTGTGATTGATTTTTCCATATCAGATACATTGTTATGGTCTATTGCTTCCATAGCAAACCTATAACATCTGTCTTCAAGCTCAGGCTGCAGTCCTGCACTACTCAGTGATACTTTATGCAACCACATCCTTCCATTATAAGTATGAGTGGATTAATATTGATTTTTCCCTCTTGTCCAAGACGGAAGGTCCATTTTAACAGCAATAAATTACACAGCTGAGAGATGAGGACATGCTTGGTCTTCCTTGGTCTTCATGCCACAGGTTATTGCTTTGCCTTGAAACCAACTTCTGATATTTTAACCCATTACAAGGCTAAAATTAATAGTTGTCTCCAGGTTTAAATACTTGTTTGGGTTATGTTGACAATAAAAATTCTCAGTTGCCGGTCCTAGTAACAGCTCTTAACTCTAACCACGAGTGGCAAGAGTGATCTTCCAAAGCTTGTGCACAGGCAGCTTTGGAAATAAAACTGCCAAGAACAGCACTAGAGCAGGAATGCCAAGCAGTCAGAACTGACCAGTTGCTCAGAAAGAATGTCTAATGAGGGCAGTAACAAAGAGAGTAACAAGGTAGTACTGAGTAGCAGACACAGCATTGTTGTGAGGATGCACTGAACTAATGATACACCTTTCATGAATGTCATGCGTGATACTGCTGTCAAATCCCTCTAGACTGGTGAAACTTTTCACAGCTTCCTTTTCCAGCGTTACTTGGCTGATGAATGGACACTTAAAACACATTTTCAGATCTAGAGCCTGCAACGGGGAACAAATCTTCAGGAAATTAATTGTTAAGTACAGACACTTTAACGGCTCCTGCTTGGTTTCACTTGAAACACCAGATTCCTCATGGTGTTCTGCATACTTTGTGGTGTGCTTCTCTAGTACTGGCTGGTCACTCTTGTGCTTTTAGGCAATGTTGCATTAATATGAGTTTTATTTTGCTGTGTTTTTCTGGTTCATCTGAAGTATTTTTGCAGCAGGAAAGAAATTTTTAATATGCTGTTAACAGATATAGGCCTTTTAGTCTGAAAGAGACACGTATGTAGAGCTTGAAATAGTAATGTATGGGGCTAAATTCTGGTGTGGAAGGCAGAAAATCTGCCCGGGAAATGATGCAGCCACAGGGATGTCAAATAACCAGTTGCAAACACAAGATCCTTGAGGGAAAAGGAGCTGCTGAGCCAGTGGCTCCCTGTGGCCCTGGGCTACCACAGCAGTGACACCTGCGGGTGCTCAGTGCTCATGGGGACATCATCTTTTCCCTTACAGGCAGCTCACCATGGGCCTGGGGTGACTGTTCTCTTCTCTTCTCTTTCCTGTTCAGGCAGCAGTTTCATCAGTGTGCTGTAATCCAGCTAGCATCAGAACAGGTCTTCATGTACAATAATAACTTTTCTAACCCAGTAGCCTATTTATAAATGCGTTGAGAAGATGTGTGGTTGAGTTTCTAGAGGAATAGGAGGCTAGAGAAGTTGAAGGCTATTGAGATTGCTAGTTTATAGAAAGTATTAAAAAAGGGTAAAAATGGTTATAATCTGGAAAAAAATCCTAGTCCATTTACTTTCAATCTAAAATGTACTTTTTGCTTTGTCTATTGGGCTCCTTTTTTTTTAAGCACCTATAAACTTGTCTATTAACCTCCAATTGCATGTGGTCAGAAGAAAAATCAACCATTCTAGATCATAGCTTTTCTCAGGCTTCAAGTCGTGCCGATGGTTCAACACTTTTGCATGTGTTTATGCCAAAATTACTCTAATAGCATTTACTGTTTGTATTACCTACAGAAGAACTTGGCCAAGTATTTATTAATAAATCAAAATTCTCCCAGATAAAATAATGAAAGAAACAGGGGAAAAAAAGACCATCTTGCCAGTTATGTTTTTAGCAGAACATAACTGCATAGAACAGTCCTTTCAGAGAACTACACCTGTAACTTGGAAAGGGGTTCTCATCAGCAATCACTGGCTAGAGCTGATAAATATCAACTACAAATGTCTCTAGAAGAATATTAACAACAGGGATAGGAAACTTTATTCAAAATACAGACTGGAAAGCTATATTCAAAATATTTTCAAATGTATATTCAACATATTCAAAGCACATCTGCTAGAAGAAAACTTGTCCACAAGCATGAGATGAGGATAGATGTAGATAGAGTTTTTCTCCAAAAACATCAGCTCTAATATTCTTAGGGAAAAAAAAAAGAAGGAACAAAACTGTTAAATTCTGCTAAAGTACTTTAATGGTAACCAAAACAAAAACATTGAGCCTGTAGCAATTTTAAATTTTGCAAAAGCCTTGTCTAAGCATACCAGCAGCTTTTCTGAAGACAGTTCTGACAGTTACATTTTCTTGAAGATTTTCTAAGCAGTAAGGAAAGCTGAGACAAAAATCTTTCCACTAACTGGAGAGAAAAAAAGCTTTTGGTGTGGGGTCAAAGTTCAAGCTAGCAAAATATATGTATGTGGTTGGAACATCCCACCTCAGCTATCTCTGAATTCACTGGTAGGTGCAGAAAAGAAAGTGTGAATTAAGAGAAATTACCACCAATGTAAAGGGAACATGCTGTTTTAGTTGAACATGAAGGTTGAAATATTTTCTGAACAAAATCTCTGTATAAGAAGCTGTCTTAATTTGAATACCACTAATGTGGTAAAGGTTTAAATTACACTCCTAACCAAGCAAATTTCACAATATTTTTTTTGATGTATTTAGACTCTGATTTTATCCAGAAATTTTTTTGTGAATGAGTTTTTCAATCATTTGCTGTTTGGAATTTCTTGACAGTGTTTTATGTGAAGAAACTTAATTCATTGTATCATGCAGATTTTTTACTGGGAGCAACTACTTGCATATTCATATTTGTCCTGTGAGATGCATATTGCACAGGTGGCTACCCTTACATCCTAATGTGGCCTTCTGAGCTACTTAGGGACATAAGTGCCTTCCCTCTTGTCAGGAAAAGGCTAGAGATATTTTTATTCTTTTTTATTCTTCCTTTTTTTGAAATAAACTTATTATCATGGTGCTTGAGTGTTTTGTCCTCATGGCAAAGTGTTATTCATGTCAAAGGAGTTCAAATGGGACCTTTAAAATGTTATCATTTTCTCTTTTACAGTAGAAAAAAAAGATTATTGTACACTATATATACAATATTGTATATATAATATTGTATATTATATATACTGATGTACTCAAGATTTAAAGACATCTTGCTGACTGACAGGAGTGAAACATTTGTCAAGAAAAAAAGATTGGGTTACTAAGTTTTTAAATAAATATCTTTTGTACAAGGACAAGTTTTGGGGGAAGAGTCCTTTTTGGTTGGACCTATTGGTGTACTTAGAAAAATCGATGAGAGTTGTGATATGAAAAAATCTTTCCTATGCCATAAAGGTTTATAGTATGATTTTAATATGTAGCTTGATGACTTCCTTATGAAAGAATGGTTGGAGCTAATAATTTCTTAGAGGGGTGAAAAATGCCTCCAGTCTTTTCCCTGCAGGAGTATTTATTTGTTTTCACTAGAAATGCAGTGGGTATTTCCTTCACAGTAATTGATTAGTATGAAAAATTATTTTGGAGAAGAAGTCCTGTTTGAAGAGTTATTTGTGATATTTTAAGATATTATTAAATAATTCTTAAGAAGATGTATATTATCCTATTAGATTACATTTTCCCTCAGCATTACTAAACTCTTTACTTATTACTTTATCATCTTGCATAAACTGTCAATATTCATAACTAAAATCTAAAACGGGAAAGAGTGACATATGATAGAAACTGATTTCTCTCTGCAATCATAGTTTCAAAATACCTCCAGCTATTTTTATTGTCATAATTTGTTTCAAAATATTTAAAGAATTTGTACATGAGATACAGTATTACAATTTTATGAGTCTCATTAGAGCCTTCAATCAGTGAAAACAACAAGGCTAGGGTGCATGAGGTGCATGCTGCTTCTCGAGGGCAGTGCAGAAACTCAGTGTTCTGAGGCAAATATAATCTATCAGGTTCTGAAGAGGAGCAATATTTGTCCTCTATTTCTAGCCAGGGGAAGAGTGGAGGTTCTATGACTCCAGCTTCCTTTGACTTCCTTGCACATCAGCTAAAGCCAAGCCAAACCCCTTACCACAATCATTCTCCTGGCAAAGGAGTCCAGGTCCCTTGCATTTTGTGCAGAGTGAGATGCTTGGACTAGATACCAAGTGCTCATCTCCTCCAGAGGCCCCACCATGATGCTGTGCAAGCCCCAGCCTTAGTGTGCTGCCACCCAAAACAACGATTAGCCTGGACATTTTTATTGCCTCAAACTATTTTCAAAGTCTATAAACAGAGGTGACAATAAGGGATTTTCATATTCATAAACTCAAAGCCATTTTCCTTCTAGCCATGGACAAATAGTAAAGGAATTAATATAAAATCAGGTCTACACTGTGTGTAGAAGTTCTGAAACATAGCTTTTTTTCCTTGAATAAAGTAATTGTTTTAGAAAAGTATATTTCATATATGTTTGTACAGAAAAAGGCAAATTGGAACACAGCCTTATATATCCTTATTAATTTAGTTTCAGGTGTGTTCTTTCATAATAGCATTAAGATTACAAGCAATGTTACAGAAAAACTACTGTAAATAAGGATTCCTTGTTCTCCTATGTATTACAATACAATCCTGAAATATATCATCAAATACTGCTTATTCTAAGATTTCGTTATATATGCCATGTTCGAAGGAAATCTCAGCACAGGCAGAAAAGACCTGAAAGAGTCCAACAATCTCCAAACTTGGTTCCCATCACAACTTGAATTTGCCCTAAGGCAGATGCTTCAGAAAGAACTAAATAGATCCATTACTTAAGAAAACTTTGAGACAGTTTAAGAACCTGGAATGGTATTTCATGGAAGAAAAAAGCTGTGGCAGATTTCATACCATGTATAGGCTCCAAAAATACAAACACCATTTTCTAAAAGGGAATATATATACAAAAGCAGATGTTATAAATATATGACTCATATTAATTCAGCACTGTTCCCTAAAATGACCTTGCAAATCAGAGAAGACAGGTTCAATATTCCTTTGGGGAAACACTGAATGTACCTACATGAGCTTTTAGTTCTCATCAGGAGTATGCTTTTGAAGCAGATCTCCATGTTGTCTCTACTTACTGCACTTTGGTTCATAGCACATGGACATCAGCTTGCTCAGTATGGTTTTCTTTTAGATGAAACTAAAATGAAGTACACTTGGAGAAGCCACTTCATGCATCCCCAGCCACAGCCCAAGAGAAATGGTCCTCAAAAAAAGGAGAAAAAATAGGAAAGAGCACACAAATCCCCCTGAAATGTGTGCTGAGTGTGTTTCAGGTTCTTACCATCAGCCACCACCCCACAGAGCTGTTTGGTTGCTTGAGTGCTCATGTAGATCCAGCCAAAGTTGCTGCAGATTGCTGGTGGGGATGTACACTGCAGCAAGAGTGTATCACTCAAAAGAACAGATCCTGCAGAATATTACATTTCACAGAGAAGAAGTTTTGATAGGAGAGGGGAAAACACAGCAGAAGAATATTTTTTTGAAGAAGATTAAAGCTATAGGTAGCAGTCAACAAACATTGCAGTGGGATTACTGTGCCTTGTCAATAGCACTGCTTGTTAACAGTGGTAAAAATTTTTCTACTATCTCAGAAACCTGTATAATTTTGAGTTGGCATATTAATGGCTTCTGAATTTGTCCATGTGTGCACATTTTTTCAATATTTTTTGAGTTTTTCTTTGTGAAAGGATGAGTTAATATTTTCTTTAATTAAGGCAAATGAGAATAAATTGTTGGCTAAGATATTTTTTGTAGTCGCTAGAATTAAGATTAAGCTGCAAGTATCTGTGTGATGGAGAAATTTGTATGAATTTGTGTGGGTAGAAAGGAGATGTGCCTTCTCCCACATGCCTGTATAGAAGGAGTTTCTACAGAAAGCCAAGTACCTTAAAGGACCTCACTGAAAATATAGCAGTAAATGTCAACATGTCTATGAGGTTTGCCACAACTGTAAATTATGCTGAGCATGAAACAAAACTGAGCATGAAACAAAACAGTAAGAAAGAGAATAAATGCAATTATAGGGAAAAACCAGGTGGTTTTTTTTTGTGAGACTACCTATAAGCTGTAGAATTCATGGTGAAACTCCTGGATTGTGTTCAATTCCCATGCTGCTCTTAAAGGAGACAGGCTGTTGGTTCTGATCGCCCAAGTAAGTTCATGGTCCATCATGAGGTGGCTTTCCCATGTACGGTTGTAGAATCACCGAATCATAGAATGATTTGGGTTGAAAGGGAATTTTTAAATCATGGTTGCAACTCATCAGTATGGGCAGGGACACCTTCCACTAGACCAGGCCCCCATCCAACCAGCCTTGAACACTTCCAGGGATGGGGCATCCTCAGCCTCTCTGGATAATCTGTTCCAGTGCCTCACCACCTCCACAGGAAAGAGTTTCTTCTTAATGTCTAATAAAAATCTACCCTCTTTCAGTTTAGAGACATCTTCCCTTGTTGCCTTGGAAAAAGTCAGTCTCCAGCTTTTTTGTAGGTCTTTCTGAAAGGCTGCAATAAGGTCTCCTTGGAGTCTTCTCCAGGTTGAACAACCCCAACTCTCTTAGCCTGCCTTCTACAGAGGACATGATGCCAAAGCATTTGTGTTTGCTACACACTTGAAATAGTGCAATTCAAAACACTTGTTTATGGCTTTAAACATCTCTTTCTGCCACCTGGCAAAACTACCTCACCGTATAGTCATGTTGGGAATCGGCATAGGTACAACAAGATATCATTTCTGCTGGAGTAGGATGTTTAAGTGATTCCGTGTCATTAAAGTCAACAAGGTTAATTATAATCATCATAAGATGCAGCAGCACTGGGTTTAAACTAGAGTTTTTCTGTCCTCTAGGAGTGGCTGATCACTACAACAAAGAGGAATTAAACTGAAAGAGGCAGGAGTTGGTGAACACCATATGCAATTATATATTGTCACACGTAAGGGGGAAAATTACTAAAGAAGAAGACAGACCCAGGGTGAATATAAATGAAGCATGATGGGTTAAATACCGTGAAATTTTACAAAATCATCAAGACTCATCAGGAAATCTATCCACTCTCAGGCAATGGTCAGTGCTGTTAGGAATCATTTAGCCTTTGGATCCTTTGGGAATCACTATTTTCTAACAAATTCCTTCTTAGCCTGGCTCTGCCAAATTCAGGTGGCATATTCTGCATTTTCTGAAACTTGCAAAACTCACCATGGCTTCTCCCAGAACATTTAAAAAACTGTGGTACATTGAGGTGCAGTGTAAAACAACAGAGTACAACAAACCCCAAAACAATTCCGCAAACACAACCACAACAAATCAGGGCACTATTTTTAATAAGGTACTTGACTAAAGTAATGTTGTTGTTGACACTGGAATGACATCTCTTACTCATATAGTACAAATGATTTGCATTTGGATTTTACTAACTCCCTCTCCTTCTACTTGCAGTGACACTACTAAACAAGCGTCATAGAGAGGAGACTGTTTTGATTTTTGTTTTTCTTTAACTCTTTGAACTACAAAGCTGTTTTTAAGAAACAGAAAGAATTCTTCTAGGCTTTTTTTTTGTTTGCTTTTTGCATACTGTAGTCATTAGGGCAAATATCTTGGCTCAAGTTAAATAAAACATTTAGCTGTTATCTTTGGCAGATGGATATTCTTGATGGTAGACTGAATTTGAGGCCCTGTGCTCAGAGTTCAGAGGTCATGTGTGAATTTGTTATGCTCTCTGGTTCACTCAACAAAATTAATGAATCTGGTGAAATTCTCATGAAGTGTTTATTTTTTAATGTTTCTATAATATACAACAAATTATAATTTATGAGGTGTAATTGAAGAAAAGTCTAGAGGAAGTTGTGTATAAGATTAGGGGATTATTAAATCAATTTTATTGTGTTTTCAAAACTTAAAATATTTTACAGTTACAATAAATTGAGAGTGCTATCAACCCACAAATTTTAATAATTTAATAAATATTCTGCTGTAAAGCAGGGCATATGGCCAAATCCCAGAGTGATTTGTGCACAGAATATTATCATAGTAATATAATATTTTGTCTTTACCTAGATAGTGGAAGAGTGATCTGTTCTTATCCATAACACATGGTGATTGGTCATTAGTTTTAATGAACTGCATCTAAGAACTTGCAGGAGTTAGGAGGATAGCTGACATCCCCCTCCTTTTTCTCCATCTGTTTAAGGCTGTTAGATACTGCTGTTGAATACAAGGAGGGAGCATCACTTTTTACCTCTCTTGAAGCATGTTGACCTTTTAGGCTCTTGGCAAAGTGACTGCAATGTCAATATACATCTTATGGGAGACTGAAGGCAGTTATTCATCTCTCAGTGCTTGCCCAGAAGGAAACAAATAGGAAAAATGTGAATTTATTTTTCTTGAAGGAGGATGAGACTGAACAGAATGAGAAAGCAGCTGCTGCTATTGGGGTGTGTGTGTGTGCATTCCTTATTTTTTAAAAATTATTCTTACTATGTTCTGGTCATAACTATGATTTTGAAACAGCACCATGAAAATTATCTGGGGAAATTTTTTTGCACATAGCCTTGGCAAACTCTGTCCTGACAGTAGAATATAACACAGTGAAAAATTTGAGATCTTCTCCAAGAGTAGCTGTTCAGCACTGGACGGTGGGAGCAGTGGGGTGAAAGAGATTCAGTGCAGGACTCTTTCCAGATCTTGATAAGGAAGATCCAACAACAAATGCTGTAATAAGA
This sequence comes from Dicrurus megarhynchus, assembly GCA_013399195.1. Taxonomy (NCBI): domain Eukaryota; kingdom Metazoa; phylum Chordata; class Aves; order Passeriformes; family Dicruridae; genus Dicrurus; species Dicrurus megarhynchus. Next base: position 11,978 of record VXAD01004188.1, on the reverse strand, counting down.
TAACTGTTTTAATAGGTGGAGGAATACAGATACCCAGCAAATCTTAAGTCCCTTCAGTTGCTGGGCACCCTGCATTTGTGCAGCATCAGTTGGAGCCCAGACAGATTTTCATACATCATGCTGTTCAGAGCTGACCCTGTCCATGAAGGAAAGCTCTCCTTTTTTGTCATATAATTTTTTCACAAGAAAACAACTCTGTTCTAATAAGAACTTCTTGCAGCCTTTTTAGATAAAGGAAAGGCCATAAAGGTGGTTCAATAGCTGGGCAGTACCCAGTGGAAGCTGCCTGCAAAATTCTCTCTTGCAATGTGTAGGCTTAGTTTATGCTGCAGCCAAGGAACTTTTGTTGCACAGTACAGCACCAAGGGCCTCACCTTATGTGTAGCTCAGTACAGCACAGTCCAGCACAGTCCCGTGCTTCATTAGGTTCTCTGTTCTGTTTATCACTAGTTCTTAAATGTGCAACACTCTCCCCGTCAGGTTCAATGGAGTAGCTATCCAACAATGGCATAACTGACTGCAGAGCTGTGTGCAGTGTGACATCTCCATTTGTTGACAATATAGCACCTAGGAATCATAATTTATTTTAATAATATAATTTATGAGATATATTTCAATAATACACTGGGAGTTTTTTCTGGAAATTCAAGTAACAAACTCTAAAATAAAAAGAAATCCCTCATTTTCTTCTACTTCTCCCACACTAGAAGGACTCTACAGATGAGATAGATGAGATTTGATCCAATTTGCAGTGACTTAATAGAGGGAAGAGTTGTATGATAGCTGATAATCTATATTAACTATTTGCATCATATACAAATACAATTTCAAAATCTATTGAAAGGATGTGCATATGTGCATTAATTCATCCATTTTTTCAAAGGGAGAATCCATTTTCTTTCAGATTATGCTTATCTCATGTGACAGAAATCCTCATTTATTAGTGAATAAGACCATGTATCGAGTGACTCTTTCTACCTTTGAAGAAATTTCATTTTGTGACTGTATATATATATGTGTGTGCACACTTCAGATACATTTTGACTTAATGAAGAGCGTAATAAAAATCAGCATTCATAGCTTCTGTGTAGTCAGATAAATTAGTTAATGCACAAACTGAGCTCTTATGTATTATGCAAAAGATTAGTTCTAAGATTTGCATAATGTGCTACAAATGACCTACTGTTTCAAACAGTAGCAGCTTGGTTAAAAGTGGGTTGACGTCAATAAAGTAATTACTCCTAGCTTGGCACATCTCATTCATTGTCAAAAGTTCAAGTCCCTGTAGTGCTGAGAGAACAGCTGAAAGACATTGAAGGCAGGTTAAAGCAAAAATAGTACAACAATAGCCAGCAGGAAGGGCAGAGAATGGTCAGAGCTATTGGCATAACAGGGATTCTTAGCTCTTCAGCATCTGATCCAAAACCCCATTAAAATGAAAAGCGGGCCTTGTGCCTCCTTAAAGAGTGTTATTATTCTGAACCACAAACTGCAGATCTGAGTTATGAGATTGTACTAATTCAGACCTGGCTACACGGTTAACTAAACCTTAAATCAATGCAATTCCTGAGAAGGGGGGAAATACCCTTTCCTTACAAATCTTGAAGTAATTACGTGGTAGATCCACTACATGAGAAACAGCAAGAGCCTGAATTTACATAACGAGTCTGATCATATCAGGGGGCAGCAGAGAGAGTGGAGTGGAAACGCATGGACTCCAGTCAGTCCTTGGTTTGGTTTCTGATATGGTCAAAGCCCTTACTTTCCTAAGGTGTCAGATAGGAAAAGTTTTTGTAAAAACAGTCTCACAAAATTTTGTCTTGCTACATCAAACAGCTTACAAGCACAAGTCCATGGCACTAACACTAATCAACATGGATTTTCTGAGTCAGCATTAATCTAAAAATATTATTCTCTAGCTATCTCCTTATACAGGCAGTCTATACTGAAGGCATTTCAGTCCCTACACACTCCTGGGGGCCAAAAAACCTTTTGAATTGGTGCTGTTAATAGAACTTCTTAACTTGCTCTCAAACAGAGAGGATTAAGTGGATATTAGAATGGTTAACTCCAGATTGACTGAGGCATGTGAACAGAGCAATTAAAAGAGATACATACCACCACTGACTGCACAATGGGCTTCTCTCTGTCAGATGCTGGAAGAAGCACACAGGCATTTTGTGTTCTATGTTGGCCAGGAACACAGGTACATAAATTCATTTTCTGTAATTTTAATCTAATTTTTAAGTGGATTCTTAATAATTTTTAAAAATAAATCAGTCAATACACAAGGTATTTTCACTTTACTTATTTTGTTCTTATTGAAATTAAAAAAAGGCCATAAATGTTTTTTTACTTTAGGGGCAAGAAGAGTTTGCAAACCAAATAATTTTTGGCTGAGGCCATCTTAAATTATGGTTTTCTTAAGGTAGAATAAGGTCTAATCCACTCTTGTAGTATCAAATGTGAGCTGCACATGTTGAATTTCAGTGTTGCCAATTTGTGCAGCTTGTTAGTATGGCTCTTGTAATATCTTACTGTGCCAGTGAAGCCTCAGGCACCAATGCTGTGTGAAAACATAAACAAAAAATTAGTGGGTCTTCAGGTTACAGAAAAGAATCTTTGAGAACCAAGTCATATTTGAAGAACTGAAAAAAGAAGTAACTTTTGTGGCTGGGGGCAGAAAGAATGGTTGACCAGCAGTGCGGAGCAGCGGGGAGGGAGGGTGGAATTACAGCTTCCAGAGGAAACGGCTGCCTTGGGGTGTCCATGGTCACTGCCGCACAGGACGATATGTCCTGTGCTTTGCTCTTACAGTACTCTAAATGTGCCATGTGCTTCTACTGTCAACAGGGCTCTGTTTGGGAAGCCTTGAGCAGTTAAGGGCCTGTGTATCCTCCAGAATGGGAGTTGCACCCCGGCGTGGCTACCCAGGGCTTGTGAATATGTTAGCCTGCTTGCTCCGTTCAATACTAGCACTTGTTCCTGCTCTGACTTCTGCTATCCTTCCAATTTCTTACACAGTGCTGCTCAAATGATTGACTTTTAAATAAAAACCCCGTGTTGCTCAAAAACAAATGAAAGAGTGAGAACCCCTTCCTTTCATTAACAGACACAGGCATAGCAAATGGAATAGGTGGACCAGCTGCTTTCAGTACTGAGATACCTGGGTTTTATTCTGGCCACTCTATCAGGAGGAAGATTACATGCTTGAATATCTTGTTAAAACCTCTTCTGGGAAAAAGAAACAAGAAATTGAAAATTGTATACTTCATTCAAATATTATATAATTTCAATGCTTTGGTCATCATGGGGAGTAGTAAAAAAGCAAGTAGGGTATCTAATTATGGTAACTGTTTTCAAAGACTTGGTAACAGCCACAGGCACAGTCAGGTCATTTTTATCAATAAGATAAAGTCTCACTGTTTCACTAGGAAGCAGTGTTTGCAGCTATCTTATGACAGCCAGTGTTCTGTCTTAATTAGTAATATCATTTCTACTTCACCTAAAATAGCTGAAGGGTTCTCCTGGGATCTATTCTTGGATACGATTTTGTTTAATCTTATTATTAATGGTAATAATTTTTTTTCTTGCTTGGATTATCATCTGTATGCCAATGATTCCATTATTTAAACAAATAATTATTACACATTACAATTCCATTTACTGCATGACAATAACAAATCATAGTTAGAGCTCATTCAAAGTAAATTAGTTCTAAAACACTAATAAAATTAATTGCAAGATGCTTGATTGAAAAATAGAAACAGCTAAAACAGGAGCTCTTTATCATGGTCTTTGATAGTATATTACTTAGTGGAATAAACCTACTAGCCTTAAATATCTTGGTGCTTGTTAGCAAACAAAGAGTAATTGAAACTTGGTTGCTAAGAAACATTATTTCTCATTGTTGACAATCATGATTTTCTTTGATTGCTGCTTCTATTGTTGTTCATTACACAAGCTAAATGTTTTCCCATAACATTGTGAAAACATGCTTTGGATTCCAATTGTTCTATGTGATACCCCTGGGTCTGTTTAAAAAGCTTCCAGCAGCACTGTATGCTCCTGGAAGAGCGGTGGTGTGGGATTTTCTGTGGTAGATGTAAATTTTTGGAATGCCAAAGATACATGAATGCAAGCTGTAATTGCAGTCCAAGGTTAGCAATGCTAGCCTTCTCTCATATACTGCAGGTGGAAAAATTTGTAACTGTACTTTTCTTGATGTCTAGATGTCTTAGCAGCACTAGATACATTTTTCAGATGCTAACACTGACTTTTGGGAAAGCAATTTAGTAATCTGAAAAGGGGTTTTATTTTAAAAGTTTTTTAAGTCCCAAAAAAGTGGCTTTAGTTCCCCTCAAACCATGAATCAAAGTCCATAAAAAACGTAGCCACATTTGTAGCTGGAAAAGTATTCTTTGGCAAAAGTCAGAGGTCTTTGATTGCTGATACAGGCAGCTATCTACAATTTCTTCCCCAAGCAATTCTGTTTGATCAAATCATGTAGCTGGCAGATTCTATTCCAAATTTTTTTGTGATTAATGCAAGGGATGAAAAATTAACAGCAAAAAACTCATCCATGCTTGATTATTTTGATCCATTAGATAGGTAAGTTCTGTTTTAGGTCAAAACTCTGGTTTGTGAAAATTACTTTAATATTCAAATGGGAAAAATTAAATAAAACAAATTTAAAGGTTTTAAATTGTAGGGAAAGAGGAAAGACTTGGAATAAAGGCTTGCACTATGAACTAGAAGAGTCAGTGAGGATTTTTCATTCTCCAGTAGGTGCATGATTTTCTTTGTAGAGAACTATGTCATATCCCTTTTCTCTTGTCTGCTGAGGTGTCTTTTAGCTATTAACTTCCTCAGGATGGCTGAGTGTTGCTTATACCTCTAAGAGCAAAGAGTCCACAAGTGCAGGAAGTGCACACTGCAACAATTTACATGACAAGATTGGTTTACAGAGCAATTTACAGCATAAATTTTCAGACTGGGAATGTATGCTTTGGAGTGAGGCCAACTGCAGTTTAAGGAGGAAGGAGGTATTACCAATTTTGTTTTGACTAGAGGTTTTTCAGATCAGGACTTATAACCTTGTGTCTGTGAAGTACCCTGAAAAATTAAGTCGGAACCCGTCTGAGCAGAGAGCACAGCTGTTACATACATCAGTCCTTGTGCTGTAAAGAAAACATACATCATCAGAGAGATGCTTCTGCCAGAAAGAGAAATGAAATTTGTGTCTGTATGTGTGTGTGTGCATATGTGCCCGATTATTGGTTTCACTTAGAAACTCATTGTGGCAAAGTGTGTTGTCTGCTGTAGTCCTCTAAAGACTGAATTTCCATGCTGAAAAGTTTGAGGTTGAACTCTTTCAAATAATTTCCGTGTCTGAAGATATTTTTTTCACTTTCTGATCTGAAAAGCTGGTTCTTTTAATTTATTTAGAGAGGGATAGCTTCTACTTCTTGAAACTGCTGGGAAATAAGGTTTGTATTTATTGTGTAAAAGAGGAATATGTGGAAGAGCATCAGACTTCTTAAATTTCTTCTGAAAGGAAAGTAACTTTTGCAATGCATCTCAACAAATCCTTTGTGTGTTTCCATGTGTAGTAAATATATGCTGATGTTGATAAAATCTGTTTTCCTAATGAGTGTTTTAGTATTCTTTTGTTCCTTTGTATTAAGTTCCTATTAACCGGCTTACTGTTTAGGTACTGTGACTAATTCTTGGTTTCTAGTTCCTAATTCGATTACCTAATTAATGGTTTCCAGAGTTCCAGAATGATGGTACTTTTATAAATGCAATGCAGCTACCACTGTTTTTCAGTATGGCAGGAAAGGACTGAATGTCAGTCAACTTCCTATTGAAATATTTTAAGAGAAAANGCAGAATTCATCCAGCAGTCAAAGCAAAATTTTAAAGGATTTTATGTGATCTGAACGAGGCAATTACATATTTAAAGGGAGTTTCTCTGTTAGAGTAAGCCAGACTGTGTGTCTCTTGAGAATCCCTCAAGTTTTCAGTCTATGTATTCTACATGTGCTGTACGATTTTGCACCACACAGGAGCGAAGCTATAAATTCTGCTATCTGTTATCTGTGTGGAATTACAGAGTGTGAGGCTACCTAGTCTTTTGGGATTTTATTCATTCAAGAAGAGAAAGTGTATTCATAAAATCTAGCCACCTAGTAACAATGAGGAAGTACTATCTGTGTATAGAAAGCAGATTAGGCTGGGGTCGGTGACTTTATGACAGCTACTCCAGTATATTTTATTTAAAAGGCAAAATGCCAGAGATTTAATGCCTTTGAAAACAGTGCTATGTAAAGCCTACGTTTTATGATGAACACAATAGAGGAACAGCAGTGACAGCAAAGAGTGATTTTAATTTCCTTAAATATTCCCTCTTTCCATAAGAGTCCCTGTGTCACATCATCCTTATGAACACTGCTGGAGTCTCACAGTAGGACATTTACTCTGGAGAGATGTTTGTCACATGTGGACTGCCTTCAACCCAGGAATTCAGTTGCATATAAAGCAATATGCTGAAGGAAGGCAGTTTGGAAAAAGGGGAGAAAGGCTTGAAATGGCCTCAATAAAACCATCATCTTCTGCAGGTTAACTTTCCCTAGGTAGTAAGCATCACTAAGCAAAAGAGAAGACCAGAGACATTAGTATGCTGAATCCATGCTGCAAGAATGATTATAAAACAAGATGCTGAGCAGATGTGACATAATAGGAGAAGTCAGTGTAAAGAGTAGAGGGAAGAGCACATTTTATCAAGCTGTGCCACATGTTTTGTGGAAGCTGATATCTACGTCAAGACGTGACCCACCTGACATTTCACCTCTGTCCAGGTGTTTGTTCTCCAGACATGGTAGCTGTAGGTGGATGAGTGGGTACAACTGTAATGTGGGTAATTTCTGTATTTGTGTTCATAGTCATATTATGCTATCTATGAGACCAGTATTTATGCCTGCATTCCCAGTTTACTTCAGAAATGATCCCATTAAAATCAATGAGCATATTGGTCCAATTCAAGGGAAAGGAATCTGGTGTCATACCAGTTGAGAAGTGTGTATGACAATTCACTTGCTCATGAAAGAGGCACCAAGGACATTCAAAGCTGCTACTGCTACCTGAAACAAGAAAGCAAGAATTTTCTGCCTTTTACATGAACTAAAAGGAAGATTTTTAATATCTAGACCCTCATCTAGTTATGATGCTGTGCATAATAGTATCTGTGGGCACTGGATTACATTTACTGTTCCTTCTAATTACTCATTACACATACACTCTTGTAAATGTCATTACACTTTTCTGGGTGGTGGTGATAGAACATGTCTGAGCTCTCTAACCCCCCCATGGCTATGTTCAATGGCCTCTCCATTCTGGTTTGAAAAGAAAGTTAATCATCCAGCAAGCCTCATTAAAAAAAAAAATCCCAAACCTCTTAAAAAAAAAAAGAAGGAAAAGGAAAAGACAAGAAAAGACAAGACGAAAAGAAAAAAGAAAAAGAAAAAGAAAAAGAAAAAGAAAAAGAAAAAGAAAAGAAAAGAAAAGAAAAGAAAAGAAAAGAAAAGAAAAGAAAAGAAAAGAAAAGAAAAGAAGAAAAGAGAAGAAAAAAGAGAAGAGAAGAGAAGAGAAGAGAAGAGAAGAGAAGAGAAGAGAAGAGAAGAGAAGAGAAGAGAAGAGAGAGAAGAGAAAAGAAAAGAAAAAAGAAAAGAAAAGAAAAAAGAAAAGAAAAAAGAAAAGAAAAGAAAAGAAAAGAAAAGAAAAGAAAAGAAAAGAAAAGAGAAAAGAAAAAAGAAAAGAAAAGAGAAAAGAAAAGAAAAGAAAAGAAAAGAAAAGAAAAGAAAAGAAAAGAAAAGAAAAGAAAAGAAAAGAAAAGAAAAGAAAAGAAAAGAAAAGAAAAGAAAAGAAAAGAAAAGAAAAGAAAAGAAAAGAAAAGAAAAGAAAAGAAAAAAAAGAAAAGAAAAGAAAAGAAAAGAAAAGAAAGGAAAGAAGAACAACTGTCAGGGTCTTAAGTTTGGTGCATGGTTTACAGTAGCCTGAAAATTTTGCAATATTTATGTGCATTTTATTCAGTGTATGCACAAAGCACTTGTCACTCTGAGTCAAGAGAATGAGATGTTTGAGTGCTATGAAAAATGAGACAATGTTCTGCTACCAGTGTTTGCACCTTTGTATTCTGAGTGCAAAGTAGATTTGGCATGTTACCAGCCCAGACGGGTAATGTTTTATTCCTGCATTATAATAGTATAAGCACGTATGAACAGCAGAAGGTAAAAAAGTTGTAGTGTTGCCAATTCTTGAGACGTAACTCTGAGCTTCATGCTTTTTTGTTTCTTACGGTGCCAAAAGTGAGAAACTTGACCTTTATTTGGGAAAACTTTTAAATCTTATTTTTATAAAAAGTCTCTTGAAAACAGATGAAGAAACATATACGAACTATATGTTCAAAGGTCTTTCAGGCTTCATACAATGAAACATCATCTAATTATATGAAAAATTTAGGATTAATAGTTTGTTCGATGGATAAAATTCTTCTTTGGATTTATTTTTTTATGATGGTTGTTTTTAGTGCATAAATTACGAGGCTGAGGCACTTGATTACTTATACATTTTTATTTTAGTATATCTCTATTTGTATCACATTTCTGTACCTGGCATAGTTCCATACTCAGTGTTTGTTTCAGAAGAGTTAGTTGGGCTTCAGTCAGTGCTGAAAATCCTTTTGCATATGTTTAAAGTTGAGGCATATGTGCATGTATTCAGTTACTGGGTGTGGAGATACTACTTGGTGTAAGCAAAGTGTACAGGAGCTGTGTATTGCCTACCACTTATATAACAAAATGGCTTATGCCTCTGACGCAAATTAGTCATCCAAATTGGGGAAGTCAGAACCTCACAATCCCTCAAAGTCAAATTTTGCTGGAGTCAGAATCTCCCTCTGGGATATACAATCCTCTATTTGCAATGCTTTGCACTTCCACTATTTCTACTTTCACATAAATCTTTTTTGGATACTGTTTATGTTTTGGGTTTCAGATATTTTAGTGTGGCTGTAACTTTTCATTTGCACCACGTTTTTCCAGGGGAATATAATTGATCTATTCCCTTTTGCAATATTCTATATTTTATATTCACTTTAGCTGCCTGCCTTTCTTCCTCCACCCCAATAAATTCTTTATTGCAGAATTTTTTTTCTCAGAAGCTTCCAGATTCATTGTTTCTGTTTTAAAGAAATGCATAAAACAATAATTGGTGAAGGCATTATTGCTTTTAGTTTACAATGTTACAAACTAGAATGACATTCATTTTGCTGATAAATGTGAGGTAAACTAGAAATTCAGAATAAAGACGTTATTACTTTTTTTTTGTTTGTTTAAGGAAAAGATTTTAAAATGCCCTACACCATAACCTGTCAATGAAGAATTTTTAGCAGTGAGGGCTTTTACCTGTAGTGAATAAATGTTTCAGAGTAAGAGGTCAAGGACAAAGACCTCCCTCAGCTATCAATATTTAGGCAATTGATCTTCTGCTTTTATTTAATCTCACCAGCCATTTCCCTTCCTTTCCTCTCCTTTCCCTCTGTCTTTTTTCCCTTCCCCCATTCTACTCAGGGAAACTAAATGTTCCTGCTGCCAGCAGAGCTTAGTGTAAGTGTAATATTACATGAATCAAAGGCCCTTTAGGCCATGATATAGACTGGTAATTTATTACTGAAGAACAGAGGCTTTTTTGAAATTTCCTTTAGTTCAGGCAGATCACTGTGAATTAACTAGGCAAGAGGGCAGCAGGTGCTCTCATTAAATTTACAGTCACTACCAGCAGACAGGGAAGCATTTAAAAAAAGAATATGCAGCTGTGCTGACACATGTAATTGCAACCATCCACAGACTCACAAGATGTGTGGGGGTAGCCACAGACTTTTGGTCACTGTGCTCGAGCTGTGCTGGCACATAAGGACCAATGTACATTGTGCTTATGATTAGGTCCCTAAAACAGCAAATTGCTTTTACTAGACCTCCAAATGTTGTGTGAGAAACAAATGAACTACTGGCAGGGCTGGGCTTAGTCGAACCTCCCAGCTGAAGTGACCTTGAACTTCAGTGAAGTTCATAGCCTGATTGCAGCTTTGTGGTTTTGGCATTTCTCCACTTACCCTTTGTGAAATAACAGCTTTAACAGATCTCTCCTTGATCTATGCTCTTGGCTCAGTTTCTTCAGCCATCAGATAGTGTTTTGTGTATAACTGGTATTTGAAACTAATGAAATGACATTTTTTGCAGTACCAAACCTATATTTTCCTTAAAGGAAGGGAAATTCCATGCAAAGCTGCTCACTAACAATACCTTCGTAGTTTTCCTTTGTAATTGCTTATTACAAAAAAATAGTATAGAAATGCTTATTTTGCACCCCAAACAGTCCTTGGAGAAATGCTAACAAAGTAAACCCTTGGCATTGATCCAGAGCTCCTTTTAGTCAAGACTTCCATTGACTTCCATTGACTTCAGTGAGATTTTACATCTGGCCTTCAAAACCTAGTTTTAACTTTAGACATAGGTGTTTTGTTTTCATTATGACTTTTCATGGAAGTTTCACACACATGTCTGAGGTTCTACACTGACCAGAGTCTTATGCCTTGTTATCTAAGTTCAAAACAATCCTGAAGTGCAAATATACTGGTGTTAGTGCTCTGTATTCAAAATATGTTGTACTTTGTCTATGGCTGTGCAGCATATGGTGTTTGTATACTTCATGCTGTTACAAAAATGTGCCTCTTTTTTTATTAAGTTTCTTTTCAAAATATTTTAACTAATAAAAACCTGAAAAAGTTAGTTTGATTGATCAGAGAATTATATGTAAATTACACAATTCACCATGTGTAACTACAAAGAGATATCATTTTTCATTTTGACTTTTCTCTTTCTTTCTCTTTCTTTCTTTCTTTCCCTTTGTTTTTTTTTCTCTCTTTCTTTCTCTCTTTCTCTCTCTTTCTCTCTTTTTCTCTCTGTCCTTCCTTCTTCCTTTCTATTTTCAGAGTGCATAAGTCAAAGAATAAAGTTTTTAGTTCCCTTTAATCTTAAATAAGAAAGATGCTTCATATTGCATTTTTAGTGTGTTTGAGTCCTAAAGAAAATAAAGGGAAATATCGGTGCAATTCTTCAATATTTTTCTATGTGTAAACTTCTTTCCAGGATTACAAATCACCAAATACCTCTATATACAGTCATCTATACAAGGTTCGAAGAAGAAGTTTTTTCTCTCATCTTCTATTTACAGTTTTCCTGGGTTCATGAAACAGTCTGATGCTACAGAGCTACGAACAAACTACACCACTTTTAACAGAGCCATTTATCTGCTTTAGAGGAGATTAGCATGCAATCCCTAGAGACATTTCTCAGCTAATAAGAATAAAATGAATGTTACTTGAGCACCTGTAATCAAATTACTTTTTACTCCCTAAACCCGTGACAGACTCTGTGTTGTATTGTCCTGGCTGGGCGGGATTCGCCCAGCCTCAGCCAGGACGCAGCCTGCCCCCGGCAGCACCATAGACACCAGGAGGGCAGAGGGACTCTAAACCGGCTGTCCCAGGGTGGTCCCGGGCTGGGAACTCCCTTTCTGATTGGTTGTTGGCTGCTGTGGCTCTGCTCCACCCCTGACTGGGGAAAAACCATGTGGCAGAGCGAGAGAGAGACAATAAACAACCACCAGACCCCACGTGCTTGGCTCTCCCCTCTCGCCTCTTTTTTCTCCGCTCCGGGAGGTCGAGGGGGTGCCCCGAGGGACCCCCTGGGACTGTGGCTGCATTCGCGTAAGAGCTGCCGGCGAGGGCAGACCGGGAATGGGCACAGCAGGCTAAAAAAGGTACTAACAAGCTGCTGCAGCTGAGCAGGTTTTGGAGGAAGCTCTGAACCGGCCAGCTGCACCACAAAATATAACTGGCACCCGAACAGGGACAAGGG